>NC_069476.1:22166995-22289910 GCF_026875155.1 Cherax quadricarinatus | reverse complement strand
AGCATTTCAATAAATTAGGAATTAAATACCTACTTCTTGGTTAATATATATATTATATATATATATATATTATATATATATATATATTATATATATATATTATATTTTATATATATTATATATATATATATATATATATTATATATATATATAATATATATATATATATATATATATATATATATATATATATATATGCGTCTTGAGCGAACACACAGGGCCACTCCCTACCTCCTCTCCCAGATCCCCTCCCCCATCCAAGCCTAGGCCCACTGACTTCCTGACCAAGGGTGTTGCCGTTTAGTGCCCCACCAATTACAAGTTCCGCCTCTCGCTACTCCCCCACCCTCATCCCCCATGCATCCATGCTGCCCTTCACCCGTCACCCCACAGCTGGCGCCCTCCCACCCCCACGATATCAGCAATGTCACAAGTAGTCGGGGGTTTCCCCAGGAATCTTCACGACAGAGCCAAAGCTGTCGTTCACGAGGCATCTGCCGGGTGTGCCACAGGGAATGTGCACTCAATCCCACATCTGGCAACATCCGTGCACACAATGGATGTCTAGGCTCCAGGAGAGCTCCAAATGAGAACAACGAACTGCCTCCCCCAGCAGACAGGGCTGACAGCTACCGTGACTTCACCTCTACAGAGGACCTCAAATCTGCAATCAAATTAACATCCACCAGGACTCTGACACACATCCCCAAAGCAGCCCGCCCTCAAGCTGCTAGCAAATTCACTGACCTTCTGAAGAAAGTCAACGATGCTCCTTCAAACAACAGATCCTGGCACAACCTGCTGCTTTTTGGCAATGCCTGTTTGGCTGTCCCACCAAGGAGGGACAAGTCACTAGCAACACATGTTATTAGGGCAATAAATGCATTCCCAAGGGATGACAACCTCGTCCGTCTCCCCCTAGGGCGACAAACACCCGCCGGGCAAATGCCAACAACAGGACACCCGACACCTCAAAAATCAGAGCCCAAATTAGCAAAAAAATAGAAGAGGGTAATACTATTGGAGCTTTGAGACTTATAACCAGTGAGGATACCATCACTCCCAAGGACGTCAGCACGGCGCAAGCTCTGAAGGACAAACATCCACCCAGGGCTCCCAGTACCAACATTGACCTCCCTGACATTGCAGCAGGCGAAGAAAATCTAACCTTACAGGATGCTGATGTGTATAAAGCTGCTATGTCATTTCCACAGGGTTCAGCAGGAGGTTTCACCGGTTTAAGGCCTCAACACTTAAAACAAATACTCAATCCAGCACTTGGTGAGGTTTCAGAGAGGCTGCTGTCTGAACTCACCAAATTTTCCAACCTGTGCCTGGCTGGCGGTGTCCCAGAGGCCATCAGACCCTTTTTCTTTGGTGCCTCATTGTGTGCCTCCGGAAAAAGGATGGCGGAATCAGGCCCATTGCAGTGGGTAACACCCTTCGGCGCCTAGTCGCCAAGGCTGCAGTAAGAAGGGTGAGTCAAGAGGCTGCTGCAATGCTGAAACCAACTCAGCTCGGTTTCGGCGTTCAACAGGGCTGTGAAGCAGCTGCCCACGCAGCACGAGTATATATCAAAAACATGTCCTATGAAAAAGCCTTGGTCAAATTGGACTTTGCCAATGCTTTCAACTCAGTCAGAAGGGATGCTGCTCTCCAAGAAGTTTATAGAAACTTCCCTTCCCTTTATCCCTTCATAGAATCGTGTTATAGTGTGACTTCCAAACTATTGTTTGGGGACCATGAAATTGACTCATGTGAGGGCGTGCAACAGGGGGACCCTCTCGCCCCCTTTCTATTTTGTTTGGTCATCAAGGAAGTCACGGAGGCACTCTCCAGCGAGCTCAATATCTGGTTCCTGGACGACGGTACCCTAGCTGGCACAACAGAATCTCTCCTGGAGGACATCAGTAAAATTAAAGACATGGGAGAAAGCCTGGGCCTTTCTTTAAACCCCACCAAATGTGAAATAGTTTCTACCAATCAACAGATGATCCAGAATATTAGTGCCGTTTTACCAGGAGCACGAGCCATTGATCCAGCCAATAGCACTCTCCTCGGTGCTCCTCTTGGGTCCAATGCCATCGATCTGATCCTAGGAAAAAAAGTCTCAGACGTCCGGACGATGGAAAGCAGGATGAAAGACATTGACACACACGATGCCTTCTACCTTCTCACCAGGTGCCTGTCAACCCCAAAACTTACCTATTTTCTGAGATGCTCCCCAGCCTTCAGCAGTCCAAAACTCAAGGAATATGACTCTCTCCTGAAGGCCATGCTAGAGAGTGTATTGAATCTTTCCCTTGACGATGGACAGTGGTTGCAAGCCTCACTTCCGGTCAGGCTTGGAGGGCTAGGAGTACGCAGATCCTCCCAGATTGCTCTACCAGCTTTCCTATCCTCTTCCATTGCATCAAACGAGTTGATAAGACAAATTCTTCCTGACACCCTCAGTGACTCAGCAGGAATAGAAGACCCTAGCTATGTCAGTGCCATCACTGAATGGGAGACTCTTGCTGCTCCAGCACCAAACCCTAGTGCAGCACTGGCTCACAAACAGTCAAGCTGGGATAGCCCAATTGCTGAAAAGGTGCTTGCCAACATGCTCAGGGCTGCAACATCAGATAGGGAGATTGCCCGTCTCCAGGCTGTGAGTGCACCTCACTCCGGGGACTTCCTCCAAACAGTTCCCATATCGGCAATGAGAACGCGACTCGACCCTAAGACCCTCCGTATTGCAGTGGCTCTGCGCCTTGCTGCCCCAATTCACACAGAATATATGTGTATTTGTGGCGAAGTGCAAGCAGACCAATACGGTCTACATGGTCTTAACTGTTCCAAAACCAAGGGCTGGCATGCAAGACACAATGAGGTCAACGACATCATTAAGAGAACCCTTGCTACAGCTGGATGCCCTGCCGAGAGGGAGCCACGATCACTTGCAGCAAACAATACCCACAACCCAGCAAACCGCCCCGACGGGATCACCATCTATCCTTGGAAGAATGGCAAGCTCTTAGCATGGGACTATACCTGTGTGTCCACATTGGCTGACACCTATATCTATCACAGTGTGGGGCGACAGGGAGGAGCTGCTGACCACAGGGAGGAGTACAAGATCAGCAAGTACAGGGACATTAGCCAACAGTATCAATTTGTCCCAGTGGGATCAGAGACCTTGGGATCATGGGGAAAAAATGCCACACGTTTCCTTAAAGAATTGGGTTCCAGACTCATCGACACCACCAGGGACCCAAGGGCAGCCACTTTCATGTTCCAGCGCCTCAGCGTCGCCATCCAGAGGGGAAATGCTTGCTGCATACTTGGCTCACGTCCAGCCTCGGAGGAGCTGGAGGAAATTCATCATCTTTGATACATTGTGCCATTGTATTCATGTTTATGTTTTTTTTCTGTAAATGTGTTTTTTTAATTTATATATAATATATATATATATATATATATATATATATATATATATATATATATATATTATATATATATTATATATATATTATAGAATATATTTATATATATGTATATATATTAACGAAGTAACCAGTAAAAATAATAGAAAAGGAGAAGGCTTATAAGACTGAGACATCACCTCACATACAACGTTACATCTGTCCCAGTCGTATATGAGGTGATATCTCGACATCATTACTGAGAATGTGAGCGATCACGAAGGCACTTGCAAGACCATTATTTTATTTACGGTTGTAGTTTTGCATATTGTGATATCCCCTCTTTGCTGTGATGTTATATATGTGTCGTGCCGAATAGGCAAAACTTGCGATTTTGTCTAAATTAGCAAGGCACTTCTTCCCGAATAGGACAAGAGTCAATTTGTGTATGCAATAATTTCGCAAAAATCATCTTATTATTAAAGATTCGCCGGTATTCTCTCGGCCCGGGCCTTTTCCAAGTGGTGGCCCGGCCTTGGCTCCGTGTCTAGGGAGTGTCTGAGACCTAAGTCTCCCATGGGAGGAGGCACAAGTACCCCCTCATCTTTGGGACCAACTGTCCCCAGGCCTAGTCACAAGCTAAGTCTCTCTGGTCTGCCATCCCCGCCCCAAGGGGGCTAATGGGAATGACAGTCTTGTGAGCTACAAGCTCGGGCTCAGGCACCTACCCTGCCCTAGAAGGGCTGGGCATGGTGTCGATGCAAAATCATCTGAACCTTATGAAAAAATATATATATTTCATTTTTTTTTATGAAATTATTGTAAGCCTATATAAAATATATTAATTGGGATTAGGCGAAATTAAATTGGGTTTGTTATATTCATTATATTCATAAGATTCTTGTGGTAAACAATCATTAATTTTTAAATTAATATAAATGAAAAAATATACATGAATGTTATGAAAATTTTTTTAGAAAGGACTTAATTTTAAAATGAGTTCTTGCTAATTTAACAGTTTTTTCTTATTCGGCAGTACATAACACTACACAACACATCGCACACACAATCGCGAACAACGATACAAATGCAAAACAATGATAGGGGTAGTTAAACGACAGTCGAGACTTTTTTTGCAGTAACTCATTAGGAGCTTGCAGTGTTGCAGAAAACAGGAGGAATTCCAAGCAAATACGTCACAGAAAGCCTCTTTCTCGAGGAAAGATGCTCCTGAAGTATTTCCATGGAATTCCAGCTTTTTTTCTGCAACATTGAAGCTCCCATGATGATGATCATTGATGGCCAAATTATAACCTTAATTGTGAAAAAGATGGAGGGGTAAGCCAGTGGAAGGCCTCGGTCGGGATGGCCATAAGCTCAGTCAGGAAAAATTGCCCTGTTTTCCTGAACGAATCTGACCTAAGCGAACCTTGATAGAATACTGTACGATATCCTCGTTGACCTACCGAAGTCTTAAACTTGAGGCTGACAGATTTCAACACCTTATATTAGCCCTATCTTACATGATGGAATATGACTGATGAAATATCTGCGTTCCCACCGTGTAACTATCATATCAAACTGGCAGCAGCACATTGCTGATTTATACCATTTTTTGGTTTAATAAAAGAAAAGGGAGATGCCACATCTTCGGCGTTAGTCCAGACAGCAACCTAGTAACCACTTGATGGTTACCTAGTAACCACTTGATGGTTACCTAGTAACCACTTGATGGTTACCTAGTAACCACTTAAATGGTTACCTAGTAACCACCCTCTCTTGATGGTTTGTTACCAGCTTCAAGCCATCAACGTCTCCGGATCGTCGACGTGTCTATCGCAAAATAGAACAGTTATTTTATGGATCTCTTGTTTTAGTAGTGTTTACACGTGACTATTATGAGATTATTGTTATTCCATTTATTCATGAATTACCTGATTTAATTTGTATTTTTTGTGCTAGCTTTGTTTCTTTTCATTATTTTTTTTTTTATTTTTAATAAAATTGTGTTCATTCTTGCTATTATGCAGCTATTACGTTTTAATTTCGATTTTTCTGAGCATCGGGGTAAATCCCCCTTCCCTTGACATTAGTGATGTCCTTGCCAGGATAATAGGATACAGGATGTATCAGGATTACAGACTATCCTGTGCTATTGTAGTAAGGCTGTCACCCCGTCCAGTGAGTGAGACAAGGGTGTGCTTGGCTTCATAAATTTATGGGAATTCAGAACTGCTAACCTTACAAGTTTTTGTTTCAATGTAATTTAGGCTTTCTTGTTAGTTTTAGATTTAGATCTCCATTCTTGAATCAGGCGAACACTTAATATAAACTCCTGTTTTGTGCGAGACTCGTGTATCGTGAGTGTTGTTGGGACTGAGACTGTGTTAGTTTCTCAGCATTGCTTTATTCACCTCGACTTGTCACGTTTTACTTATTTCCAGCAGCTTTTCTCCCATAATGGTTTGTTTATTATTTTCCATCTTTACCTATTTCTATGTTTTATGGAGTAGTCTGGAATCAAACTGAACGTGAGTGTGCTTCACCAGTTCTAGCATGAGCCTGGAAGCTCATCCATTTTGAATAAGTGTAGGGGCTTCAAATCAAAACACAATGTGTGGGACTAGAACCTGACAGTCTTGAACCTTGCAGTCTTAAACCTTGCAATCTTGAACCTCGCAGGCCAGTATGCTAACCACTGGTCTATGCCAGCCTAGCAAGATTCCTTCATCTAGGTTATATATACATCATAGAAATGCTAGCTTTGTTAGCATGGTTAAGCTGGTCTGCGAGTCTTAAGACTCTCCTGCCATGGGTTCATATCACTTCAATGATCTGTTAGCAATCGTGTTATTGCTATTTCGTGAGAAAAGAATTGAGTCATACAGGTGGTAATGTAAGTAATTTCATATCTCAAATTAGAGCAACAAAAGAAAAGAACGAGAAAAATTGCAGCCTGACGACAGGAAAGAGGTAGGTGGCCCGTAGCTCGATTGGTAGCTCACTCAGCTCACACACTGTTTTCCGTGGTCAGTTCCCGGTACGTGTGGAAACATTAGGACGTATTTCCTGAAGACACCTGTTCACCAAGGAGTAAGTAGGTATCTAGGTGTTAACCAATTGGTGTGGGTCACATCCTGAGGACAAAATTGACCTTATTTGCGGGAAATGCTCTGCATAACAAGAGGCTTTCTATATAGCATATCACAGTTAGCTATGGTCTGTATACGTTGTATCGTGTGCTTGTAGAAGTAAAGATTATTATAATTGTTATTGAAATTATTATTGCAGAGTGGGAACACTCAGACTAATGGAATCTTAATATTTTGCTTAACAAAGAAAGCAGGAACAACGACATTTAGAGTTAGAGCATAGAAGAGTTTGCTACTAAGTTTATGAAGGTAATACTGAAGCTTAACGTGTGAGTTCGGGCTTCAAAAATGCCTAATATGTCCCTTGCTCCGACGAGGATCACATGACTTGCTTATTGAAGTGAACTTTATGATCTTGGAGTTATTCCAGTTCAACATTATTAACCTGGAATCGCTTCAACTGAATAATTTGCGACTGTGAAAGTTACAAGCAATGTTCGCCTGACATTTTAAAAGTTGAAAAGAGTTCTCAGCTAATACTGCTCGACTGCCAGTGTTCCGTGCAAATATTATGAGCTCATGAGAGCCAAGAAGACTTCAAAACCGTGCAGTATTTCACGTACTTATTATATAGCTGGGAAAGAACTTAGCAAATATATTACTGAGCAACACAACTTATTACTGTGACAGGTCGAGGCACATTTTGTATTAATGAATTAGACACACAAGCAACACTTTAGTATGTTTATTGGCTAAACGTTTCTGTGTCTAATTCAGGGGTCTCCAAACTTTTCACTACGAGGGCCACATCGTATATTTTACACATTTTTAAAGGCCAAAGAAGAAAATCAATCTTCTAAATATAAATGAATGAATACAATTTCGGTAAGACACATATGCAACAGTAAGACAACTTTATTCCGAAACGTTTCGCCTACACAGTAGGCTTCTTCAGTCGAATACAGAAAGTAGGCAGGAACAGTAGAGATGTGAAGACGATGTAATCAGTCCATCACCCTTGAAGTCGTAGAATTTGAGGTTGTCAGTCCCTCGGCCTGGAGAAGTTCAGTTCCATAGTCAGGAACTATCTGAAGATCAAGCGACAGTGCGGAGACTTAAATACTGTTGGAAGGAGAGGTGCAGAGTATTCGACTGAAGAAGCCTACTGTGTAGGCGAAACGTTTCGGAATAAAGTTGTCTTACTGTTGCATATGTGTCTTACCTAACAACCTGTCGGTATTGTATACCATTTTGATGTATCATCAAATTGATCAGTTACTGAACCTTTTTGTGACATCATATGTTCAACAGAAAAAAATTGGACAGCTTTCAATGAAACTGTTTTGCATCTGAGAGACATGACTTCAGTGTAAATTCAACATATAACCATATACGACAGTATAAGTACCCGCACCTGTCCTTCGACATCAGTAGTTCCTGCACTATGGAACTTGAACTTCTAGTTCCTGAACTATGAACTGAAATTCGCGAGGGACTTACAACCTCAAATTCTACGACTTCAAGGGTGATGGACTGATTACATCGTCTTCACATCTCTACTGTTCCTGCCTACTTTCTGTATTCGACTGAAGAAGCCTACTGTGTAGGCGAAACGTTTCGGAATAAAGTTGTCTTACTGTTGCATATGTGTCTTACCTAACAACCTGTCGGTATTGTATACCATTTTGATGTTCATCGAATACAATTTAAATGATTGAATCAGTTTTATTTGAATCCTTTTTGTAATCATCATGATACGATTCAGAACAAAAGAGAAATGGGACAGTTACGAAGAAACAATACCGTGTTTGCATTGAGAAATGATATATAAGTAAAAATATCAAACATAAACCAATATACTCTGACAGTATAATAAGTTACAGAACTACAGATGAGAAAAACTGACACAAGGTTAATTTGCACAGGATTAATGGGAATGATGGAACTTTTTTTTTTTAATTTCAAAATATTGCTGAACTGAAGTTCCAAGCTTGAGGAGCTATTAAAATTAACTTCAAATTCTCATCGGATAAATTTGTGCCATATTTGGATTTGACGAAGTTCATTTCTGAAAATGTTTGTTCACAAAGGTACGTTGTACTAAAAAATGATATGAATCCACAAGCAAATCGCTTCACATTTGGAAACTTCGGGCTGTAAAGATTTATAAAACTGAATCAGACTTCTTTCTTAATACTTTTCTTTCAGTATGTCCTCTGACTGGAGCTCAATAATCTCCATTTAAACCTGACTTGTGACTGTTTCAACACTCACAATCTTCTTTGAATTTTTTTTTTAAATTATTTTTGAAAGTCATTAATGATTTATGTTGCAAATCAAGAAGGAAATTCTGCTTCACTTTCTTCATGAAATTTTTCATAACTTTGTAACCGGTCATGGTTAAAGCTTCATTTTTGGTTCTCTTCTGCGTACAAAACATTGCTGGAAAACAACCTGTGTTGTATTAATTCGTTTTTTTCCATATGCTGTGTTTCTGTGAATTTGGAATAACTTGGATTATGTTTAGTCTCATAGTGGCGACGTACATTGTACTCCTTCAGAACTGCAACAGTTTCGTGGCATACGACAAATAAGGCTTTATCACCTGCTTGTACAAAGAAGTACTTTACACGCCATTCTTCATTAAACAGACCACACTCTGCACTGTTCTTTTCCTTTTTCCTTCCTGAAAGGTATATCTAAAAAAAAAAAGAAAGATTAGAACTAAAATTTGAACAAATTTTGACATTGTTACAAGCAACAAAATCCTTAAATTTAAGTGACTGAAATGACTGAAAATGATGGTTTATTAGTTTTGCTTTTTATAAATATTTCAAGTTCCTGCGGGCCGTATACAACATTGTGGAGGACCGTAAGTGACCTGCGGACCGCTGTGTGGAGACCTCTGCTCTAATTCATCTAAGTTTTATTTCGCTGGAATAAAAAAATCTTTCATTACTGGTATATTTTCAGACACATTACTGGAACAACACACAATACTGGAACATACAATGCTAAAATATTACTGGAACAACGCACAGTACTAGAACACCACACAATACTGGAACATTACACAATACTGGAACAACACGAAATACTGGAACACAAAATACTAGAACACAAAATACTGGAACTACACAAAATAATGGAACAGCACAAAATACTGGAACACAAAATACTAGAACACAAAATACTGGAACTACACAAAATAATGAACAGCACAAAATACTGGAACACAAAATGCTGGAGCAACACAGAATACTGGAACAACACAAAATATTGAAGCCACATATATTACATTAAAAAAGGAAGAGATAAGCAAGTTCTACTTCCAGCAGATACCCTCAGTGTGAATTTCAAAGTTCTTACCAACTGATTTCTAACATATACTCTCCGGGTATAGTCAAAGAAAAACACTAAACTCACAGAGGTTACGCAGCCTCATGGAAACTCACGAAATTGTAATAACATTACTGCAAACAACTCACAGAAATATAACTTGTTGGATGAATCTTATTAGAGAACTCACTTGCCATGAGTTCAAACCTCACCCATTCCCTGATTTGCCATGGAAACGGCAGGGCATTAGATTTAATTCAAATGAAGATTATTCCACCCATAGTGGCTTGGATCAAGAACTCTTAACTAATATCCAGGAAACACCTCTCCCTCTAAAGCAGTGGTTCCCAAACTTTTTCAGCTTGTTACCCAATTTAACATGCCACATAAAGCATGTTACCCCTTTCACAAAATGTTGTTATTATTGATATATATGGCTAAATTAAAACAGTTAGAGATATTTTCTTTTATTTATTGTATTTGATCATTGTGCATCTCTAATGACTATTACCAAAGATGTCAAGAACATCAGTGGGATGGATGGAGTTGCATACTTGAAGCTAGTTTAGGAATTCTTGACTTCATACCAGCTTATGTCTACCTCGGCTGATGCTCACAGATAAACTGACAGTGTGAAAAAGAGGCGCCTCAGGAAATGAGTGACGCGTACTGGACAGGGGCATTGGGGTTCTGATGATTTTTCCCGAAGAACTTTTCAAAATACTTTTGGGGTTTCCCCAACTTAGTATAATTTCTTCTTTTCTAAAGTAATTTGTTTTTGATGTTATTGTTATTTGGGTTTAAAATTTAATTTCTTACTTTTTAATAGGTTTACTTTACAACTTTTATACAAGACAAAGTTAACATTTTATTATTATAACAAAGGGGGGCGCTAAAACCCTTAGGATTTTTTACAGCGCCCCGGGGGGGGGGGAAGGATGTGGAAAGGGTTTTGGCTTAAATTTGGGGAAATGGGGCAATTTCCCAAATTTCCCCAATAGAGCCCCTCACCAAATCAAGGAACCCTTTCCTGAGAGGGGCCCACAAGTTAACAATAACCCCCATTTCCCGGGTTTCCCCATTGTTTTTTTTGATTTCAGAATTCAAACTTTTTTTTTTGTCCCCCCTCCTTACCCCCCAAAATGGTTTAAAAAAACCCCCAGGGGGGGAATTTTTCCCCCAGTTTGGGAAACACTGCCTAAAGGGACAGCTACACACTATAGAAGGTATCCCATGACAAAACGTTACACTGTATCGCCCTACATTTATACTCCCCAAATGATTTGGTGTCAAATTGAATTATATTTTTCTCTCCATCTGAATGAAAATTTTTTCTAATTGTTAAATGAATACATTTATTGTATTACACTGCATTTTATTCTAATTTGTGTAAATATGATACCCTGATCCTTTCTAAATTGTTGTACTGATCTTCTTAGTACGTACTGATATTCGTGTACTGTACGCCTTCTGTAGTACGAACTGTCATTCGTATATGAACGATCATTCTGTAGTACGAAATGTCATTATGTAGTACTGTTCATTCTTAGTACGACTGAACATTCTTTTAGTACTGTCGATCATTCTGTATTTCTGTCTGATCTTTTTGTTGTTTCGACTGATATTCTGTTACTGTACTGAACATTCTGTAGTACTGTATGATCATTTTGTATACGTACTGATCAAATTTTGTGTTCTGTTGTTTTTTCTGTGTACGTAGATCATTCTGTAGTACTGTTTTTCTTCTTTGCTGTATGATCATTCTGTATACTTACTGATCATTAGTAGTACTGTATGATCTTCTGTAGTACTGTATGTCTTCTGTGTACGTTTAGAATTTTGTACTGTACTGATCTTAGTAGTACGTATTTTTTCATTCGTAGTACGTATGACTTTTGTTACTGTACTGATCTTCTGTAGTACTGTTGATCCCTTTTATACTGTACTGATCATTCTGTAGTACTGTACTTATCATTCTGTAGTTTCTGTTGATCATTTGTAGTACTGTACTTCTTTTAGCTGTAGATCATTCTGTAGTACTGTTTTGTCTTAGTATACTTACTGATCTTCTGTATCTGACTGATCATTCTGTAGTACTGTACTGATCATTCTGTAGTACTAATGATCATTATGTAGTACTGTATGATCATTCTGTAGTCTGTACTGATCATTCTGTAGTACTTCTGATATTTTGTGTCGATGATATTATGTAGTACTTTTTGATATTAGTGTACTGTATGATTTTTTTGTACTGTTTTCTGATCATTCTGTTGTACTGTACTGATCATTCTGGTACATATGATCATTTTTTAGTACTGTACTATCATTCTGAATACTGTACTGATCATTCTGTATACTGTTCTGACATTAGTAGTATGACTGAAATTTTGTTTGTACTGTACTGTCATTTTGTATCTGTCTGATCTTATGTAGTACTGTCTGATCTTCTGTATAAATGTATATCATTCTGTAATTTCGTACTGTTTATTTTTGTGTCTGTATGACATTCTGTAGTACGTATGATCATTCTGTTACTTTAACTATCATTTTTTATCTGTACGTCTTCGTGTACAGTACTGATCATTGTGTTGATGTCACTGTAGTACTTACTGATATTTTGTAGTCTTTTTTGTATTCTGTAGACGACTGATCATTTTTGGTACTAATGATCATTCGTGTACTTATGTCTTCGTAGTACAGTACTGATCATTCTGTAGACTGTAGATCATTCTGTTTGTCGTACTGATCATTCTGTAGTACAGTCTGATCATTCTGTGTACATACTGATCATTCTGTAGTACTGTACTGATCTTCGTGTCTTATGATCTTCGTAGTACGTACTGATCATTCTGTGTAAATACGATCATTCTGTGTACAGTACTGTATTCTGTGTACTTATGATCTTTTTGTGTCTGATGATCTTTTGTATACAGTACGTCATTCTGTAGTCAGACTGATCATTCTGTAGTAAGTACTGATCATTCTTTTACAGTACGATCATTTGGTTTTCTATATGACATTCTGTGTACTTTTGATCATTCTGTTACAGTCGATCATTCTGTAGATGTATGATCTTCTGTATTGTATGATCATTTGTGACAGTACTGATCTTTTTGTAGACTGTATTCATTTTGTGTACTGTACTGATCATTCTTATACTTACTGATCATTTGTAGTACTGTATGATCATTTTTGTAGTACTGTACTGATCATTCTGAGTCGTATGGAAAATTTTGTTACTGTACTGATATCTGTAGTCTGACGATCTTTTTTAACTTTTCTATATTCTGAGTAGTTTACTTCTTTGTAGTACTGTACTGCATTCGTAGTCTGTACGATCTTTACAATGCTTAATGAAAATTTTGGATCAATGATCACTGTATAAAAGTTGTATTTAAATTAAAATATAAAGTTAAACTAAAAATTTAACATTTTTTTAATGTCATTTCTGAAAACCCCGCTCGATTTATTCATTTCATTTGTTGTACAGATCATTCCCTTTTTTACGATACATTATTTTATTTATTGCAATTCTTGTGTTCGGTGTTAAAAGGTGAATGGGATTAAAAAACCCCGACACTGCGTGGGGAAAAAGTCGTCAATAAATGTTCATTTAAACTGCTTTGTTCATTACTTTCCTGTGTATATTTTTTTTTTTCCCGTATAAAAAAGAAAATTCTTTTTCAGGCCAAACGAAAAATGGCCCCCTCATCCGCTGAAAAAACTTCTTTTCTCAGGTCAGCCTTATTGAACTTGGAGCCCCGTTTTTTACCCTAGGGGGCACAAATCCAGAGGAGCACCAACTTTGTTGACTTACTGAAGGTGTGAAGGTAGTGAAGGTGCAGGAGTGTAGGTAAAGGAGCGGGGGAAATGAGGGAGGGGGGGGGGGAAAGGGGAAAGATATGAAAGGGGCAGGAGTTAGGTAAGAGGAGCGGGAAATGGGGAGGGGGGGGAAGGGAAGGGAAAATAGGAAGGTGCAGGAGTTAGGGAAAGGGGGTGGGAAATGAGGGGGGGGGGGGAAGGGAAGTGAAAAAATAGGGAAGGGGGCAGGAGTGTAGGAAGAGGGGCGGGAAAGTGGGGAGGGGGGAAGGGGAAAGGTGAAAGATAGCGAAGGTGCAGGAGTGAGGTTAAGGGAGTGGGGAAAATGAGGGAGGGGGGAAGGGAAGGGAAAGGTGAAAGGTGCAGGAGTGTAGGTAAGGGGTGGGAAAGTGAGGGGGGGGGGAAGGGAAGGTGAAAGATAGTGAAGGTGCAGGATTAGGTAAGAGGGAGGGGAAAGGAGGGGGGGGGAAAGGGGAAAGGGGAATGATAGTGAAGGGAAAAAGTGGGTAAGGGGTGGGAAAGTGAGGGGGGGGGGGGAAAGGGGAAAGGTGAAAACGAAGGGGCAAAGGGGGGGGAGGGAAAAGGAGCGGGAAAAGTGGGGAGGGGGGAAGGGGAAGGTGAAAGTAGTGAAGGGGCAGGAGTGTAGGAAGAGGAGGGGAAAGTGGGGGGGGAAGGGGGGTGAAGGAAAAAAAGTAAGGTGAGATAAAAAAGAGCGATGGGGTGGGTGAGGGGGAAAGGGAAAGATAGAGAAGGGGGGGATAGTGGTGGTGAAAGGGGGTAATGGTGATTATTAAAAGGGAGAAGGGGGGTGAAGACTGATAAAAAAAGAGAGGAGGAGGAAAAAGTGAAGTAGAAATAAAAGTGGGTAAGGCAAAAAATTATAAAATTGGGATCACATTTGTATTGTGTGGGCGGAGATTTTTGGAGCAGTCTTGTAGCTAAAAATCAGCAGCAACTGCCCAATTATCTGTTTCATGAACAGGATACGGAGAACTGTCCCTTTCCCGGGATACTCCAGGGATGCCCCCCGTTGTGGCTGTTTGAGAGCAAAGGGAAAGCCCTTTCCCTTTTTAGAAGGGTGTATCTAAAAAATGGCCCTGAAAAATTTTTTTTACTACCAATTTTGGTTGCCGGGGCGATTATGCTCCTGGCCCCACCTCTTTACTGGTCGCTACTGGGGCACTCACTCCTGCTCTGGAACCCTCTACCTCTTCCTAAAAAATGTATGGGCCGCCTCCACCACCCCACTGTCCAGACTATCCACGCCAGATGAAGAATTACTTCCTAACTCTCTGTGACCTCTAAGTCTTAATTTTTTTTAAAAATTGATCCCCTTTTTTCGTGTCCCCGTGTGTGTGTGTGTGTGTGTGTGTGTGTGTGTGTGTGTGTGTGTGTGTGTGTGTGGTGTGTGTGGGTGTGCGTGTGTTTGTGAATTTTAACAGAGTAAACATATTTAGCGTCGTTCTTTTTTGCGGGGTTTATTGCAGTGATTTTCCCGTATAATTGTGAAAAAAAAAAAATTGAAAAAGACAACAGTGAAAAGGGAGCTGGGGGTATTGGACCCAGACCGAGGCCCCGGCAATAATGTATCGTTCGGTAAGATCGGTCAAAACAGCGGGCGTGTATCTCCACGGTACCGGAACCAAAAGATTTGTGGACATTGCCATACCCTGAACCCCAAAATTTTTTTGGTCACTTTTTAAGTTCCTGAACACAAGATTTTTTGGCATATTTTAACCCTACCGGAACCCAAGATTTTTTGGGTCATTTTTGCCGAACCGTGAACCCAAATATTTGTGGTCACTTTTTTTTAACCCGTACGTAACCCCAAGATTTGTGGTCACTATTTTAACCGTACCGTGAACCCAAGATTTTGGCACTTTTTTCCACGAACGTGGCCCAAAGATTTGTGGTCACTTTTTTAAAACAGTACCGTGCCCCAAAGATTTTGTGGTCACTACCCCACGATACCTTTTAACCCACAGATTTGTGGACTTTTTGCAGGGTCCTGAACCACAAGATTTGTGTTGCATTTGCACCGTGAACCACAAAATTGTCCTTTTTTCACGGTTACCGTGAAACACAAACTTCATGTCATTATTTCCACGGTACTGTATATCCAAATTTGGCACTTATATTTTTTCGGTGCCGTGAAGAAGGCTGGTGCACTCGTCACCACATTAAGAGAAATCCAAAAACTTTTTTTTATTTTCCGGGGCAGTAAAATCAAAACAGGTGTTCATATAAAACCACGGCACCCTGAGCATAAATTGGTGTATTTTCCCCGGGAAACGTGAGCACGAGGCTGGGGCCACATCTCCACGGACAGTGGAACAAGGGTTTGTCCCTTTAAAATCCCACGGGCCCCTGACACAAAACAAGGCTCTCAAACCCAAAGGGGTTTAGAATTTTTCGCCAGCCTGCCCTGGGACACCATTAAAATTGGCCACTTTAGAAAGATTTTGGGGTTTGTGGTTTTGGCCGTTACTGTTTGTGCCAGTGCTTGATCTGATTGGTTTGGGGGGGTGCGATTGTTTTTGTTTGTGTAGTGCTTTACTGGTTGGTAGTGGTAGTGCTGATTGTTACTGTTTGTGCTAGTGCTTGATACTGGTTGGTAGTGGTAGTGCTGATTGTTACTGTTTGTGCTAGTGCTTGATACTGGTTGGTAGTGGTAGTGCTGATTGTTACTGTTTGTGCTAGTGCTTGATACTGGTTGGTAGTGGTAGTGCGGATTGTTACTGTTTGTGCTAGTGCTTTTATACTGGTTTTTAGTGGGGTGCTGATTGTTTTCTGTTTTGCTAGGTTTTGATAATTATTGGTAGTAGTAGTGCTGATTGTTACTGCTTGTGATAGTGCTTGTTACTGGTTGGTAGTAGTAGTGCTGATTGTTACTGTTTGTGCTAGTGCTTGATATGGTTGGTAGGGGGGTGCTGATTTTACTGTTTGTGTAGTGTTTTTTAAATTTTTGGTGTATTTTTGCTGATTTTACTGTTTTGATAGTGCTTGTTACTGGGTTGGGAGTATAGTGTGATGTTACTGTTTGTGCTAGGCTTGATACTGGGTTTGGGAGTGGTTGCTGATTGTTCTGTTTGTGCTAGTGCTTTGGTACGGGTTGGGAGTGGTAGTGCTGATTGCTACTGTTTTTGAGTGTTGGTACTTTTGGAGTAGAAAAGCTGATTTTCGTTTGTGCAGTGTTTGGTACTGGGGTTGGTGATTGTGGTGATTGTTACTGTTTGTGCTGTGCTTGGTATTGTTGGGATGTAGTGTGTTGTTATGTTTGGCTAGTGTTTTTACTGGTTGGTAGTATATGTGATTTTATACGTTTGGCTGTGCTTTGGGACTGGGTTTGGAGTAGAGTGTTGATTTTAGTTTGTGCTAGTGCTTGGTATGGTTTTGGGAGTGGTAGTGCTGATTGATATGTTTGTGCAGTGTTGATACTTGTTGGGAGTGGTAGTGCTGATTGATATGTTTGTCTAGGCTTTATTGTTTGGTGTGGGAGTGCTGATTTATACTGTTTGTGCAGTGCTTGTATTGTTGGGAGTGGTAGTGCTGATTTTAACTGTTTGTGCTAGTGTTGGGCTGGTTGGTAGTGGTAGTGCTGTTTTTTTTTGTTTGTGCTAGTGCTGAAATGGTTTGGGAGTGGTGGGCTATTGTTACTGTTTGGCTGTGCTTGAATGATTGGTATGGTATGCTGTTTTTTACGTTTGTGCTAGTGCTTTATACTGGTTTGGGAGGGTGGTGTGATTTTTATGTTTTGTGCTAGTGTTTGATAATATTGGTATAGTAGTGCTGATTGTTACTGCTTTTGTAGTGCTTGTTACTGGGTTTGGTTGTGTAGTGTTGATTTTATATGTTTGTGCTAGTGCTTGATATGGTTGGTGTTGTAGTCTGATTGTTATGTTTGTTCTAGTGCTTGGGGACTTGTTTGGTAGTTTAGTGTGATTTTACGTTTGTGTGTGTTTGGTACTGGTTGGTAGTAGTAGGCTGATTGATACTGTTTGTGCTAGTGTTGGTATGGTTGGGAGTAGTGTGTTGATTGTTACGTTTGTGTAGTGTTGGTATGGTTGGAGTGGTAGTCTGATTTAACTGTTTGTGTAGTGCTTGTACTTTTGGTAGTGGTTTTGCGATTGATTCTGTTTGTGCTAGTTTCTGAACTTTTTGGGAGTGGTAGTGCTGATTATACTGTTTTTGCTAGGCTTTATCTTGTTTGGTAGTGGTGTGGATTTATACTGTTTGTCTAGTGCTTGGTACTGGGTTTGGGATGGTAGTGCTGATTGAACGTTTGTGTAGTGCTTGAATGGTTTTATAGTGGTGGTGTGATTTTTACGTTTTTGCAGTTTTTGATACTGATTGGTAGTGGTAGTGGATTGTTATGTTTGTGCAGGCTTTTGTATGGGTTGGGAATGGTGGTGCGATTGTTATTGTTTGGTAGTGTTTGATAATTTTTGGTATAGTAGTGCTGTTGTTATGCTTGGTTGTGTTGTTAAAGGTTGGAGTAGTATGCTGATTGTTACTGTTTGTGCAGGCTTGATACTGGTTGGGAGTGGTAGTGCTGATTTTATACTGTTTGTGTAGTGCTTGATACTTTTTAGTGGTGTGCTGTTTATACTGTTTGTGCAGTGCTTAACTTTTTGGTAGGGGGTAGTGTGATTTTACGTTTGTGCTGTGCTTGATACTTGTTTTGGTTGTGGGATGCTGATTGTTTTTGTTTGTGCTAGTGCTTGGACTGGTTGGGTGGTAGTGCTGTTGTACTGTTTTGCAGGGTTTCTGGTTTATGTGGTGGTGTGATTTTTACGGGTTTTTGCTGTGCTTTATACTGATTGGTTTGGTAGGCTGATTGTTTTGTTTGTGCTAGTGCTGTACTGGTTTGGGGTTTGGTGGGCTGTTGTTACTGTTTTTTGGGTAGTGTTTGATAATTTTGGTGTAGAGTGCGATTGTTCTGCATGATAGTGCGTTATGGGTTTGGAGTATAGTGTGATTGTTACTGTTTGTGCGTGCTTGATACTGGGGGGGTGGTTTGTGTGATTGTTACTGTTTTGCAGTGCTTGTATGGTTTGGGAGTGGTGGTGCTGAAAGCTACGTTTGTGTAGTGCTTTAACTGGTTGGGGAGTGGAGTGCTGATTGTTACTGTTTGTGCTAGTGCTTGGTACTGGTTGGTAGTGGTAGTGCTGATTGTTACTGTTTGTGCTAGTGATTGGTACTTGTTGGTAGTAGTAGTGCTGATTATTACTGTTTGTGCTAGTGCTTGGTACTGGTCGGTAGCAGTAGTTCTGATTGGTGGTTGTTCTGTATGGTGGCGAGGGTGGTTGTTCTGTATGGTAGCGAGGGTGGTTGTGTCTGGTGGCGAGGGTGGTTGTTCTGTATGGTGGCGAGGGTGGTTGTTCTGTATGGTGGCGAGTGTGGTTGTTCTGTATGAATGCGAGGGTGGTTGTTCTGTATGGTGGCGAGGGTGGTTGTTCTATATGGTGGCTAGGGTGGTTGTTCTGTATGGTGGCGAGTGTGGTTGTTCTGTATGAATGCGAGGGTGGTTGTTCTGTATGGTGGCGAGGGTAGATGTTATGTATGGTGGCGAGGGTGGTTTTCTGTATGGTGGCTTACCTTTACCTCTGATATACCTTTGAAGAGATTCGAGAGTTTATCTACTCTCTGAGCCCGGCCGTCGGCCAGGCTCGTCTGGTGGTTGCCTGGTCAACGCTGCTGGAAGCCCACTGCTTCACATATCCACCACAGCCTGGTTGATCTGGCACCTGGTGAAGACACTTTTCCAGTTTCCTCCTGAAGGCTTCTACACTGGTTCCAGCCATGTTTCTGATATCTTCTGATAAGATGTTGAATAGTCTGGTACCCCGGATGTTGATACAGTGCTTCCTTATTACCCCCACCACCGTACCCCTGTTCCTCACTGGGTTTATTTTACACTTCCTCCCATATCTCTCACTCCAGTATGCTGTTATGGCAGTGTGCAGATTTGGGACCAAGCCCTCGAGTACCTTCGACGTATATATTATCATGTACCTCTCTCTCCTCCGCTCCAATGAATATATGTTCAAGACTTGCATGCGTTCCCAGTAGTTTAGGTGCTTTACAGGCTCAATGTGAGACGTAAACGATCTCTGTATTTGTTCCAGCTCAGATATTTCTCCTGCCTTGAACGGGGCCGTCAGCACTGAGCAATATTCTAAGTGAGGGAGCACTAGCGATTGGAAGAGTGTCACCATCGGCATTATTTCCCTTGTTTTGAAAGTTCTCAATACCCACCCCGACATCTTTCTGGCTGTCGTGATCTTTGTCTTGTTATGGTCTTTAAAAGAAAGGTCCGCTGACATAATTATTCCCAGGTCTTTTACGTGTTCCTTACGTTCTATTTGGTGACCCTCTTGAGTTTTGTATATAGTGTTCCTTTTGAGTTCTTCATTCTTTCCATATCTAAGCAGCTGGAACTTATCACCATTGAACGTCATGTTGTTCTCCACTGGTTATTCTGTATGGTGGCGAGGGTGGTTGTTCTGCATGATGGCGAGGGTGGTTGTTCTGTATGATGGCGAGGGTGGTTGTTCTGTATGGTGGCGAGTGTGGTTGTTCTGTATGATGGCGAGGGTGGTTGTTCTGTATGATGGCGAGTGTGGTTGTTCTGTATGATGGCGAGTGTGGTTGTTCTGTATGATGGCGAGGGTGGTTATTCTGTATGATGGCGAGTGTGGTTGTTCTGTATGATGGCGAGTGTGGGTTTTTCTGTATGATGGCGAGGGTGGTTGTTCTGTAAAGGTGGCGAGTGTGGTTGTTCTGCATGATGGCCCGGGGGGGTTGTTCTGTATGGAGGCGAGTGGGGGTTGTTTTGTAGATGGCGAGGGTGGTTGTTTTTTTTGTATGGGGGCGAAATGTTGGTTGTTCTGCATGATGGCGAGGGTGGTTGTTCTGTATGATGGCGAGTGTGGTTGTTCTGTATGGTGGCGAGGGTGGTTGTTCTGCATGATGGCGAGGGTGGTTGTTCTGTATGGTGGCGAGGGTGGTTGTTCTGTATGGTGGCGAGGGTGGTTGTTCTGTATGGTGGCGACGGTGGTTGTTCTGTATGGTGGCGAGGATGGTTGTTCTGTATGGTGGCGAGGGTGGTTGTTCTGTATGGTGGCGAGGGTGGTTGTTCTGTATGGTGGCGACGGTGGTTGTTCTGTATGGTGGCGAGTGTGGTTGTTCTGCATGATGGCGAGTGTGGTTGTTCTGTATGGTGGCGAGGGTGGTTGTTCTGCATGATGGCGAGGGTGGTTGTTCTGTATGGTGGCGAGGGGGTTGGTTTTTGGGTTTTTTTCTGTATGGTGGGAGGGTGGTTGTTTGTATGGTGGGGGAGGGTGGTTGTTTTTTATGGTGGCGGGGGGGTGGTTGTTCTGTTGGTGGGGGCCGGGGTTGCCCGTCCTCCCCCCTTTTTGGTTGGCGGGGTGGGGGTTTGGGGGGGCGGGGGTTTGGTTGTTCTGAAAGGGTGGCGAGGATGGTTGTTCTGTTGGGGGCGAGGAGGGTTGTTCTGTATGGGGGCCCGAGGATGGTTGTTCTGTATGGTGGCGACGGGGGTTGTTCTTTTGGGTTGGCGAGGGTTTTTCGGGTTTTTGGTGACGAGGATGGTTGTTCTTTTATGGGGGCGCGGTGGTTTTTTCTGTTTTGGTGGCGAGGGTGGTTTTCTGTATGGTGGCGCGGGGTTTTTGTTCTGTAGGGTTCCCGAGGAAGGTTTTGTTTGTATGGTGGCGAGGGTGGTTGTTCTGAGGGTTTGGGCGACGGGGGTTTGTTCTGTATGGGGCGCCCGGTGGTTGTTTGTTGGTGGGCGGGGTTTTTTGTAGGGTGGCGAGGGGGGTTGTTCTGAATGGGGGGAAAGGGGGGTTGTTCTGTATGGGGGGGGAAGGTGGTTGTTTGTATGGTGGCGAGGAGGGTGTTCTGAAATTTTTGGCGACGGGGGTTGTTCTGTTGGTGGCGACGGTGGTTGTTTTGTATGGGGGGGACGGGGTTTTGTTCGGGTTATGGTGGCAAACGGTGGTTGTTTGTATGGTGGTGCGGTGGTTGTTTTTGTTTTGGGGGACGGTGGTTGTTCTGTTTTGGTGGGGGCGGTGGTTTTTTCTGTATGGTGGGGGACGGGGGGTTGTTCTGTATGGTGGCGAGGGGGTTTGTTCTGTATGGTGGCGAGGAGGGTTTTGTTCTGTATGGGGGGGAAAGGGGGTTGTTCTGTAGGGGGTGGCGGGGGGTTTGGTTGTTCGGGGGATGGGGGCGAGGGGGGTTTGTTTGTAGGGTGGCGGGGTTTGGTTTTTTCTGTATGGTGGCGGGGGGGTTGTTCTGTATGGGGGCGACGGTGGTTGTTCTGTATGGGGGGGAGGGGGGTTTTTTGTATGGTGGAGGGGGGGTTTTGTTCTGTATGGTTGCGAGGGGGGTTTGTTCTTTTAAGGGGGAAAGAGGGTGGTTGTTCTGTATGGTGGAGAGGGGGGTTGTTCTGTATGGTGGAGGGGGGGTTGTTCTGTATGGTGGAGGGGGGTGGTTGTTTTTGTAGGGTGGCAAAGGGTTGGGGGGTTTTGTATTTTGGCCCGACGGTGGTTGTTCTGTATGTTGCGCGGTGGTTGTTCTGTAGTTGGCGCGGTTTTTGGTTGTTCTGTATGGTGGAGAGGTGGTTGTTCTGAAATGGTGGGACGGTGGTTGTTCGTATTTTTGGGCGAGGGGTGGTTTTTCCCTGATGGGGGCCGGGATGGTTGTTCTTTTGGGGTGGCGACGGGGGTTTTTGTTCTGTTTTTTGGGCCCGGAGGGTTGGTTGTTCTGTTTTTTGGGGCGAGGGGGGTTTGTTTTTGTATGTTGGCGACGGTGGTTTTTCGGGATGGGGGGCGAACGGTGGTTGTTCTGTTTGGTGGCGAGGGTGGTTGTTCTTTTTATGGTGGCGAGGAGGGTTTGTTTGAAAGGGGTTGGCGAGGTGGTTTTTTCTGTATTTTGGCGACGGTGGTTTTTTGGGTTTTGGTGGCTAGGGGGGTTTGTTCTGTATTTGGCGACGGTGGTTGTTCTGTATGGTGGCGACGGTGGTTGTTCTGTTTGGGGGCGAGGGGGGGTTTTTTCTGTAGATGGCGACGGTGGTTGTTCTGAAATGTTCGGGGGGGGTTTTGTTCTGAAAGTTGGCGAGGGTTTGGTTTTGTTCTGTTTTGGTGGCAGGGGGTTTGTTCTGTATGGTGGGGGAGGTGGTTGTTTTTTATTTGGGAGGGTGGGTTGTTCTGTATGTTGGCGAGGGGGGTTTGGGTTCTGTATGGTGGCGACGGGGGTTTGGGTTTCTGTATTTTGGGCGACGGGGGTTGTTCTGTATGGTGGCTAGGGGGGGTTGTTTGTATGTTGGCGAGGGTTTGGTTTTTTCTGAAAGGGGTTTGGCTAGGGTGGTTGTTTTTTATTTTGGCGACGGTTTGGTTGTTTGATGGGGGCGGGGGTGGTTGTTCTGTTGTTGGCGAGGGGGGGATTTTTCGGGTATGGTGGCGCCCGGGGGTTTGGGTTCTGTATGGGGGCGAGGGGGGGTTGTTCTGTTTTTTGGCGAGGGGGGTTTGTTTGAAATTTTGGGGGACGGTGGTTTTTCTGTATGTTGGCGACGGTGGTTGTTCTGTATGGTGGCGGACTGTGGTTTTTTCTTTTATGTTGGCGAGGGGGGTTGTTCTGTATTTTTGGCGGTTGGTTGTTCTTTTGGGTGGCGGTGGTTGTTCTTTAGGGTGGCGACGGGGGTTGTTCTTTTTTGGTGGGACGGTGGTTGTTCTGTAGGGTGGGGGACGGTGGTTGTTCGTATGGGGCGACGGTGGTTGTTCTGTAGGGTGGCGAGGGGGGGTTTGTTCTGTAGGGTTTGAAGAGGGTGGTTTTTCTGTATGGGGGGGACGGGGGTTTTTGGTTCTGTTGGTGGCGAGGGTGGTTGTTTTTTGGGTTTGGAGGGGGGGGTTGTTCTGTATGGTGGAGAGGGGGGTTTTGTTCGTTGGTGGCGAGGGTGGTTGTTCTGTAGGGGGTGGCGCCGGTGGTTGTTCGTAGGGGTGGCGAGGGGGGGTTTTTCTGTATGGTGGGGACGGTGGTTGTTCTTTTATGGTGGCGGGGGGTGGTTGTTCTTTAGGGTGGGCGGGGGGTTTTTTCTGATGGTGGCGAGGATGGTTGTTCTGTATGGTGGGGGGTTTGGTTTGTTCGTATTTTTTGGCGACGGGGGTTTGTTCTGTTGGTGGCGACGGTGGTTGTTCTGTAGGGTGGGGGACGGTGGTTGTTTTAGGGTTGGCGAGGGTTTGGTTGTTTGTAGGGGTTGGGCGAGGTGGTTTTTTTGTATGGGGGCGACGGTGGTTTTTCTGTATGGAGGCGACGGGGGTTTTGTTCTTTTGGGTTTGGGAGGATGGTTGTTCTGTAGGGCGGGGGGGGGTGGTTGTTCTGTATGGTGGCGAGGATGGTTGTTCTGTATGGGGGGCGAGGGTGGTTGTTCGTATGGTGGCGAGGGGTTTGGTTGTTCGGTAGGGTGGCGACGGTGGTTGCTGAAAGGTGGCGAGGGGGGGTTTGTTTGTATGGTGAAGAGGGGGGTTTTGTTCTGTATGGTGGCGACGGTGGTTGTTCGGGTTTGGTGGCGGGTGGTTTTTTGTTGGGGGGAGGGGGTTTGGTTGTTTGTTTGTTGGCGAGGGTGGTTGTTTTTTTGTATGGTGGGGGAACGGGGGTTTGTTCTGTATGGTGGCGAGGGGGGTTGTTCTGTAGGGTTTAAAGAGGGTGGTTGTTTTGTAGGTGGGGGCGGTGGTTGTTCTTTTTGGGGGCGAGGGTGGGTTTATGGTGGGGGAGGGTGGTTGTTCTGTATGGGGGAGAGGGGGTTGTTCTGTATGGTGGCGGGGGTTTGGTTTTTTTCTGTAGGTGGCGGGGGTTGGTTGTTCTGTATGGTGGCGGGGTGGTTGTTCTGTTGGGGCGCCCTTTGGGTTGTTCGGTATGGTGGCGAGGGGTTTTTTGTTCTGTAGGGTGGCGAGGAGGGTTTTTGTTTTTTTTTATGGTGGCGAGGAGGTTTGTTCTGTATGGTGGCGAGGGAGGGGTTTTTCGGGTTATGGGGGGGGCGGGGTTTTTTCTGTATTTTGGGCGAGGGTTGTTCGTAGGGGTTTGAGGAAGGTTTTTCGGGTTTTTGGTGGCGACGGGTTTTTTGGTTCTTTTTTGGGTGGCGAGGGGGGGTTGTTCTGTATGGTGGCGACGGTGGTTGTTTTGAATGGTTGCGGGGGGATGGTTGTTCTTTTAGGGTGGCGGGGGGGTTGTTCTGAGGGTTTGGCGCGGTGGTTTTTCTTTTGGGTGGCGACGGGGGGTTGTTTGTATGGTGGCGACGGGGGTTTTGTTCTGTATGGTGGCGAGGGGGGTTGTTCTGTATGGTGGCAAAGGGGGTTTTGGTTCGGGTAGGGTGGCGGACGGTGGTTGTTCGGTATGGTGGGGGAGGAGGGTTGTTCTGTTTTTTGGCGCGGGGGGTTGTTCTGTTGGGGGCGCCCCCGGTGGTTTTTTCTGTATGGTGGGGGCGGTGGTTTTTTCTGTATGGTGGGGGACGGTGGTTTTTTTGTTTTTTTTGGTGGTGACGGGGGGTTTGTTCTGTTTTTGTGGCGACGGTGGTTGTTTTTTTTTTTTTTTTTCCCCCGGGGGGCCCCCGAGGGTGGTTGTTCTGTTTTGGGTGGCGACGGGGGGTTGTTCTGTAGGGGGGGGAGGGGTGGTTGTTCGGGTAGGTGGCGGGGTTTTGTTCTGAAGGGCGGGGGTGGGGGGGTTTTGTTCTGTATGGGGGGCGGGGAAAGGTTGTTCTTTTTATGGTGGCGAGGGTGGTTGTTTTTTTGGGTGGCGGGATGGTTGTTCTGTATGGTGGCGGGGGGTGGTTTTTTCTGTAGGGTGGGGGGACGGGGGTTTGTTCTGTATGGTGGGAGGGGGGGTTTTGTTCTGTATGGTGGAGAGGGGGGTTGTTCTGTATGGTTGCGGGGTGGTTGTTCTGTATGGTGGGAGGGTGGTTGTTCTGAAATGGGGGGGGAGAGGGGGTTGTTCTTTTAGGGGTGGAGGGGGTTTTTCTGTATGGTGGAGAGGGGGTTTTCTGTATGGTGGCGACGGTGGTTTTTTCTGTATGGTGGCGACGGGGTTGTTTGTATGTTGGCGACGGGGTTTTTCTGTATGGGGCCCGAGGGGGGTTTGTTCTTTTCATGGGGGGGAGGGTGGTTTTTTCTGAAATTTTGGCGACGGGGGTTGTTCTGCATGGTGGGGGATGGTTGTTCTGTATGGTGGCGAGGGTGGTTGTTTGTATGGTGGCGCGGGGGTTTGGTTCTTATTTTGGCGGGGGTTTGTTCTGTAGGGTGGCGACGGTGGTTGTTCTGATTTTGGCGACGGGGTTGTTTTTTTTTGGTGGAGGAGGGTGGTTTTTTCTGTATGGGGCGAGGGTGGTTGTTCTGTATGGTGGAGGGGGTTTGGTTGTTCTGTATGGTGGAGGGGGGGTTTTTTGGGGTTCTGTATGGTGGAGGGGGGGGTTTTTGTTCTGTATGGTGGAAGGGGTGGTTTTTCTTTTGGGGGGGAGGGGGGGTTTTGTTCTTTAGGGTGGCGAGGGGGGTTGTTTGTATGGTGGCGAGGGGGGGTTGTTTTTGTATGGGGGGCGAGGGGGGTTTGTTCTGTATGGTGGAGAGGGGGGTTTGTTCTGTAGGGTTGGGGGGAGGGTTTTTGTTTTTGTATGGTGGAGAGGGTGGTTGTTCGTATGGTGGGAGGGGTGGTTGTTCTGTATGGGGGCGAGGGTGGTTTTTCTGTATGGTGGCGGGGGTGGTTTTTTCTGAAATGGTGGAGAGGGTGGTTTTTGTTCCTGTATGGTGGCGAGGGTGGGTTGTTCGAAATGGTGGCGGGGGGGTTGTTTGTTGGGGGGGTGAGGGGGTTGTTGTTCTGTTGGTGGGGGAGGGGGGTTGTTTTTTATGATGGCGGGGGTTTGGTTTTGTTTGGTTGCTGGTGGTTAGTGGACATAAATACAAAAAACGAAAACAAAAGAAATGGTTAAACCCTACAACTAAACCCCCCAAAAAAACCCGGGCATTATGTTTTTAAAAACTTTTTAAATTTTTTTAAAATCTTAAAAAAACTGAAAGATTTAAAAACCACACGGGTCCCAAAAACGGGGGGCAGCTAGAATGAGGGGAGCGGTGACTGAAAAAAAAAACATGTCAGGAACCCCCACGAAAAAATGGGAGAGGGGAGAAGCAAAACTAGACTGGTCTGGTATTTTCCATAGCTGTATCTAAAAATAACGCAATAAACCTGAGAGGGTTTCGGGGTTTCGATTAACCACGTCTACTTTCCTGGGGGTCTGCCTGTCTGGAGTTTCCTACCCGGAGTCGCCCTTTGGGGGTTACCTTCCTGGAATCTGCCCGTCTGGAGTCTTCCACCCGGAGTTGCCTATTGGAGTCTACCTACCTGGGTTGCCCATCTGGAGTCTACCCACCTGGGGGTCTGCCTATTGGAGTTACCCACCCGGAGTCTGCCATTGGAGTCTACCTCCTGGGTTGCCAAATTTGGGGTCTTTACCCGGAGTCTGCCTATCTGGAATTACCCACCTGGAGTTTTGCCTATCTGGAGTCTACCCACCCGGAGTCTGCCTTTCTGGGGCTTTCCCACCTGGAGTCGGCCCATTTTGGGGGTTTTCCTATTTTGAAGTTGCCTATCTGGAAAGGGAAACCCACCTGGAGTTGCCTATTGGGGGGGCTACTTACCCGGAGCTGGGCCCATCTGGAGTTTACCTACCTGGGTCTGGGCCCATCTGGAAAGGGTAACCCACCTGGGTTTTCCCGCCTATCTGGAGGCAAAACCCACCCGGAGTTGCCTATATGGTGGGCTACCTACCTGGAGTTGCCTATTGGGTTTCTTTTCCCGGAGTTTTCCTATCTGAGTCTACTTTCCGGGGGTTTTGCCCATCTTTGGGGTCTACCTACTTTGGGGATGTTTCGGTTAAACCCCCCCCCCCGCCTAGTTCTTGACCCGGGCCCCCCTGGGGGTCAGGGCCTGACCAAATAGGCTGTTACTAATGGGTGCATATAGCCCCCCGTACGAACCACAGTCCGGCTGTTCGGATACTGATTTAGGTGTCTATCCAGCTCCCCCTCGAAGGCAGCCCCGGGGTCTTTGGTAATTGCCCTTTACTGGTGGGGGGGTCTTGATTAAAAACCTTTAGTCACATATATTTGGGTTTTGCTTACACTTAGGGTACTCAGTCCCTTAAAAATTTTGATGAGGTAAAATCTAGGGGGGAATTTGTAAAGGTTTGAAGAGAGAATCCACATCAGTAAAATATGCAGCTATTGAAAAATTTTTGAAAAAACTGTCAGTGAACAAAGTGAACCGGGGGAAAAAAGGAAAATCCAAAAAGTTGATGGTCGAGTTCGGGGGCCCCGGGGAGTGTAGGGGGGAGGGAGAGGGAAAAAATTTTTCCAGAACCCAAAAGAAAAAATGGTAAGAAAAAAAAGAATATGGGGGGGTAAATTTTAATTTTAAGAGTGGAAAAATTTTTGGGAAAATCAAAATTACGGAGAAAACACAAAACAAAACGATTACTTTTGTTATCTAACAGGGTTCTTTTTTTGCACCCTTTTACTCGTTTTAGAGGCTGTATAACACTGAGCCCAGTGCTTGGCATCTAAGCAAGTTACAGTGGTAAAATGACTCCCGTGTTTGGTAGCTAAGCAAATTAAAAGTGGATTAACTCCCCGTGTTATGGGGAGCTAAGCAAGTTTTTTGTGGTAAATGGGCTCCCAGTGTTAAAGGGAGCTTACAAAGTTACAGTGGTAACCCGACTCCCCGTGTTTTTTTGGGAGCTAAGGGAAGTTACAGTGGGGGAGCTGACTCCCCGTGTTTTGGTACCCAAGTAAGTTACAGTGGCAGCTGCTCCAGTTTATGGTAGCTAACAAGTTACAGTGGTAAAATGAAATCCCAGTGTTTTAAAGGGAGCTTACAAGTTTAAAACCAAAAAAAATGGGAAAATGGGGCTCCCAGTGTTTTGGTAAAACAAGCAAGTTACCGTGGTAACGGGCTCCCCGTGTTTTTAAGGGAGCTTACAAATTTTCGTGGAAGGGCTCAGTGTTATGGGAAACTAAAACAAGTTACAGTGGTAACTGACTCCCCCGTGTTAAAGGGGGGGTTACAAAGTTACAGTGGTAAAATGACTCCCGTGTCTGGTAAGCCTTTCAAAGTTACATGGGGAAAACTGACTCCCCCCTGTTTTGGTAGCCTAAGCCAAATTCGTGGTAACTGACCCCCCCATGTTTAAAGGGAGCTTACAAAATTTCAGTGGTAAATGGGCTCCCAATGTTATGGTAGTAATAAGTTACGTGGCAGCTGTCCCAGTGCCCAAAGGTAGCTAAGCAGGTTTCAATGGGAATGAAATATTCACAAGGGTTTTTTATCTGGTTACTACAATCGTGGTGAAAAAAAATCTAATATCCCTGACCGAATTTAAACATGGATATATATATTGTTTTGGGGGGACCTCGTAGGTTGCATAACCCTCTGAGATCAAAACAAAAAATGTGAAAAAAATCGATTCTGAAAAGTCATTTTTCCCCGTTTTTGGGGCCTCAGCGGACACAGAAGTGGGGAGCCCGAGAAAAAGACACGACCAATCCTGTTCTATTAACCCCCAACCAGAGAAAACCCCTTTAAGAATTCCCCCAAAACTAAATAGTTATCATAGAAGCAGTCAGGGGGGTCTCGACTTTTGGTTGACCCCTGCCCCCGGGTTGCCACCCCCTAATACCATCTTTTTAAAGAATAAAGGTGTTTGTATTTCCTTTTAGTTAAAACTGGAGGGACAAAAATTTATAGCCCATGTACAAAATATAAAAAATTTGGTTCAACATATACAGCTATGTAAAAAGAGGCAAAAAGCAAGATAAGGGAACCCGGGGAGAACCGTAGGGAACCCCCGTTGGGGAAAATTAAAACTGCTTCTCGGTCGAACCCCCCCCTTCCCCAGCTTTGGCGAGCTTCCTTTTGATTTGGGGGGTTGAACAAAAGGGACTGGTATAACGTTGGGGCCCCTGATCGTTAAATTTCCCTTTGAATGGTTAACTGGTTTTAGAGCAGCCTTATGGGAGTGTGAAAACGCTGAATAAAAAGTAAAAATATTCTTGCATGCCCCAACACCACTCAGATGCATATCATCCTAAATTTTTGAAGGGACTGGACGAACTTATTATCGTGAATCTGAAGTTTATATTTTGTAAACTAAATGTAAAATAGAGAATTACGAATGTAGGCCCCATTGACCCCCCTAATTTTAAAAGTCGAAGTTTTTACTTGGGTGGGTATACAATGGTGATTATAGAGGTATGGGAAATGAGAGACACTGCCTCTTTTGGCATTTTATTATGCAGATGTTTCATCCAGACATTTCGTCGTTAATTATTTACATGCCACTATGGATAAAATATTTTTATGTTTCTTTAACATTTATGAGCGAATTGTCTCTGGATTTTTTTTTCTTCACATTCCAGCAAATAATGATGAATGATTTGACAACAGTTCCTGTGGTATAGTTTGCGTTTATGTCTATACACAAAATAGTGGTTCAGACCAGTTGAAGCTGGCCAGTATTGACATCCAAGACTCTGCTGCCTCTTCCTGAGTGATAGATTGATAACAGACTAACTGGTGTCATTCTTCTTCAATCTCAAGTCCATAAATTTCAGCTAAAGCTATTTTCATCGTATTGTTCTCAGGCTACTAGAAGACAGCCCAAGGTTTAATCTACTCCCTCATTGACGGCAGAAATGAGAGACGATGAGCGACAATTTGAGAATAACAGTTCAATGAAAACCAAATCTGAACTGAATCTGATCCAGATATATCAGAAGGATAAAGGTAAGTAACTAGGCAATAAGACTGAAGGAAGACGAGAACTTACCTAAAATAACAAGTATATTTGTGAGGATCTGAACAACTGATTCAAAAAGGTATTCCTTGTGCAAACAGGAGCACCAACAGAGTATCGAGGGTGCTAGTCAGTCTCTAGGTCAGCACGTGCTAGAGAGAAAAAAGAAGGGAGAGAGTGATAGGGCTATGACTAATATGAGTGAATATACTCTCCATCTCCATATACGTAGTTTACCATCACTACTCCTTTCAGACAAAAAAAAATAAGTAGGTGAAGAAAACTCTCTCAAGATAAATTAAATAGGAAGGTACTGAAACAGTACTTACGAAACGAACTACCAGAAAAACATATTGAAAATATTAAATAACTGATGCATCATCAGTAAGAAGACCTTGTCACTGGCTCCGGTAATAACACGAGCCACAACAACAGAAGAGTTACTCCCACCTTGTTGAGACTAAAATTAATATATTTTAATAATATGGCAGAAAATAGTGAAGTCCATTGAAATACTCACAAATGGTATAATATTTAGCTACACAGAGTCACCCGAGGGGGATCACATGCCGCTGGTATATGGAGCAAATATGACTATGATATTTACATGCACATCAGTAGACACAGAAAAAATAATAATTATACCTGTATATGCATGTATACATAAATGAAAGTACACCTAAGCATAGATGTAAGTGATTAATAATGACAGATATACCAGAAGTATTTGAAAATATATAACCGTATTACTGTTCGACAAATTTGTAAAAAAAAAAAATAAATCGTGACCTCGAAATTTGTTCGTAATTTTAATGCAGACTGTATGACTGGTATTTTGTACCTTGATGAAGTTTGTTTTGATTTGTCATGATGTTGAGGTGGAGCGCTTGCCACTAGTCCAAGCACCGTAAACATCAAACTGCACTTCAAGTCTCGGGTCTGCCTATACCTTGGGGTCCCCTGGGTACTTGAACCTCCCATACCATTGGTACTATACCTTGACTGAGCTGGATAAGTAATGGTACGAGATACTAATGAAACAAATGTAGTTTGTGACTCGATGAAGGCCAAAGCGTTGGCGAAACGTTGTCAATAAAGGTTCCAGCTAACTACATTCGTGTCTCCTTACCTCTGAGGTTGGTGATCGCTGTCACTAACTAGGTGTAACTTAATAATAATTCTCTGATAACCAAAGATCTAGCATAAACTAATACAAAAAATAAGTTATGAAACAAAAATATTCTGCGCAATAGCTCGATTGGTAGTGCACTCAGCTCACACATTGAGTGTCCCAGGTTCGATCCCCGGTAAGGGTGAGAACACTGGGCGTGTTACCTTACACCTGCTGTCCCTGTTCACCTAGCAGCAATTAGGTACCTGGGTGGACCACATCCTGAGGAACAAGATTAACCAAAGTTTCCCGAAATTCGCAGCATAACCAGGGGCTGTCTACAGTATGTCATTAATCTTAGCTATGGTCTGTATAAGTTGTATCATGTGTTGTAGAAATAAAGATTATTATTATTATTATTATTATTATTATTATTATTATTATTATTATTATTATTATTATTATTAACACTGACACAATGATTGTGGCAAAACTAGTTCACTAAGCGTGTGTCTTGAGAATAAAATACTTGACAGATAAAAAGATAAAAAGAACTACAAATAGATAACAGTAAATGAAAAAAGAGCTAGATGAGATACAAATGTAAATAGCGCATAAGATTAAGAAAAGGAAATATCCGCAAATCACATAAGAAAATGGACAATGAAAAGAAGAATAAGGCCAACAATAAGACAGATAAAATAAAGGATGAGAAGAACGAGATCAAAAATAAGTGACGAGTAAAATCAGTAACTTAAAAGAAAAGGAACAATAAATCAGTAAATGAGTAATAGGTAAACACCTGAATAACGGTGAAAAATTGCATTTATAAATAGCGAGCAAAAGCAAGAGTGAAATAATGATTACACGAGAAACATTTTTGCAGATCCACATAGGGAAACAAAAACCATAATAATGAAACTGATATAATGCATACCTGGAGGTGCTCCCAGGGTCAACGCCCCCGCGGCCCCCTCCATGAACATGTAGGTCAGCAGATCAAACACAGAACTGCATGAAGGTATCAGAAGCATATAGAGAGAACATAATTCCCTATTTACCTTCCTAGTGAACTAAATATGCTTTCTACTCACGGATCTTCAGCCGACAAAGCTGACAACTTAACTTTTACCCTTAGGGACAAAGCCTACCTGACTAAGGCCCGTTTTAAAAACACAATATTCTGCCACAGAAGCAACACGTCTGTTCTCCAGAATCCTTCGTTTTGTTATGAAAGTGTGTTTATGACCTGGCCTGGTAGGCAATACTCTCGCCTCACACACAGTGTCCGTGGTTCGATTCCCGGCAAGGGTGGAAACACTGGGCGTGTTTCTTTGCACCTGTTGTCCCCGTTCACCTAGCAAGCAAGTAGGTACCTGGGTGTTAGTCGACTGGTGCGGGTCGCATCCTGGGGGGACAAGATTTATTTACCCCAATGGAAATAAGACAGACAGTCCTCAATGACTTTCTTGGGTGGCTAAATCCTCAGGGATCAAAAAAGCTGAACAAAAAATCTTATAACCTAAGCTATCTAGTGGATTTCAGTAACTATTACTGAAGTAGGAATGTGGAGCAGCACTCACGAGGTCTCTCCTGTGTGGAAGATAAAGGCTCAATACAGGTGACGTTTTATCGGTATTAACAAAATTACTAATGCGTATAATAGCCTTAAAATAATAGTATTTCAACCTAACAACTAATAATTATAAACCAATTATCATCATAGCTTGCTAGCTGATTACTCTTTTTTTGTATTTGCCAATAGACAAAATGCAAGAATAGGATTTTTTTTTCTTTACAGACATTTCGTGCTTTCCAAAAAGCTACGATATAATCGAGATTCCAGCTCACAATAGAACATAATATGAATTATCATATTATCTGTAGAACCTTCCTTAACTAATTTTAGCATATTCACAGCGATTCAAGATATATAATATAATAGTTTTTATTATACTTTGCCCGGACCGTTTATTATATAATACTAGGCATAGCAAACTTCCTAAATATGTAATAATAATAAATTATATAAGGATGCCTTGCAAAATCAAAAAGTTTGAGTATGGAAAAAATTGACAAGTGTAGGAAGTGGAGTTTTAAATGAATCGATCTTGGGACACTTTGTTTCCAGTACATGTTAATGACATATTGGAAGAGCTTGTTATATTCCTGTGCGCAAATGATGTGAAATTAATGAAAAAAATTGAAATCGATGAGGATAAGGGATAACACAAGAGATATCAGAACCAACAGCAAGGTTTATTAGAGAAGAAGCTAACTGAATTTAATCACAGAAAATGCAGTGTCATGAAAATTGGGGAAGGAAAGATTCCAACAGAATATACACACAGAGGACTGCGTCTGTAAATCCCCCTCAAGAAGCATATAGGAATTATCATAGTACCGAGGATATTGCCGAAGAGTCTAAATCAAAGGAAAACCTCAGTAGCAAATAAGGATTTGGTTTACCCAAGACCGTCAACAATAAAGAAAACCAAAGAGGCCTGAGCTTCCTACCACCTGCAGCTCATATCCCCCACGAGCCCCTTTGGGGCGGGGCAGATGGCAGACCAGAGGCCTAGAAATAAATCACTCTGTCTGACTTTTTTGGGTTATCCTAGGTTCTCTACACATGTGCTGCTGTGTATGATAATTCTATGTAACTGTATTTGTGTATACCTGAATAAACTTACTTACTTAGCTTCTCCCTACGAGCCCCGTGAGGGCGGGGACTGTGGCTAGGCCTGGGGACACGTGGTCCCAAAGATGAGGGGATACTTGTACCTCCTCCCATGGGAGACTTAGATGTCGAGACACTCCCCAGATAGGGAGCCAAGGCCGGGTCAACACTACTTGGAAAAGACCCGGGCCAGGAGAATACCGGCGAATAAAAAAAAAAAAATAAATAAAAAGTTCACGACCCCAACGTTCAGCAGCTGTCAGGAACATTGTGGAGAATGTTGTACTAGTATAGAACTCAGACTTGATAAATCATGCCAAATAAACTGTTGGAAGGGAAGGTTGGCAGATAGACTAGTCCCAGAGCGATGGTGAATGAACAATGTGGAGAGAGTAAAATAACTGATCTGGATTACTTTAAAAGAGAGAATAATCAGGTAGGCATGTGATAACAACGTATAAAATACATACACTCGCCCTTCCTCCCCACAAACACACACTCCTGGCGGGGCCAGGAGCTGTGATTCGACCCCTGCAACCACAATTAGATGAGTACACATAGAACTAGCACACAACAGGCCAAGTGTCTAATCGACAAGTTCCTATAACATAATGGTAACACACACACACACACACACACACACACACACACACACACACACACACACACACACACACACACACACACACACACACACACACACACAATTGGGTCACAATAGGAAGCTGAAGACCCAGATGAGTCAAAGGGATGTTAGGAAGTATTTCTTCAGTCATAGAATAATCAGGAAGTGGAATAGCCTAGCAAGTGAGTTAGTGGAGGCAGGAACCATACATAGCTTTAAGATGAGGTATGATAAAGCTCATGGAGCAGGGAGAGAGAGGACCTAGTAACACTCAGTGAAGAGGCGGGGCCAGGAGCTGAGTCTCCTGGAGTCTACCTGGAGAGTATTCTGGGGATCAATGCCCCCACGGCCCGGTCCACGACCAGGCCTCCCAGTGGATCAGGGCCTGATCAACCAGGTTGTTACTGCTGGCCACATGTGATCCAACATATGAACCACAGCCTAGCTGATCCGGCACCTACTTTAAGTATCTGTCCAGCTCCCTCTTGAAGGCATCCAAGGGCCTATTGGTAATTCTCCTTATACATGGTGGGAAGCTGTTGAACACTCTTGGGCCCCGGACACTTATGATGTTTTCTCTTAGCGTCTCGACCCCTGTAACCACAATTAGGTGAGTACAATTAGGTGAATACACACACACATACATACACACACACACACACACACGCACACACACACGCACACACACACACACACACACACACACACACACACACACACACACACACACACACACACACACGCACACACACACGCACACACACACACACACACACACACACACACACACACACACCACAATATATATATATATATATATATAATATATATATATATATATATATATATATATATATATATATATATACTTCATTGTATAGCACATATTGGAAACCCTTTACAGATATTTTTTTCCACAAGACAAGATAACACAGAATGCAAATTGTCTTCTTTGAGGGAAGACCTGAAATTGGCCTTGTAAGACATAACGCAGCGGAAAATTGTGAAGCTCGCCGTAACAAAAGGAATGTATTCATGTATTGACAGTCGCAAATTTCCCTTCCTTCAGCGACAATGTCCGGGGAGAGAGCGAAGTGTGGGGAGGTGATGGCTGTTGGGGTGGACGCAGGGGTATAACTGATGGAGGGGAAATGGTGGTGAAAAGTATTGGGGGCGGGGAGGGTGATGGTGTGAGTAATGGTGGTGAGGAGAAATGGTGGTGAGAAAAGATGGAATGGTGGAGGTGATAGATGAATGAGATACTTGTTAATACATGGGTGTCTTTGTTGTGAGAACACTTTTCCAGACAGTGTTGGTGGTGTCGGTGGTGCTTGTGGTGATGGTGGTGTCGGTGGTGCTTGTGGTGATGGTGGTATCGTTGGTGCTTGTGGTGATGGTGGTTGTATTGAGATGATGCTATTGATGATAGTCGCAATAACCGCCACCTCAACCACCGTTCCCGAGACGTCGTCATAAGTTACTTTCTATGTGCGGGATATTTGTGTACTGTTCCAGTCACGGTATTGGGCCTTTGTCTTTATTTCAAAATCTCTAGGGTTGTAAGATGAAGATTCTGAAGTGGCCCGGTGGCCTGGTGGCTCAATCTCCCGCTTCACACACGGAGGGCCCGGGTTCGATTCCCGGCGGGTGGAGAAATTTCGAGGCGTTTCCTTACACCTGTTGTCCTGTTCACCTAGCAGCAAATAGGTACCTGGGTGTTAGTCGACTGGTGTGGGTCGTATCCTGGGGGACAAGATTGAGGACCACAATGGAAATAAGTTATGTGGTCGTCAGTGACGCACTGATTTTCTTGGGCTATCCTGGGTAGCTAACCCTCTGGGGTTAAAAATCAGAACGAAATCTTCTCTTGAGGTACATCACAGAGTCTTATCTTGAGGTACATCACAGAGTCTTATCTTGAGGTACATCACAGTCTTTGCTTGAGGTACATCACAGAGTCTTATCTTGAGGTACATCACAGAGTCTTAACTTGAGGTACATCACAGAGTCTTCTCCAAGCCAAAGTTCACTGTCTGGGTCTGGAGGTTCCAGAGCAACCCTACGTATACATGACTGAAAATGGTTCCTCTTCACACGTTCACTGAATGCCTCGACAATCGAAGGTAAAGTTTTAAGTTTCGCCGGGAGACTCATTTTTTCTGTACTGTCTTTGAAAGCCGAACTTTGTAGCGGATATCCGACACTGTTTCTCCAGCCTCACGACTGTGACTGTAGCAAGTTGCACTGAAAGCTGTTGGTATGTGAATAACATCTTTGAAGTCTGCTGAGGGATTTTGTCGACTTTCCAACTCATTTTCTGGTAGAAGATATTTTGTAGCCATTGTTTTACCAATGCTTCAGTAATAGGCTACTGTATGATAATTAACAAGCGCATGCTCTAACATAAGTTGTAAAGTTGTATGTCAGAGGTTAGCAACTTTGGCAGCATTGTTAACTTATAAACGTTCTTTACATGTGGACTCCATCAAAGCTGTTGTGATGAGCTCTCTGCATAGTAATGCACTAACACTAAAACATCAGTGTCATCATTGATAAATTTGACATCCGAATGGTATCAACGATATCACTTAGCTTGGAATATTAATGGCAGCTACCTCATGCACGTTCATCAACATATGCCTATGGATAACTAACCTATTGACCTAGATATTGCTGGATAACTAACATATTGCTTAGATATTACTGGATAACTAACCTATTGTTAGATTGTTCTAGTGCTGTCAGAAGCTCATCACATCAATCAACAGTGTTTTGTTTAGCCTAACAGTAAGCACAGTCTGTCTGGAAAAAGAAAATTTCATATGCAGTTGATGTTCTTTATAAATCTGAGTGTAATGATCACGTCTTGCATCACTTTTGATAATGTACGGAACGTAGCGGTCAAAGCCTACATGCACCCTGAAGTTCTCTCTTATTTTCTTTAATATATTTCACTTAAGTCGTAATTAAGTCTTTTACACTGCCCTTACAAGGCTAATAAACTGCCTAAAGTACTAATCATCCATCTATAATAATAACACCAGGCTCGCTAGTTGCGCTAGTTGACTACTCCACTTGAAGCTCCCTCTGCAATGTTTACTTATCAACTTGCATAGCTATTATTTATCGTCAAACACTGAGGCTGAAACTAGTGCTGGTTCATAGTTCAATATGTTCTATATAAAAACATCACGAGAGTTGACGAGAGCTTTAACCCTTTCGAATAGCAGTCTGGGTTCCAAGTGTTCAGCAGGACCTGCCCTTGAGCAGTTTTTCTCTTGCATCATAAGAACCCGCCTCTTCAGAAGTTCATTAAATCCCTTAGGACAGCTTTGCCTCATACTCATGCATATGTTTTTCACCCACAACTACAGCATCATCTACATTTACCACTTCTGGTCATATACATTTCTAAACTATGTTCATAAAGGTGGGTGGGTGATCTTCAGTATCCATTGGATTATCCCAATAGCCTATCTCTCAGTTTCATCATGTTTGATCCGTGATGGCATCTCTGCCTTGGAAATAATTAAATTCTCGGAAGATTCTAGTTTCAAATCTTGCATGTCCTTCAACAATCAGCTAGAGATATCTAGGAGGAAGATCCACCAATGAACACCTTTATCAGTCGGTGTTATTTAGTGAGACCACCTGGACCATGTCCGTAGCTCATTAAGGTTATCTCGATGAACATGGCCGTCCTACATCGTTCCAGATTCCTTGGTTTTGAGGTTTAGAATGGTTTTCCTTTAAAAATATTTCCAAAGTTTCATGTAGTTTATACAATGATACAAGAAAACGAGACCATTCCTGGCATAACGATCGTTTACCTGCAGTGAAGAAGTGAGGTAGGGCATCTTCTCGTTGATTATCCTCGTTGATTATCCTCGTTCATTCTAATGAACATCATCACCAATAACACTGGTTTTATATTTCGTAACCAAAGTTTTGTTGTTGTTTCTTTTAACGAGTTCTTTAGTTCCTGCGTAAGTTCATCAAATGTATCGACTTTATGCACAACTTCAGAATCCCCACCAATGCACTTGTGCTCTGGGAAAAATTCTTCTTATAATCTTCAGCACGCCGGTAAAGACAGTTTTCATAACCTCATGAAGATCAGTGCCTGTTATTAGGATCCTTAGAGAGTCGACAAAGCATATGAGAAAATTCATTCTTCCAAGGCGATAACAGAAGACTTCACCGAAAAGTTTTGGCCAAGGACACTATTACAACCCAAGATTCCAAATGGCCTGTTATCCTGGGTGTAAAGGGAGCAAAATAAACACAGCAGAAAAGTTTTGACTTATATTATCCTTCACCAATTTAGAACAGCAATATGTACACTATATACACTATGTACAGTGATAGGTATTAGTGCACTCCACGGTAAGCAAGGCAAAATAGAAGCCACAAGAGAGCAGACCGCGCTTCAACCAGCTCTAGAATGGGAATGACAAGGGCAGACAGGAGAGTGGTACCCACATAACCTCTGCGATTGCCAAAACCATCTTATTATTGGCTGGAACCTGGTTACTAGTTGAACAACGGGGCCCCATCGTCTATTCTTAGTCACCTGGTTCGCTGGTTGGGGGAGATAGCCTGTAAATGAGGGTGTGTACATGCGCCGAATAAAGGTTACGTACTCTTTGCATGCCACAGACACTTTACACTGAGAACCTCACGATACAGTTGTAAATCTGCAAAGGTGTTGCTTGGCCAGAAGTCGTGTCAATCAAGAATGTCTGTACTGTTTTAGCGCTTGTCTTTACACCCTGTTGAAACCACCGAATTCTGCCTACACAGTTTCGTGACAACAGTCTTCAGTCTTTCCTTTACTACAGAGTTAAAGAATCGAACTGCTTATGGCCAACTCCTTTTCTCAGCTTGAAATCCTACAAAGATCTATTTATTATTTACTACCTGAAAGCATTACATTGGACATGTTCCAGTGAGTGTATCTCCATACAGAATAATCATTGCACTTTAAAGTGAAATAATTTACTCTTAGAGCAGTGTGCTGATTTTCGTGATACAGATTCACTTTTTGACTTTTATTTTTACACCCAAAGTCTGGTGTTGAGTGTGTTTTTTATTTATAAGATTAGACAGTTTCCCTGGAATATGAGGATCGAGGTTTAATTTCCATCCAAACATTTTGTGAGTGTTAACTAACACTAAAAATGGTTCATATGCGAGGTGTTGCAGATGTGATCATATTTTCCTTGAGCAATCACTCTGTCGTCATCTTTCACCTCCTCTTAAAAACAAAATAAAAACAAAAGCACTTTAATATTTCCTTATTTTTCATATCCGAAAAGGATTAAAAATATAGGAGTAACATTACTTTTAAAAGAAAAATCCAGATTTTAAGCCTTATTGAAAAGCAGAATTAAACTGGTGGCCAGAGGCTGTATTCTCATATCAACTCTATCATTCGTGATAAGGGAATAAAAATTCACATCTTTGACATGAAAACTTACAATTCGAAACTTGTCTGTTGCAAGACTAAACACTGCCTGTTTTTAGTCATGCAACATTGCATAGTTCCTGACAACACACAGAGTGCGAAAGATGTTGAGATAAAGATTTCCACCCCATATCTTTTTTTTAATTATATATATATATATATATATATATATATATATATATATATATATATATATATAATATATATATATATATATATATATATATATATATATATATATATATATATATATATATATATATGTTATGTCGAATAAGTAAAACTGGTCAATTAGCTAGAAGTCAATTAAAATTAATACTTTCTTAAATTTTCTCTTATACGTTCAAAGATATATATATTTCCTTTATGTTAATGTAAAAATTAATAATTTTGTACACAGAACCTGAGAAAATTTATTTAACCTTATTATAACAAGCGCAATGTGATTTAGCCTAACCCAACTAAATATATTTTAGATAAGTTTAAAAAAATAATTATAAACAAACAATGAAATAAAATTTTTCGTTAGGTTCAGAATGATTTTTGCGAAGTTGCTGCATACACAAATTTTCGCTTGCCTTATTCGGCAAGAAGAGCGTTGTTATCAAGTAAAATTATATTGGTGTTGTGTCAGTAATAATGTAAATTCCTCCCAAATTTTGTTCATTGTATATGAAACTAATTTATATAACCCTGAACTAACATTCATGTTGAAATTAGGACTATTTTTAATGTAACTTGTTTCAGTTACATTTCACTGAACCATAGACTTGCTTGATACAACTTTCTCCGCCGTTTGAAAATCAATTGGATGGTTAAAGTCTCTTTGGTGAGCAAACGGAGAATTAGACTTGGACAATTATAACGCTATATTTATGTTGTAGTAATCTTAGTTCAAACCCTTTTACAGTTTTACAGTAATAGACTTACTGCACTTTTTACAAGGATTCTTTAAAACACAGCCGCCAGCACTTTTAGGGAAATTTTTAGTAAACTTTATTTGTTTTGTCAAGATTTTTAAATGCAACTTTAGATTTTAAAATTCTTAAATAGAGAAGGTATATCAAGAATGCTTTTCAGCATATTCCTGGTTGAATATTCTTTATTGTCCTTTTTTCCGAACTATTCAGTGTACCTCTGGCAATTTTAAAAGATTTGTCAATTAAATCTTTTGGAACAAGATCATCCGCTATTTCATAAATCTTCAAAATTTTCTTATCTATGAACTCTGGGTTGCAGTTGTTGAGAGTTCTCAAAAATATGGAAGATTATACAGAACATTTAACTGTCATGATGCGAAGAATCATACTGCCAGAGGTACAGTTTACAAATAAAAAAAAGGGGCAGGAAAACACATTCAAGCAAAAATATGTTGGTTCTACCTTCATGAAAACCTTCTTTATATACCTTCTCTACGTAAGAATTTTATAATCACAGTTGCATTTAAGAATCTTGCTAAAGTAAAAAAAACAATACTTTTGATGAATTCCCCCCAAAATGTTGATGGCTGTGTATATAAGATTCCTCGTAAAAAATGTAATAAAGTTTATTACAGTCAATCTGGAAAAAGTACAATGTTCGTGAAGAAACAAACAGTAGCAAGGCAGTGTAGTTATACAGCCCTGCACACCTTCCAACTCCTAAATCATCTCACCGTTTGTTAATCCTGAAAGGTCTATCACTGGCCACTAAAGTCTTGTTTAGAAGATACTGAGTCGACAATATTCCAAAGGACTGTTGCTCTGAAAATGTAAAGTGATCCGAAGAAGCACTCATCATCATTCATTCAACAGCTAGCTGTCTTGCCAGATGTGTGCAGTCATCAGTTCTGAGAGCACTCCAAACTGCAACATCCGAATCTATCCTTTTGGTATGTGATAATTAGCTGTAATTTCTTCTTTCTTTAGTAGACATGCCAATTACAGTGGTAATCCCCATGTAAAAGATTGGACTGAAACTATTAAAGTTGTCGATAACGATATCGTTATGGCCCAACTAAAGTCTCCAAGCTCAGGCTGACAGATTTCATTGCTTCAAATATGCAACTCGTCCTCGGCGATGGAGAGGGACAGGAAACTCATTTTGTGTGATTGCAGTGCTGCAGAAAACCCATCCTATGTGATGGGGTGCGAGTTTGTGATGGAGTGTTGGAATTTCGTTGAGAAATAATTAGGCTTCCTGAAATGAAAACAAATCTGCCTTTAGAACTGGATGAGCGATTTTTTGTATAGTTAACGTTCGTGTGCCTGTTATTGCAAGCTGATCCTCTCTATTTAATATTCATGTAAATAATTCATTTCACTTTATTCCTACTGCGCCTCCTTTCACTAACTAATTTTCACACAGTTTATTTACTTAACTGTTTTAAATTTTAAAGGTTAAAATCAAGACTGATTTCTACTGTATTTTACAGCTAGGCTTTAAATAATAAAATATTACAAGGTCTTCAAGGGAAATAAGGTATTCCGACTTTTTTTTGGGTTATCCTAGGTTATTTACACATGTTACAAGGTATAATAATTGTACTAATGTGTACATGTACGTAAACTTACTTAAATTAAAAGAAAACTAAAAATCAACACCTCTGTTCATGGTCAGTTTTCTGTTTTGGGTCTAACAGTACAAACTATGAAATATGTGGAGCTTCATTCACAGTTTGAGAATAACAATGATCATCGATCAGACTGCAGGTTTGCTAAGCTCACTAAATTAAGCCATATATTGGAGGCTCTAAATACTATTATCAATAGTAGTCGAAATAACCACCAATTTGGGTATCGAAGGTTTGAAAGGCACAAAGTTATGCTGACCTGGTACCTAGAGGTCACTGAAGACGGTTAGCGAATTCTTCACTTAAGCGGAAAAAAACACCTACAGCTGCTACAAGACACGAAAAGTTACAATAATCTACTAGTGTAAAGTTCTTATAATGTACATCAATTCTAAAAATTACAGTTGGGACGCGGTCCAGGTCGGAAATCATAATGGGATTAAGAAAATATATTTAATATTCACAGTGACACGGAATGCAGTGTTATTTAAATATGATTAATTTATTCTCTGCTGATTAAAGATTATATTTTAGTAAAGCCATTATAGAATTTTGCAAACTAATAAAACTTTTATTTTCTGCCTTCTTGTGATTAGGTTAAAGGAGTCAGATAAAGAAGTTGCTTGATTGACAACAATGTAACAGGTAACAACAGACAAAACCCTACACAACCCTAAGTAGGTCAACTCACCTTACAACAGGCAACAAAATAATAAAAGTAAATATTTGACTTTTACAATTTATTTCTCTCCGGTCCGGAGAAGAAGCACTCTAGGTGATTAAAATCCAGCTGGAATGCTCCCTCGAAGAAAAAGATCTCATGGCGAGATACAAAAATTAAAATAAGTTTGTGGTTTACTGATTTCAGAAGAGCAGATTGTCAGTTCCTCATGAAATGATACCTATAATAATTGATTTCGCAAGAATAATATATATATATATATATATATATATATATATATATATATATATATATATATATATATATATATATATATATATATATATATATATATATATATATATATATATATATAAATGCCAGTTTGAATTTCTGAAATCAAGAAATCCTGCAAATGTGATATAACCATTGTATTGTGTCTATTAGAATAAATCGAGCACATAAATACTGAGATAATGGAACTGTCTGCCATCAATTAAACGTACAGTACATTGATGCAGCCACCTCTCTTATCAAGCTCCGTATTATAATGCGATTCTTGTAAACGCGATTGATGAATTACATTAAAAAAAACTGAATATCACATGGAAAGACCTCCATAGTATGCTCTATTAAATTTTGTATATTCTTTTTGTAATTGCATTTAAAAAAAAAGTCAATAAAGGAGATTGACGTGAGAGCTTACATCTTTGAAAATAGCAGTAATCATCAACAAGCGAACTGCATCTAGTACATTGATGTTATGATATGACGTAGCCTGCTAGCACAGTGATGCTGTAATATAGACCAGCATCTTAATACAGAGTAGCTTGTTGCTACGAGTGACACTGGGTTCAGAGTGATGCTGGGATAGTGATGCTGAGATAGTGATTCTGGGATAGAGTGATGCTGGAGCGAGTGATGTTGGGGACAGTGTGATGCTGGGGTCAGATTGATGATGGGGTTAGTGATGCTGGGGACAGTGCAGCTGGAACTAGAGCGATGCTGGGGACAGTGCAGCTGGAACTAGAGCGATGCTGGGGACAGTGCAGCTGGAACTAGAGCGATGCTGGGGACAGTGCAGCTGGAACTAGAGCGATGCTGGGACCAGTGATGCTGGGACCAGTGATGCTGGGACCAGTGATGCTGGGACCAGTGATGCTGGGACCAGTGATGCTGGGACCAGTGATGCTGGGACCAGTGATGCTGGGACCAGTGATGCTTGGACCAGTGCTGCTGGGGACAAAGTGATGCTGGCACGAGAGTGATGTTTTACAGTGCTCACTTCAGGATGTTTATATTCAAACTAAGAGAGAAGATCCTCTTTACTAATAATGTGGTGAGAGGGAACCAGGGAAAGGAGGGAAGACATATGAGAATTGAGATAGAAGGGAGAGGTAGAAAAGAATGCAAGAAAGAAAAGAGTGAGGGGTCGAAGGAACAAACTGAGGGGAAAGAGGAGTTGAGGAATAGAATGAAGGAGAGAGAGAGGGGGGGATGCAAGCGAAAGAGTGAGAATGGGATTGAGGGCAGAAAAGAGAGAGAGAGAGAGAGAGAGAGAGAGAGAGAGAGAGAGAGAGAGAGAGAGAGAGAGAGAGAGAGAGAGAGAGAGAGAGAGAGAGAGAGAGAGAGGCTAAGGTGAAAGGAGAAAGAGAGTAAGAGGGAGGGAGGGGAGTGAGAGAGGGAATGAGGTACGGAGAGAATAGAAAGAGGAAGGGATTGAGGGAGGGAGGGCAGGGAGACACCTGATAAAGTGGGTGGAACAGGGTGCAAGATGGCGTGAAGAAAGGAGATGGAGGAGGTAGGAAGAGGACTGACCACCAGCCACTGGTCACTGGCCACCAGCCACAGGCCACCAGCCACAGGCCACCAGCCACTGGCCACCAGCCACTGGCCACCAGCCACTGGCCACTAGCCAATGGCCACCAGCCACTGGCCTGTCTGGCCAAATAGGAAGAATCAGCAATATTGAATGTGTGTTAGAGAGAGGAGGGGAGAGCAACGGTGCAGATGAACAAGGGAAAAGAGAAGAGGGAGAGTAAATGTATGAAGTAGGTGGAGAATGAGAGATGAATAAGGGAGAGCGAGAGGAATAAGGAGAGTGAGGAAAGAGAAGAGTGAGAAAAAAGAAAAGTGAGGGAAGAGAGAGAGAGAGAGAGAGACAGCGAGGGAAGAGACAGTGAAGGAAGAGACAATGAAGGAAGAGAGACAGTTAAGGAAGAGACAATGAGGAGAGAGAGGAAAGAAAGTAATCAAAGAGTGGTGAAAGAGAGTAAGAAAAGAAAGTGAGGAAAGAGAGAGAACAGAAAGAGAGAGGGAAGAGAGAGAGAAAGGGAAGAGAAAGACAGGGAAGAGAAAGAGAGAGGGAAGAGAAAAAGAGCCTTCAACATAGGAGGGATGTGGGTGGCCTTACTGTTATGCAGTGCCGGATCAGCCGGGCTGTGGCTCGTACGTTGGACTGCGTGCGGCCAGCAGTAACAGCCTAGTTGATCAGGCCCTGATCCATCGGGTTGATCAGGCCCTGATCCATCGGGAGGCCTGATCATGGACCGGGCCGCGGGGGCATTGATCCCCGGAATAACCTCCAGGTATGTACAAGGCCAATATTGTCAAAGTACCACACTTGGATCCACTTCGAGGACAGCGTGAAACAAGCTTTTATGCCACAAGACGGGCAGAAAGCAGCAACTTCACTCTGGCTGTACCCTTCTCCAGAACATCACTCCATCTGAGATCATACATACCCAGGATGACTCGAGTATGGAACACATTCGTACAGCATAATGATGACAACGAGATAAAGTCAGTTGATCAACTGAAAATGCTGGCCCACAGATGGCTCCAACTTCATCCTGTTTCCTACTTGTATGTCTCATAACAATAAAAATGCTTTCAAATGAGCTGATGTAGGTAACAGCTCTTAGCTTGCCAATAAAGTTAGGAATCCTTAACCTGTAAATAGCTTGTCAATAAAGCTAGGGATCCTTAACCTTGTCAAACCCTGTGTAAAAAAAAAAAAAAAAAAAAAATGAAAGGGAAGAGAAAGTGTGTGTGGAAAGAGAGGTAGAGTGAGAGAAAAAGAAAAGTGAGGGAGAAAGCCCAACGTGTGAAAGTAAAAACATTTCTTAGAACAAAACAAACTAGGTGGTGGAGGTGTGTGGTGCAGTATGAGAGGTGGTGGAGGTGTGTGGTGAAGAATGGGTGGTGGTCGTGTGTGGTGAGTATGGGTTGTGGGCTTGTGTGGTGGAGTATGGGTGGTGGTCTTGTGTGGTGGAGTATGGGTGGTGGTGATATGTATGGTGGAGTATGAGTGGTGGTGGAGGTGTGTGTGGTGGAGTATGGGTGGTGGTGAAGGTGTGTGGTGGAAAATGAGTGGCGGTGGAGGTGTGTGGAGGAGTATGGGTGGTGGTGGAGGTGTTTGGTGGAGTATGAGTGGTGGTGGAGGTGTGTGTTGCGGAGAATGGGTCGTGGTGGAGGTGTGTGGTGGAGTATGAGTGGTGGTGGAGTTGTGTGGTGGAGTATGGGTGGTGGTGGAATATGAGTGGTGGAGGTGTATGGTGGAGAATGGGTGGTGGTGGAGGTGTGTGGTGGAGTATGGGTGATGGTCGTGTGTGGTGGAGTATGGGTGGTGGTGGATATGTATGGTGGAGTATGAGTGGTGGTAGAGGTGTATGTGGTGGAGTATGAGTGGGGTGGTGGTGGGGTGGTGGAGTATGAGTGGTGGTGGAGGTGTGTGTTGCGGAGAATGGGTCGTGGTGGAGGTTTGTGGTGGTGTATGAGTGATGGTGGAGGGATGTGGTGGAGTATGGGTGGTGGTGGAGGTGTATGGTGGAGTATGAGTGGTGGTGGAGGTGTGTGGTGGAGTATGGGTAGTGGTGGAAGTGTGTGGTGGAGGTGTGTGGTGGAGTATGAGTGGTGGTGGAGGTGTGTGGTGGAGTATGGGTGGTGGTGGAGGTGTGTGGTGGAGCATGGGTGATGGTGGAGATGTGTGGTGGAGTATGAGTGGAGGTGGAGGTGTGTGGTGGAGTATGGGTGGTGGTGGAGGTGTGTGGTGGAGTATGGGTGATAGTCGTGTGTGGTGGAGTACGGGTGGTGGTGGATATGTATGGTGGAGTATGAGTGGTGGTGGAGTGGTGTGTGGTGAAGTATTGGTGGTGGTGGAGGTGTGTGGTGGAGTATGAGTGGTGGTGGAGGTGTGTAGTGGAGTATGAGTGGTGGTGGAGGTGTGTGGTGGAGTCTGGGTGGTGGTGGAGGTGTGTGGTGGAGTATGGGAGGTGTTGGAGGTGTGTGGTGGAGTATGGGTGGTGGTGGAGGTGCGTGCAGAATTATGAGTGCTGGTGGTGGAGGTGTGTGGTGGAGTATGGGTGGTGGTGGAAGTGTGTGGTGGAGGTGTGTGGTGGAGTATGAGTGGTGGTGGAGGTGTGTGGCGGAGTATGGGTGGTGGCGGAGGTGTGTGGTGGAGTATGAGTGGTGGTGGAGGTGTGCGGTGGAGTATGAGTGGTGGTGATGTGTGGTGGAGTATGGGTGGTGGTGGAGGTGTGCGGTGGAGTATGAGTGGTGGTGGAGGTGTGTGTTGCGGAGAATGGGTCGTGGTGGAGGTGTGTGGTGGAGTATGAGTGATGGTGGCGATGTGTGGTGGAGTATGGGGTGGTGGCGGAGGTGTGTGGTGGAGTATGGGTGGTGGCGGAGGTGTGTGGTGGAGTATGAGTGGTGGTGGAGGTGTTTGTGGTGGAGTATGGGTGGTGGTGGAGGTGTGTGGTGGAGTATGAGTGGTGGTGGAGGTGTGTGTTGCGGAGAATGGGTCGTGGTGGAGGTGTGTGGTGGAGTATGAGTGATGGTGGCGATGTGTGGTGGAGTATGGGTGGTGGTGGAGGTGTGTGGTGGAGTATGGGTGGTGGTGGAGGTGTGTGGTGGAGGTGTGTGGGGGAGTATGAATCGTGTTGGATGTGTGTGTGGTGGGGTATGGGTGGTGGTGGAGGTGTGTGTGTGGTGGAGTATGAGTTGTGGTGGAGGTGTGTGGTGAGTATGGGTGGTGGTGGAGGTGTGTGGTGGAGTATGAGTGATGGTGGAGGTGCGTGTTGCGGAGAATGGGTCGTGATGGAGGTGTGTGGTGGAGTATGAGTGGTGGTGGAGGTTTGTAGTGGAGTATGAGTAGTAGTGGAGGTGTGTGGTTGAGTATGGGTGGTGGTGGAGGTGTGTGGTCGAGTATGAGTGGTGGTGAGGTGTGTGGTCGAGAATGGGTGGTAGTGGAGGTGTGTAGTGGAGTATGAGTGGTGGTTGAGGTGTGTAGTGGAGTATGAGTGGTGGTAGAGGTGTGTGATGGAGTATGGGTGGTGGTAGAGGTGTGTGGTGGAGCATGGGTGGTGGTGTAGGTGTGCAGTGGAGTATGGGTGGTGGTGGAGGCGTGTGGTGGAGTATGAGTGGTGTTGGAGGTGTGTGATGGAGCATGGGTGGTGGTGGAGGTGTGTGGTGGAGTATGAGTGGTGGTGGAGGTGTGTGTGGCGGAGAATGAGTGGTGGTGAATGTGTGTGGTGGAGTATGAGTGGTGTTGGAGGTGTGTGATGGAGTATGGGTGGTGGTGGAGGTATGTTGTGGAGCATGGGTGGTGGTGGCTATGTGTGGGGGAGTATGGGTCGTGGTGGAGGTGTGTGGTGGAGTATGAGTGGTGGTGAATGTGTGTGGTGGAGTATGAGTGGTGGTGGAGGTGTGTGTTGGAGTATGGGTGGTGGTGGAGGTATGTTGTGGAGTATGGGTGGTGGTGGAGGTGTGTGTTGGGGTATGGGTGGCGGTGGAGGTATGTTGTGGAGTATTGGTGGTGGTGGCTGTGTATGGGGAGTATGGGTCGTGGTGGAGGTGTGTGGTGGAGTATGAGTGATGGTGGAGGTGTGTGTTGGGGTATGGGTGGCGGTGGAGGTACGTTGTGGAGTATTGGTGGTGGTGGCTGTGTATGGGGGAGTATGGGTCGTCGTGGAGGTGTGTGGTGGAGTATGAGTGATGGTGGAAGTGTGTGGTGGAGTATGGGCCGTGGTGGAGGTGTGTGGTGGAGTATGAGTGGTGGTGAATGTGTGTGGTGGAGTATGAGTGGTGGTGGAGGTGTGTGTTGGAGTATGGTGGTGGTGGAGGTATGTTGTGGAGTATGGGTGGTGGTGGAGGTGTGTGTTGGGGTATGGGGGGCGGTGGAGGTATGTTGTGGAGTATTGGTGGTGGTGGCTGTGTATGGGGGAGTATGGGTCGTGGTGGAGGTGTGTGGTGGAGTATGAGTGATGGTGGAGGTGTGTGTTGGGGTATGGGTGGCGGTGGGGGTATGTTGTGGAGTATTGGTGGTGGTGACTGTGTATGGGGGAGTATGGGTCGTGGTGGAGGTGTGTGGTGGAGTATGAGTTATGGTGGAAGTGTGTGGTGGAGTATGGGCCGTGGTGGAGGTGTGTGGTGGAGTATGAGTGGTGGTGGAGGTGCGTGTTGAAGTATGAGTGGTGGTGGAGGGGTAGATGCTACATCCTCGTGAGATAAGTTCAAGTGTAGATGCTACATCCTCATGAGATAAGTTCAAGTGTAGATGCTACATCCTCATGAGATAAGTTCAAGTGTAGATGCTACATCCTCATGAGATAAGTTCAAGTGTAGATGCTACATCCTCATGAGATAAGTTCAAGTGTAGATGCTACATCCTCATGAGATAAGTTCAAGTGTAGATGCTACATCCTCATGAGATAAGTTCAAGTGTAGATGCTACTTCCTCATGAGATAAGTTCAAGTGTAGATGCTACATCCTCATGAGATAAGTTCAAGTGTAGATGCTACATCCTCATGAGATAAGTTCAAGGGTAGATGCTACATCCTCATGAGATAAGTTCAAGGGTAGATGCTACATCCTCATGAGATAAGTTCAAGTGTAGATGCTACATCCTCATGAGATAAGTTCAAGGGTAGATGCTACATCCTCATGAGATAAGTTCAAGTGTAGATGCTACATCCTCATGAGATAAGTTCAAGTGTAGATGCTACTTCCTCATGAGATAAGTTCAAGGGTAGATGCTACATCCTCATGAGATAAGTTCAAGGGTAGATGCTACATCCTCATGAGATAAGTTCAAGTGTAGATGCTACATCCTCATGAGATAAGTTCAAGGGTAGATGCTACATCCTCATTAGATAAGTTCAAGGGTAGATGCTACATCCTCATGAGATAAGTTCAAGTGTAGATGCTACATCCTCATGAGATAAGTTCAAGTGTAGATGCTACATCCTCATGAGATAAGTTCAAGTGTAGATGCTACATCCTCATGAGATAAGTTCAAGGGTAGATGCTACATCCTCATGAGATAAGTTCAAGGGTAGATGCTACATCCTTATGAGATAAGTTCAAGTGTAGATGCTACATCCTCATGAGATAAGTTCAAGTGTAGATGCTACATCCTCATGAGATAAGTTCAAGTGTAGATGCTACATCCTCATGAGATAAGTTCAAGTGTAGATGCTACATCTTCATGAGATAAGTTCAAGTGTAGATGCTACATCCTCATGAGATAAGTTCAAGTGTAGATGCTACATCTTCATGAGATAAGTTCAAGTGTAGATGCTACATCCTCATGAGATAAGTTCAAGTGTAGATGCTACATCTTCATGAGATAAGTTCAGAAGAAGAAAAAAATCTGCAAGTAAACAGACTCGCAGTCAATTCTTTTAGTACTTATTTCTGTTGTGATGTAACACTTGTTTTCCCAGGATGTTGGGCAACACTTACCCATTTCTTCTTTCTGTTGCATAATGTTGAATAATTTAAAATCTTTTTTTACTGCATTGTGCATGCGTGTTCATATTCATTAAACTTTCCCACGATTTTGTAATAGCAATTTTCTTTCGTTTTTTTTTCTTTAACTTTTGGTCTATTAGTGTAATAGAATTTGAAAAATAGAATATCTTTCATTTATCCTTTGTTCTTCCTTTTCTTTCTCTTTATTTTTGGTTCTTAAATTTTCACCCTCCTCATTGACTTCTTTACTAAGTCGTAATAACATGATTGTAGACATGTCACAGAGCGGGTGGGGGTTTGATCCCATGGTATGTGAGTCCTAGAACTCACAGGTCAGTGTTCGAGTCCCAGCCGGTCTGTGTTGAGAATAACAAGTTTCTTGTCTTTTGTTTTCAGTATTATAACCCTTTGTGTTCTGCAGACCAACATTTTCAACACAACTTCTCTTTCATGAAATGTCATCGTGTACTCCAGTCCCATCCATAATTTCCAAATCCATCAGATTTTTAAGGCCACTGTCAGAAGCTAGATGAAACCCCTTGTCTGATTGTTGATCATTCTGGTATATGAAGCAACTAAGGCTTTGTTAACCTGCCGGGAAAAACGAGTTCCATCTCTTGCAAATAATTTAATTATTGAAAAATGTGTCACACTTTATAATAAATTTTACCTCGGAATCCTCACAATACTTACCGAGCCAGAAATTTATTTCAGTGGCCCTGTATAACCGACAAACATTCTTGCTTTCCTGACATGGATTCCTAATTTTCTCTTTTAGTCCGGGTACAACTCATTCTATCTACAAAGTCCTGCATCCCTGACTCACGAAATCGTAATGACACGATTACAAACAAACCATACCACGGGTGGGGGTTTGAACCCGCTATCAGACCGTCTCAAAACGCGACGGTCGGGAGTTTTGAGACTCTCTGATCGCGGGTTTAAACCCCACCCGTGGTATGGTTTGTTTTCCTCCATCCCACTGTCATGAAGACATTCACATCCTATTCCTCCTGTTCCGATCATAGAATGCACAAACCACGTAGCTTACCTGAGAATTTCCAACAGCAATACTTGGTTTAACGTGATTTTCCATCTTACTGTCGTCCCTGCTCGTTTCTACAGTGATCATCAGGCATTCTTGGAACACAGTAAAGATGTCAGGCACTTTCGTTTATTTAAACAAATGTCTCTCATGCAGTATACATATTTGGAATAAATAAGGTTCCAGGTACAGTACGTTCCCCCCCCCAAAAAAAAAAAAAAAAAAGTTTTATTACCGTATGGAAGTCATCCGAGAGCAGTTCTGGCTAGCTCTTTAATAAAAAACTTGGTGGCTAAAATATTTCTCAAAGACGTTCCTAACACAGGACATTCAGGTCATATCTCCTAGAAAGAATTAACATATAAGATGAAGAACGAGGAAACTGCTATAAAATTTACTGTTGAGCAGGAAAGCGTAGGGAAGCTACCATTTCTGAACGCTCTGTACATGCCCATCAACAGTCACATCCTTTTGGATATAAAGGTATATGATACCTACAAGTAGGGAAGACAGACACAAAATTCACTCATGACGACAAGTTTATTGGAAATGTTTCGGTCCTGGGACCAGGGTCAAATCTGGAGTGAGAATCTGACATTAATGGGCTGTACTGTATTGAAGCATCGACACTTACTGCCTCCAACACTGCAAAACAATGGCTTTATCAGTCCAATACAAAGCAGAAAGGTGTAAGCAGAGGAGTTTGAGGAGTGGCGAAACGTTTCTTCAATAAAGATTCCCATATGTTGCATTAGTGTCTCAATCTTCTACTTGTCGGTTTTCTAAACATTTATCACACATTACAAAACAAATGGCTGACAACTACATCACAATGTTCCAAACTGCCTCTCAGCTGCCACATAACACGGTAATTGGACTACCTAAGACTCGCATTCTCCACTGCATATGCTGTAGAAGTGACCAAAGTCTTAGGGATGAAAAATATCCAATTAAGATGTCTTAGTTTATGTATGCACTTGTGTCCCTTCCTCCACACAGAATATTTCCTCTTATACTATATGCTGCAAATCTCTTAACAGTCTTTTGTGTCGACTGTGAAGATAAGATCGTATTCTACGTTTTGATTCAGTGCCTCAAATTCCCTAATGAAATCAATAAATCTGTTAGACGAAATGAGGACCTTGTGAATAATTGATGAAATTCATTAATCAAATTTTGCTCATCAAGGAGTCTTCTAATTATAACTGCTCTTCCTGATACTAAAAGTTTTCCCATTATTGATGTCAGGCTGATTTTGCTGTAATCTGAAGAAAGGGATGTCTCCCCCGTTTGTGGATAGGAATCACATTAACCATCCTCCATACATTAGGAATGATACCAGTTTGCAGTGAGATTAAAGATTAGTTTTGGGTTTTAATTACTATCTTGCACTTTAGTAGATCCAACTTTTCCAAAAAATTGTTCATGAAACCTGGAAAAGCCTTTCAGATTTACCTCAATTCCTTTCCAACTATAATTTCAGAGTCAAGTTCAGGTTATGTCATCCCTGTGTGGCAATACGTTTGCTCATTAAAGATACCCACATGTTGCACATGTGTCTTAATTTATCAACTTGTCGGTTCTCTGAATCATTCATCTACATTCCTGTCTGACACAGCAACATCTTGGGATCTTAATACAGGGAATTTTTCAACTTGCCTAACCCTTGGGCACGACCTACTTCCACATTCGTAAAATGTGACACCACCTACGACTGCTGCACCTCTCCTGCCTACAGTATATAAACCACTGCTTCGCACATATGCTGTATTCTTTTCAAGACTGATGGACTGATCACATCAACTTAAGGCTGAGGGACTGATTACCTCAAACTCCTCCTGTTCTTCTTCATTTTCCTTTGTATGGACTGATGAAGCCACTGCGTGGCGAAACGATTCCTCATTAAAGTCACACAAATGTTGTACATGTGTCTAATTTACCAACTTGTCTGTTCTCTGAACCATTCATCTAAAACATTTATTCACGAGGATTCATTGCTGCCGTTCCATTATTCCTACTTCGCTGAACCCCTCAAAGTTCGTAGGAGAATACACCATTTTGTCCTTAGTAATGAGCAAGCCTGTATTTCATCTTAACATTTTACCATCATATTAAAAACACAGGCATTGGTAGGTAATTGGATTCTGCCTGTGGGCCTTTTATCTTACACATCGGAGGATTTTTTTTTTCAGCCTTATGCCAGGGAACTTGTAAAGTGACGTTGATATATTGACAAGGGTGATACGAGGATAAAGTTCACTTTGTCACTGTTAAAAGTAAGTATATGAAAGTGCTGTATTATATAAAGATTTTCATTTTACAGTGAAATTGTTGCAGTTTGTTGTGGGTGGTGCTGGTGGTGTAATGTTATGAATAGTGGATGTTATAGGTGGTGGTGCATTATAAGTGGTGGAATGCTGTAGGTGGAGTATCATGGGTGGTAATGGGGGAGTAGTGTCATAAATGGTGGTGTAATATTATAGGTTGAGTGTTACTGGTAGTTGTGCAGTATTATAGGTAGCTATGAAATGTTATAGGTGTAGTATAGGTATTAATGAATTATAGGTGGGGTGATTGTGGCGGAATGTTACAGGCGGCGGTGGTGGTGGAATGTTACAGCGGGTAGTGATTATGGTGGAGGAATGCTACAAGTGGTATTGGAATTTTACAGGTAGTGGTCGAATGTTAGAGGTGGTGGATTATAGGGAATGGTGGAGTGTTATTTGTGTTATACGTGGAGTGTTATACGTGGTTGTGGTGTGGTGGAAGACCGTAGTGAGTGAGGTGGTGTTATACGTGGTGATGTGTATAGAGTACCGGTGTGTTGTGGGTAGTGATGTTTATATGGTTATAAATGATGTGTAGTATCGGGTCATTGATTCAAGGAGGTAAGACATACACTGACGACAAACAAATGAGGGAAATACCTCAGTCCCAGCATGACTCAGTGTTCACTGACCCACTAATCCGCTTTAATAATGACTACACAAATGAGTTATTCATGAGACAGATTGATGCAGACATCTCCCTAATCTCTGATATAACTCTAACACCCTTTTTTTATTTCGAAGAAGCCATTGTTTGCACGTCCCTGCACTCTTCCCCAGCCCCAGACTCCCAGATTTCTAGAGTCATCAAAAATTACAAGAAACTCTTACCACGTACCTTAAATATTCTGTAGTGAAGTCGCCAAGACACTGGAGTCATCACACTGTCATTAAAAACCACTTATATTACCCCTCTTCACTAAGTTAGTAATGAAACAATGACGGAAAAACCTCTAGAGTCTAGACTAATAGCCCGAAGATCCTTCATTATCAAAACCTTTGAAAAGGTTCTAAGAAGCAAGAATACCTATCACATGGAATCGCAACAACTGAATAACCTGGACCATTACGACATGGCCTTGTATATACTTGACTTTGGAAGGCCTTTTGACAAGGGCGACCGTAAAGTAATTGCATGCAAAATGCGCGCGCAAAAAAAAAAAAAAAACGGAAGATGAGCAAATATAACTCCATGAGTAATAGTAAACAGTGAAATAGGGGGCTACCATAGCAAAAAGTTTTGTCTGGCGCCAAGGTACTCATCTCCACGTTGACGTAAACCAAAACTTCCAGCGGGCCACTAACAAGGTACTCATCTCCACGTTGACGTAAACCAAAACTTCCAGCGGGCCACTAACAAGGTACTCATCTCCAAGTTGACGTAAACCAAAACTTCCAGTGGGCCACTAACAAGGTACTCATCTCCACGTTGACGTAAACCAAAACTTCCAGCGGGCCACTAACAAGGTACTCATCTCCACGTTGACGTAAACCAAAACTTCCAGCGGGCCACTAACAAGGTACTCATCTCCACGATGACGTAAACCAAAAATTCCAGCGGGCCACTAACAATGTACTCATCTCCACGTTGACGTAAACCAAAACTTCCAGCGGCCCACTAATAAGGTACTCATCTCCACGTTGACGTAAACCAAAACTTCCAGCGGGCCACTAACAAGGTACTCATCTCCACGTTGACGTAAACCAAAACTTCCAGCGGGCCACTAACAAGGTACTCATCTCCACGTTGACGTAAACCAAAACTTCCAGCGGGCCACTAACAAGGTACTCATGTCCACGTTGACGTAAACCAAAACTTCCAGCAGGCCACTAACAATAGTATGATGGTTGACGAGGACAAATTTCAGTTACTACGTCATGGGAGAATATAGGAAACAATGGAATAATGTGAAGATATCACGTTCAAGGAACGCAATTTTTTTATCGAAATTGCAAGCAAATTGACAGGTTGGATAACTACAATCTTTAAAAGAAGAGATGCTAAGCCAATGACGATATTCTTCAGGTCACTCCTTTTATTTATGATGGAATAGAGTTTTATACTAACGGTCCCATTCAAGACTGGCGAAATTGCTGAGCTGGAAAATGTACAGAGAACCTTCAAAGCTCGTATAAACTCAGTCAAGCACCTAAATTACTGGGAGCGCTTGAAGTCTCTTGAACTATACTTATTAAAACGTAAGCGAGAAAAATACATCATAATCTAAATCAAAAAGATACTGGAGAGATTGGTCCCAATCCTGCATGCCGAAAGTACTACTCACAAACATAAGAGGATTGATAGCCGGTGCAGGATATTTCCAATGCAACGCAAGGGAGCACAGAGTATACCGAGAGAGAGACCTCAATAAGTGTTATGGGACCCCGGCTCTCCAACACTCTCCTTTCATGCATAAGGGTGATTACCAATAAATCCCTATCTGTCTTCAGGAGGAAACTCGACAGATTCCTCAATGCGGATTAGGGTTGGTGGGTGGGTGATGGTGGTGGATAGCAATGAGTCGTGTTGCTGTAATGTACCAAGGATGACACAGTGAAGGCAGTAGCAGTGCCAGTAAGTAACCCAGGTAATGGATACCGAACAGTGATTTAATAAGACAGGTAAGTAAACACTGTGTCTCAGTGTTTACTCACATCTCTTGTTTATAAAATGAGCAGAAAAATAAACTCTTGGATAGCTATTCTTTATTCACAAACGAACAGTTCCATTATAAATCTCATGATAATGATAATCTTTATTTCTACGAAGTACATTAATCATTTGCAATAGGTTTAATTTATATGAATGGTATACCTTATAGAAAACTCAAGGTTATGCAGAGTATTTCAAGTTCTCGGTTCCCATTGGCTAACTCATTGTGTGACGTCAAGAGAAGTGAGAAATATGGAAGTGTAAAATAAAGGAAGTGAAAAAGCAGGGGCGCCATGGGCACAGTAAGAGAGTATTGTATCAACATCTATGGTCCCAGATTGTTCAACTTCTTACCAGAAGACATTAAAAATACTGCTTAAACATGTGAAGACGTCATCAAGAGAAAATTGGACAGATATCTCCACCAGGTGTCAGATAAATAAGTTTATTTAGGCACAGGTTCACATAAGTACGATTATCATACTTAGTAACATATGCAATAATCGGGAACAAGCGATACAAGATGCAAAACCATGGGGGAAGTTGAATGATAGCAATCGTTCAACTCCCCTCGTGGTTGTTTTGCATACAGTAACATATGTGTAAACTATTTAGAATTACCCCAAAAAAGATCAGAGAAAGTGACTTATTTCAAGTGGGGTCCTTGTAATATGTGGGCCAGCGGGCCATCAGCAGTAACAGCTTGACTGATCAATCAAACACCCGACAAACCTAGCCCAGGGCCAAACTCCGAGAATAGAAAAACTCTCGAAACTCATCAAAGTGTTTGTTGTGTAGTTTTTATCCAAGCAGCAACTAGCTTGAGTAACTTGACCTATCACCTGAAAGGTTCTCACCCAGTTCTTTGTCTGGTACCTGGCTCACTTGATCGAACTTAAGCTCGATCTATTTGGAACTTGACCGAGATTAAGCTCGGTCAAGTTCCAAATAAATTCAATAAACTTTAGACTTTACTCACTCCTACATGTGATGGGGACCATAGTTTATCATTGTTTTAAATTAATTCATTCACCAATTCTAAGTATCAGTCCTGTTGAAACTAGTATATATTGTTACACAAATACAAGGAAATACGTTATTATAACATTCCCAAAATATATGGTTACCGCGTACAATTAATTTACATATATAATGTATATGTTGTACCCTAAACTTGTTTTTAATACACATTACCAGATTGGAAATTGCCACAAAAATCTCGTGGTGCTGTCTACACGCTGTCCGACGTCGGTGTAATTACAGGTACGACAGTACTGACACACAGAATGCACAAATGCAACTGTTAGGTAACAAACACAGATGCAACTATTGTGACATTTTATTGTGGAAACGTTGCCACAAAATGTCACATTGTACAATGCCGACAAGATGAAAATTAGACACATATGCAACATCTGGGTGTCTTTATTTGTAGACGTTTCGCCATCCAGTTACTTCAACAATACAAATTCCAGGACATCATTGGAAGACAGTAGAACTATATACAAAAGATGAGGTAGTCAGTCCCTCAGCCTTGGAGTTAGTGTGAAGAACACATACTACGGTGCTCTTCCAACTATGTCCTTGTATTTACATTGCTAAAGCCACTGGATGGCGAAATGTCTACAATAAACATACCCAGATATTGCACATGTGTCTAGTTTTCAAAATGTTGCATTACTTGCACCTGTGTCCTTTTACTAAACATTTCGTCGGTAATTCTACCATTATTACAAGTGCAGCTCTCAGAATATTAGACGTCAGATGTTTCAAAATTAATCAACATCTCTTCAGTGTGTGTGCCTCTCAAGGGAAGTAAGTTTCTTGACGCTGGTGAGGGGCTCTTGATCTAGGGAATTGGATCTGTGCTCCAGTCCCCTGAATTAACCCTGAATACCTTCCATCCCCCCCCCGCACACGCGCTGTATAACCCTACGGGTTTAGCGCTTCCCCATGACTATAAGAGCAATAATACAGTATGTGTGGTGATAAAATCAGCCTGACGAGCACTTCCCACATACTGAAACTACTCGAGTTTTGAGTTTCTGCGTAGGAAACGCAATTATTTTTTCCTCAAGGCAGCGAACTTTCTGTATATTGTCCTCCCTCACGACCAACTTTGCGTCTGCCAATTTCACCAAGTGCTCAATTTGGGGCAAGTGTCATGACGGTGCTTCCAAGAAAGTGTGAAAATGGGTAGGCACTGACTTTCTGGATAAGCATGAGCCATGTATAAGAATTAGTAATATCTTATTCATGTTCGGGAAAAAATAAAGCAAACTATGAAGATGCAGTGACAGAATTATATTTAAATATATTTTTATAATGACAATAGATCACTAAAACACATGTAGCGATTAAATGAAAAAAATATACAAGTGTAGTAGTGTATCCACCACTGATGGATAAATAATGTATCGATTAATAAGGTACAGACAGAAGTATGTCCATTTACAAAAGCGCTGCAATAGAGCATATATATACAAAGTGATGTGTTATCATAGATGAACATATCTCAGTGAATATACGTTAAGAAGTATGTATATCTAAGTGCATATCTGTGAAAATTTTATTTCATACCAACTTTTTTAAGTACAACATTTTTTTTTTTAGTGTAGAGGCGAATTACAGCCATAATTACCCCCCTGCAGTGCATAGGTGGCCAAGTACATGAATATGCAAATAATCACTAAATGTTTGGAAAATAATATTCGATAATTGTGACACAACTTTTCAAATTTTCCGATAGTTTAGTAACAGTAGTGGCTATTTTTTGTCATTTGAACATCTCTTCGTAATTTTATGGAACATTCCATTTTTTCAGACCATATCAACAGGTGAGTGAGGCAGGTTAAACTATGCAATTTATTTTTTAATTACTTTATTCATTTAAATAAAATCTATTCACTACATGTGAACATTAAGTATTTGTAATTTTTAGTGAAGTGGAGGTGACCTCGTACGTAAGTGAGTCTTCCAGTGATCTTCTCGGCATCATTATGACTTGATCTTCTCGGCATCATTATGACTTGATCTTCTCGGCATCATTATGACTGGATCTTCTCGGCATCATTATGACTTGATCTTCTCGACATCACTATGACTTGATCTTCTCGGCATCATTATGACTTGATCTCGGCATCATTATGACTGGATCATCTCGGCATCATTATGACTGGATCTTCTCGACATCATTATGACTCGATCTTCTCGGCATCATTATGACTTGATCTTCTCGGCATCATTATGACTTGATCTTCTCGGCATCATTATGACTTGATCTTCTCGGCATCATTATGACTTGATCTTCTCGGCATCATTATGACTGGATGATGAACAGGACACATGTGTAACAGTTTGCTATCTATATTGGAAATATAAACACATAAGCAGTATAATGTGATCCTTTACTGACAACGTTTCGCCCACATGTGTTTATTTTTCCATTGTGTCTGTATTTTATATCATTTATTACCATCAAGGAGCTCGTGTTGCAGCTACTTCAACAAGACGATGAAGTAGCGATTCAATAATAACAATGGTTATAAATGACCATAATTTTTAAAGGGGTGGACCGGTAAGCCAGCGGAAGGCCTCGGTCAGATGACCAAAATCTCCAAAGGCGGGTCATCATCTGACTAAGACCCGCGTCAGGAAACATTTGTCCTGTTTCCTGACGAACCTTACCTAACCTAACCGATGAAGTAGCTGTAGGACGCTCGTGGTGACATAATATTTCTCTACGTGTCACTGACCAACACATCTTGTAACACAAAATTTTAAAACAACTATTGCAGACATTATAAGTTCAAAATACAACAAAAATACACATTGTAATAAAGTTGGTAGAATTACCGACAATATGTAAAGTAAAAGGACATAAGTGCAACTAATGTGACATTTTATTGTGGCAACGTTTCGCTCTCCAGGAGCTTTATCAAGCCGTTACGTAACGGCTTGATAAAGCTCCTGGAGAGCGAAACGTTGCCATAATAAAACGTCACATTAGTTGCACTTGTGTCCTTTTACTTTACAAAAATACACATTTTAGCAATAAAGTTAAAATTTCATACTTCTTTATACATTTATATAATTGGAAGATTATTCAAATATCTTCACACTCTGGAAATGAGGGTTTTAATTAGCATATTGTTTTCTTTTCATAGTTATTTTTGGTTTTAATTTGCTTTAGTTCTCTAAGAATTTTTTATATGCATCAAAATTGAGAAAAAAATAGAAACCACGAGCTCTGGGTTGCAATGTGTATAGTGTTGCGTGCTACAGTGTTGACAAGGAGGGTCACCAGTTAGTTTTATACTGAAACGAATACTGCAGACTGATATTTATTACTCAAGGGAGTTTCTCCTCTCTGCAAACAAAATATTTTTTGTGCATTGCATTTTAATAAGAGTTAAAAGGCTGAATGAGCCTCCGGCTCTTTGAAGCTTCAGGTTAAAATTGTTCACGAACTTGCATAAGGAAACTCTTTGAAGCTTCAGGTTAAAATTGTTCACGAACTTGCATAAGGAAACTCTTTGAAGCTTCAGGTTAAAATTGTTCACGAACTTGCATAAGGAAACTCTTTGAAGCTTCAGGTTAAAATTGTTCACGAACTTGCATAAGGAAACTCTTTGAAGCTTCAGGTTAAAATTGTTCACGAACTTGCATAAGGAAACTCTTTGAAGCTTCAGGTTAAAATTGTTCACGAACTTGCATAAGGAAACTCTTTGAAGCTTCAGGTTAAAATTGTTCACGAACTTGCATAAGGAAACTCTTTGAAGCTTCAGGTTAAAATTGTTCACGAACTTGCATAAGGAAACTCTTTGAAGCGTCAGGTTAAAATTGTTCACGAACTTGCATAAGGAAACTCTTTGAAGCTTCAGGTTAAAATTGTTCACAAACTTGCATAAGGAAACTCTTTGAAGCTTCAGGTTAAAATTGTTCACGAACTTGCATAAGGAAACTCTTTGAAGCTTCAGGTTAAAATTGTTCACGAACTTGCATAAGGAAACTCTTTGAAGCTTCAGGTTAAAATTGTTCACAAACTTGCATAAGGAAACTCTTTGAAGCTTCAGGTTAAAATTGTTCACGAACTTGCATAAGGAAACTCTTTGAAGCTTCAGGTTAAATTGTTCACAAACTTGCATAAGGAAACTCTTTGAAGCTTCAGGTTAAAATTGTTCACGAACTTGCATAAGGAAACTCTTTGAAGCTTCAGGTTAAAATTGTTCACAAACTTGCATAAGGAAACTCTTTGAAGCTTCAGGTTAAAATTGTTACAAACTTGCATAAGGAAACTCTTTGAAGCTTCAGGTTAAAATTGTTCACAAACTTGCATAAGGAAACTCTTTGAAGCTTCAGGTTAAAATTGTTCACGAACTTGCATAAGGAAACTCTTTGAAGCTTCAGGTTAAAATTGTTCACGAACTTGCATAAGGAAACTCTTTGAAGCTTCAGGTTAAAATTGTTCACGAACTTGCATAAGGAAACTCTTTGAAGCTTCAGGTTAAAATTGTTCACGAACTTGCATAAGGAAACTCTTTGAAGCGTCAGGTTAAAATTGTTCACGAACTTGCATAAGGAAACTCTTTGAAGCTTCAGGTTAAAATTGTTCACGAACTTGCATAAGGAAACTCTTTGAAGCTTCAGGTTTAAAATTGTTCACGAACTTGCATAAGGAAACTCTTTGAAGCTTCAGGTTAAAATTGTTCACGAACTTGCATAAGGAAACTCTTTGAAGCTTCAGGTTAAAATTGTTCACGAACTTGCATAAGGAAACTCTTTGAAGCTTCAGGTTAAAATTGTTCACGAACTTGCATAAGGAAACTCTTTGAAGCTTCAGGTTAAAATTGTTCACGAACTTGCATAAGGAAACTCTTTGAAGCGTCAGGTTAAAATTGTTCCACGAACTTGCATAAGGAAACTCTTTGAAGCTTCAGGTTAAAATTGTTCACAAACTTGCATAAGGAAACTCTTTGAAGCTTCAGGTTAAAATTGTTCACGAACTTGCATAAGGAAACTCTTTGAAGCTTCAGGTTAAAATTGTTCACGAACTTGCATAAGGAAACTCTTTGAAGCTTCAGGTTAAAATTGTTCACAAACTTGCATAAGGAAACTCTTTGAAGCTTCAGGTTAAAATTGTTCACAAACTTGCATAAGGAAACTCTTTGAAGCTTCAGGTTAAAATTGTTCACAAACTTGCATAAGGAAACTCTTTGAAGCTTCAGGTTAAAATTGTTCACAAACTTGCATAAGGAAACTCTTTGAAGCTTCAGGTTAAAATTGTTCACGAACTTGCATAAGGAAACTCTTTGAAGCTTCAGGTTAAAATTGTTCACAAACTTGCATAAGGAAACTCTTTGAAGCTTCAGGTTAAAATTGTTCACAAACTTGCATAAGGAAACTCTTTGAAGCTTCAGGTTAAAATTGTTCACAAACTTGCATAAGGAAACTCTTTGAAGCTTCAGGTTAAAATTGTTCACAAACTTGCATAAGGAAACTCTTTGAAGCTTCAGGTTAAAATTGTTCACAAACTTGCATAAGGAAACTCTTTGAAGCTTCAGGTTAAAATTGTTCACGAACTTGCATAAGGAAACTGTATTTTATTCAGCTTCATACAACAGTTCTTCAGTGTAAGTCTCAAACCCATTATTATTTTCAATTAAACTAATAAATTGCCATCTATAAAACCTAATAGATATAGGTGGGTACAAATAGGAAGCGCATCTGTCTGGCGCTCAGCAGACGGAGGATCGAGCCTCTATTACGTCTTGCGCTGAATGACCCGCATGGGTCTAGTGCTTAACATGAATTAAATATATAAATATATAAAACCTAATGAAAACACGAATCTTTTAAGATACATCAGCATTAAAAGTTTAAAGCCATTTTAAAGTGCCATTCGCAAGTAATGCTGTAGGAACCAATGCCAGAATTTATTCAGTGAAAAAAAGGCAAATTCAAATTAATGCGACTTAAAAAATCATTCTTTTTTTCTATTTATTATAAGTCAGTTTTGATAGTTTGAACCCAATCACCAGACGCATTCTTCAGTTATCACACAGAAACCAATATCACAATTAGTGTAATAAAAATGATAAATTGGTAAAACTTGTGATTTTGGCTTAAATAGCAACGTTCTTCTTGCCGAATAAGGCATGCGAAAATTTGTGTATGCAATAATTTCGCAAAAATCATTCTGAACCTAACGAAAAAACAAATATTTCATTGTGTTTGTTTATTAAATTATTGTAAACTTATTTAAAATATATTTAGTTGAATAAGGCTAAATTATTTGCTCGTTATAATAAGTTAGGTAAGTTTTCTAAGGTTTTTTGGTACATAATTATTAATTTTTACATTAACAAAAATTTAAAAATATGTATATCTTTAAACGTATAAAAGAAATTTTAGAAAGGACTTAATTTTACATGAATTCTTACTAACTTACTAGTTTACCTATTCGGCACGATATATATATAAATATATATATATAATATATATATATATATATATATATATATATATATATATATATATATATATATATATATATATATATATATATATATATATATATATATATATATATATATATAAAACAAATGAATAAAGGTGATGAGGTGGAAGATTCGGTGGTTATTGGGGTATCGGGGTGATAATGTTGGAGACAGCTCCACTAGACTTAGTGGCAATAGCGAGAGTGAGGGTAGTAGGGATGGCAGTGGTGGTGATAGTGGTAGTAGTGCTGGTGATGGGGGCCTGGGTAATGGTTGGGTTGGGTGCCATGGTGGTAGTGGTGGTGACTGTGGAGAGAGAGGGTGCAGCAAAACTGATGACTGGCAAAATTGATGATGCAAGGGAGAGGGTGTTGACGGAGAGGAAGTATTGTGAAATGCAGTTACGGTCTTCATGTTAATAATAATAATAATATTACGTTAATATAATGTAGTAATTACTTTAGAAATAATTGCAAAACAGCAACTTTAATTGTAGTATTAGTATTAGGCGTGGTAGAAGCAGTAGTAGTAGTAGTAGTAGTAGTAGTAGTAGTAGTAGTAGTAGAAGTAGTAGAAGCAGTTGTAGCAGTGGTAGTAGCATTATTAACAGCACCAGCAAAGGCAACACTAACAATAACAACAACAAACGGCCGCAGCAGTTGTAACAGCAGAAAGAACAGCAAAATAAACAGCAGTAACATCACTAGTAGTAACAAACAAGTGAATTAATATCAGCAACAGCAACAGTAGTAACAGTAGACTCCAGAACACCTCAAACAGCAGAAGCAGAAACAGCAGTTGCGAAAGTAGAAACATTAGCAAATGTAGAACCAGCAGCAACAGTAATAGTAGTAGTAGCAGTAGAGGTCCTAGTAGTCGTAGCGTAGTACGAGTGGTTATAGTAGTGGCCACAGTAGTTGTAGAAGCTCTAGAATCGAAGCAGACGTTATTTGCTTTATATATCCATTATCCTGGGAATTGCATGTTTTTTTAAATTGCTTAATTTGCAACTGAATATACAATTTTAGTTTTGTACGGAAAAACGACTAAAATCGGACAGTCAGACAACTGGATTCCTGGGGACTGATCACCACCCTGACGTTGTTTACAATTTCACTGTGACTGACTATCAATATAGTCCTTTAAAGGTGAGTGCCTTGATTATAGTGAAGGGGTTTCGACCTAAATAATTTGAGCTAGCCTCCCCTTCGTTGCATGAAATCAGATTACCTCTCATTCCCAGGAACTGAATTACCCTTACGAGTTTAGCGTCTCTCCATTTATCAAACAATAATTTTTATTATAGGGATTGTAGCGCCAAAGTTTGTCTCTGCATATTTATTAAGAGTTGTCAAAAAAGACACATCACCATCAGTGTTATATCTCTACGTGCATGAAATATATACATAAACCGCCTTCTAATCAGCAAAATCAAAATTTAATCGTAATATAAAAAGTATATTATTAAAGTAACAGAAAAAGGTTGAAAAATAAAGTAAATATCTTAAAATAGCATTTGGTAGCAGGAAGGTCACGTTGTCATGAAGGACCTTTTTCTTGCTTCCCACGAGACACAAAAATTGAAACCAATTAAATCTCTTCCTCTCGCTCGACTTGGAAAGCAATTTGCTGAAATAATGGCTGGAGGAGGAGAAATTATATCAGAAGAACCAAGGGAATTTTTTTTAGGTTAATTTTGCATCAATATTTATTAATCTTTGAGCCCGTTAGAAGTGTGTGGTTACAGCTGGTGTGTATAATGAACACTGAAGAGTGGTGGTGGTAGCAGAAGTAGGAGCAGTAGTTGTAGTAGTAGTAGGAACAGCAGCTTCAGTAGCAGCAGTAGTAGTAGTAGTAATAGTAGTAGGAGCAGCAACAGTAGTAGCAGTAGTAGTGGAACGAGAAGAAGAAGAACAAGAAGAACGAGAAGAATAAAGAGCAAAACGAGAAGAAGAATGAAAAGACCTAGATGAATAATGAGAAGATCTACAAGAAGACCTAGAAGAAGAATGAGAAGAACGAGAGGAAAAGTAAAGGGTAGAAAAAAAATAGCAGAAGAATGAGAAGTAGAATAACGAAGTTTTCTGGTATTATCTCCGTCAGGTGAATAACCCAGACAAGTCAACGTTTTATCTTAATTCCATTGTAATCCTAAGCGCTTCTGCTCTTCTGAAAGGTTATTGACCTGCCATATTGGGCGTCTAGTAGCTGTGACAAACATTTCTTATAACGATTTCGCAAACCATGATGGAGGCTTTAAGGTGACTTGAGCTAAAGTTCGTTACAACCAGGCTGTTAAATTTTGCATTTGTGGTCACAGTTAAATCGTCTGTTAAATCTTGCATTTGTGGTCACAGTGGTGGCCCCTGCTAACTTCCCTTTGGTGTACAAATATACCTAGTTGGATGAATCTTATTGTAGCCAGCTGGGCCAGTGGCTGACGCACTGGCCTGGAGTTTCACGACTCATTTGCAATGAGTTCTAACCCCACCCGTACTGTAATTTTTTGCCTGTTTAATGATTCTCATTCTTATAAACCTCTACAATAATTATTCCTTGCTATGTTGTGTAGTTTTATTGATTATCAATGTAAGAATTCCACTTTTTTAACAAGTAAAACGTCAACAGCTTTTCCTGTGTAAACTATGCAAGCATTACATATGTTATACTGTGAAATTTAATATATTATAAGCATGATTTTATTCGTCTTACACCAGTATTTAAACTTGTATTCTATGTGTTATCACGTCCTCTATCAAGTGAAGATAAGAGAAAAAAGTCATGTATTGTACGTAGCATTTATGGTAACGTAAAACACTTGTTTCTTATTATTTATATGATTTTATATTTTCCCATTGCTTAAATTTTTTTACATAGTTTCTTTTTGTTTACCTGAAAATTTAGTTCTGAATTAAGGAGTTGGAATTAAATTACTGCCCGAGCCAAATCTAATTTCTATAAATTTGACTAAGCTATTAATGACAAATAAATTTTTTTGCAAAAAAATTAAATCTATTGTGACACGCTAAGTTCACAAAGCAAAAACCAGCCAAATAGTTGAGAATCAAATATATACATAAAATTCAGAGATATAATGCTTCACAAACAAAAATTAATAACTATGAAAAAGTTGGTTTAACTCTTTATATAGAACTGTAAAGGTTTATTAATTTTCATTTGTTGGTTCAGTTGATGTTTAATAACATTTCTGTCAGTTTTACAAAAATGTATATTATCAATATATATTTTTAATATATCTTTATTTTAGCGGATTAAGTTATTCTGCTGTCAAAACTAACTTTTCCTCTTAGTTATAGTTAGGCTCTAAGGAATTTCAAATGAAATACTATGTATCGCAGTTTTCAATCTGACAACAGATCAGATGCGTAAGGAAGTTTCGCAGTAGGATCAGATGCCGTAAGGAAGCTTCGCAGTAGGATCAGATGCTGTAAGGAAGCTTCACAGTAGGATCAGATGCCGTAAGGAAGCTTCGCAGTAGGATCAGATGCCGTAAGGAAGCTTCGCAGTAGGATCAGATGCTGTAAGGAAGCTTCACAGTAGGATCAGATGCCGTAAGGAAGCTTCGCAGTAGGATCAGATGCCGTAAGGAAGCTTCGCAGTAGGATCAGATGCTGTAAGGAAGCTTCACAGTAGGATCAGATGCCGTAAGGAAGCTTCACAGTAGGATCAGATGCCGTAAGGAAGCTTCGCAGTAGGATCAGATGCCGTAAGGAAGCTTCACAGTAGGATCAGATGCCGTAAGGAAACTTCGCAGTAGGATCAGATGCCGTAAGGAAGCTTCGCAGTAGGATCAGATGCCGTAAGGAAGCTTCACAGTAGGATCAGATGCCGTAAGGAAACTTCGCAGTAGGATCAGATGCCGTAAGGAAGCTTCGCAGTAGGATCAGATGCCGTAAGGAAGCTTCGCAGTAGGATCAGATGCCGTAAGGAAGCTTCGCAGTAGGATCAGATTCCGTAAGGAAGCTTCGCAGTAGGATCAGATGCCGTAAGGAAGCTTAGCAGTAGGATCAGATGCCATAAGGAAGCTTCGTAGTTGGTGTGGCTGGAGTAAAGTGGCAGCTTCTAGGCGAACGTTTCTTACTGCTGCTTTGGCAACGAGACGGCGAAGAGTGTTTCCAACCGCAATAGGTCTGATTCCCCCATCCTTCTTCTTCAAAGCACATAGTGAGGCTCCAAAAATGAAAGGTTAATTTCTTCTGGGATTCGCCCAGCCAGGCAGTTGTTGACGAAAGTTGTTAACTCGATGAGAAGAATTGATGCAGATTCACCGAGTACTGGATTTACCATCTCTTTGAGGTGCTGAGGTCGAATTCCAGTGTAACCTCCTGTAGATCCTGCTGGAAATGACAGGATCGCCTTATAGACTTCCGATTCTGGCAGAATTAATTGTTCAGTGATGGGGTCTTCCTCAGGGTTGTCGTTGATGGCTATGGTGTCCCTGGTTGGATGTTTGTCTCTTAGTGCTTGGGCCGTGGTCTCATCTTTGGGGGCTACAGTGTCGTCACTTGTAATTATTCTTATTGCTCCCACTGTGTTACCTTCTTTGATTTTTTTGCTAACCTGTGTGCAGATTTTCTCGTTTTCAGTGGGACTTTTCTTGGGTCTACCTCTTTGGTTCCTGCGATGATGGGGCAGAGAGACACAATTATCCGTTCTTGGGTAGTTGCGCACTGCCTTGATAACTGACGTGGTTAGCAGTTTGCCTCCTCTTTCAGGAACTGCAAGACAGACATTGCCGAACAAGAGTAGGTTGCGCCATGCTTGGATGGTGCCTCGGGCTTCTAAGTTGGTGGAACCTCTATTCACCTGCTTAAGAAGGTCTATGTATTTCCCTGCTGCATTCAAATCCATTCCCTGGCATTCAAATCCAATGCTAGCAGTGGATTTGAATGCCAACAGAAGGTTATCGCAAGTGACGAGGTTGCCATTGGAATTGTCATCTGCCTGTGGAGGCTGTGGGCTGCTCTCTGCTGGGGGCATATGTGATCCCGCACACCCATTGTGTGCATGAATGCGGCCATCCCTGTTGCGTGCTCGAAACTCTCCACACACCTGACATGTGCCTCTTCTTTCATTGTTGGGTGCATTGTTTCCCTGGCTTTGTGGCTGGCTAGCTTCATCATCTGCCATACCTCAAACTGTGTGGTAAGCCCAGGCTGAAGGGAAAATGGCGCATGGCACATACCACATGTAGTTCATGGTGGTGGTTGGGGGAGGAGAGGGGTCTACCGTCCCTGTGGTGGGCGGTGGAAGAAAGGGAGGAGTGGAAGATGTGTGATGAGGCGGAGTAGGGCACTCACTCCCTCCCAGGACAAGTCACTATACACCACAATGCTCTGTGCACATGTTACTATACACCACTATGCTCTGTGCACAGCCCCCACTATCAACGACACACCGCTATGCACTACACATGCTATGCGCGTACCATGCACATACTACGCAGTGTACACTATAGACTATATACACTATACACACGGTGAACAAACACTTCATTGGAATGGAAATAAGTCACTCTGACTTTTTTGGGTTATCCTAGGTTCTCTACACATATGCTGCTTTGTATGATAATTCTATGTAACTGTATTTGTGTATACCTGAATAAACTTACTTACTAACACGAGCACACGTGTATGCGCGCCTGTTTGAGGAAGGGGGGAGGACAGTTTAATCCCTCAACCTCCGCTTCCTCTTCCTCCATGAGGCCTCCCCTTACCGACCTCTCCTACCCATGGTGACCGTTATGTTCCCTCACTGAATTCACATACACAACACTTTTCTTGATTCTGAAGGAAGAGACGAAATGCAGAGTCTTCTGGCCATTTCCAACACGAGCAGCAGATATTCACACACCAGCCTGTTGATGATAATCCTGGTAGGTGTTCTTGATTGGACGATATTGTGCCAAAATCACAGAGCAGAATGCCCACAGCCTCTCTCTGGCAGAGGTGCCATATATATATATATATATATATATATATATATATATATATATATATATATATATATATATATATATATATATATATATATATATATATATATATATATATATATATATATATACATATATATATAATAGTTAAAATCAAGAAATCTTTGTTTTGAAGGTAATATTAGAAATTCAAGTTGTGTGGTTGTCAGGGAGTGAGGTAATCCACCACTAGACGAGGGGACAAACACACCACAGAATGAATGTGTTGTTCTGAATTTCAAATGTGTTTGCATCAGAAATTATGTCCCCAAGAACAAAGATATTGGACATATTTCATGGAGATATCTGAACAAACTGCATGTCTTTTAAGTTTTTTACATTTATTTAGGGGAAAAATAGCCAATTTTAATATAATACTGTTAGAACTCTTTCTGGTATATTATTATTATAATCAAGGGGGGAGCGCTAAACCCGGAGGATTGTACAGCGTCTGGGGGGGGATGTGGAAGGCATTCAGGCTTAATTCGGGGAACTGGAGCACAGACCCAATTCCCCAAATCAAGAGCCCCTCACCAACATCAAGGAACCTTCCCTGAGGGGTCTTTCTGGTATAAAAAAAAATTAAAATTGTATTAATTTACCATTTGCCGTATTGCGTATTTAAAGTAGATGTTTTTCTACCGTATTTACATAGCATGAAAACCTCTTGGTTTTTCAGTGCTTTAATCATATTACGTTTCTAATATAATATAATGAATTACGCTAACAACGTGCTACTGTCTTGAACAATTCCCTCTCATATTACATTAAATTATACATTCATAACCGCAACGCAAGTAATACTATTAAAAAAATGAACAAATATCTAGCATGACTACGATCGTGTTGGGCAACAATCACACGCCGCGACTTCCACATACTGGTGACATCATTTCTCACAGAGAACTTACTAATGCAAGTGAAGGTCTTTGAGCATGTCTTAAGACATAAAATACTCGTCATTTGAGGTGAGTGAACTAGCTAATATTATGAAGGAACATCCGGTGTCTGTCGCTCGTTGGCAACTATAAATACGACCTACGTAGGCTGTGATGTAGTTCAGCTGGGCTTGTGAGGTCTCTGGGGAGACCTAATTTAACCAATTATATGGTCACACCTTGCCTTGGCAAACGTCTGTAGCCACGCCCACGTCTGAGGTCTTTTGTTCTTGACGGCGTCAGACCTAGGCGTCAGGTCGTACACATGGTTGTGTACGAAGGAAGAGCATGATCAGGAGATTCGAGCGGAGCTGCTGATGGGGTGCAGAGCTCCTGAGCAGAGACTTCGAGCGGAGCTGCTGCTGGGGTGCAGGACTCGGGAGAAGGCTGTTGAAGTCTCTGGAGGAGACTGTTGGAGACATTGGGCAGAGTACTGGATTGGAGCAGTACTCGTGCTGTGTAGGTCTTGGGACCTGGGGCTTAGTTCCTGTAGTGAACTGTCCTCTGTGCTATATTGTAAGTTATATTCATTTTCGTCAAGTTGATTGTGTTCCCTGTCTCACTGCTTATGTGTACCACCCCATTTATCTAAACATTAATGATGTACTCCTGTTCCCAAATATATTATTGTACAAGGACTTAATAATAAACTATGTTTGAGTAGAATAGTAATATTCACTGTCCCCGTTATTTATTCTTATTTCCATTTATTTATGTTTAGTTAAAGTAGTGAGAGGGTGAGTAGTGTGGAGTGGTGGGTAGAGTAATAAGAGGTGAAGTTGTAGTCACCAGTGACCTCACATTACCTACCTACCTCCGCATACCTCACTCCTACCACCTCGCCTGTCCGCTACCTACTGACTCCCCCCGCTTACCCCCATATTCCCCTAATCATTACCCCCCTACATGACAAGGCTAACAGTGTTTAGAGGTCATGTGTACCTGAGCTTGCACGAGTCGTTGAGGAGCCTGTTACCAGATGACCTGTGTCTGACCAGTAAGGCCACAAAACGAAAATCAGGACAGACCTTAAACACAGGTCCCTCAAAGATTTAGGTGGAACCACTGAGATAAGCAAGGCCATGCTTGCCAGCAGTGTTTCAGTCTGCAAAACCTGCAGGCAGATTAGCTGCCTGCTCGTTTTGCATACTGAAGACACCATGTAGGCTAGATACGTTTCAGGGTCCACATGGAACTCACAATTCTATTCGAAATCTGTGGAATCAACTGGTGAAAATAAATATATAGAGTGTTTTGTCCATTTTATAGTAATGTTAGAATTTTCTGGCATATAAAACTTTTGCTTTAATTATCTCCTATAAAGATTCTGAGAATTATTGTACCTTGCTGAAATCCTTGGTTTCAAGTATGAAATTTTCTTCTTATTTCTTGGTTAACATTATGTTGGAATTATCTGGCGAGACTATATCTAGAGTACCTGCGCCCTGTCTATTTAATAAAAATATTTTTTTCATTGGCTATATATTTATGGGGCATTCGTTTTTGAACTCAGATATTATGCAAAGTTGCTGATCAGAAATGTGCTTACCTTGGGAAACATTTGAGGAACTGTTAGTTCTCAGAGGATTCTTGGAAAAGCAAAGCTGTTGATACTATAACTTTTTCACCTACAGCTTTGACACAGCCGATGCATGTTACATAAACAGTGGGGGTAAGAGTCTGAAGAATCAAATTATGATTGTAAGCTCAGCTTGGATTGAGGAATGAGACACTTGTCTAACATTTGGATATTTTTATTGTGGGAATGTTTCGGAAACCAATGGTTTCGTCAGTCCAATACAGCGAAGAACGGTGGAAGATAAAGAGAAAATCGTGGTAATCAGACCTTAAGTCGATGTGTTCAGTCCACCAAGACTGAGGGAGTGAACATATTGACTTCATCCTGAGAGACTGATTATCCTAATCTCCTCGTTATCTTTCACCATTCTTCTCAATACTGGACTGATGAAACCACTGGTGAAACGTGTCCAAAAAATATACCCAAATGTCGGTTTACTACACCATTTATATCAGCTTGGCCTGCCTGACTGACGAAGATATTTTATATCTGCACCTCACCTAACAAAAGGGAATCCTCCTTACAGAGCCTGTATTTTGAACTCTTCCATGAGGTCTCTCTCCAGAGCTTGTCATTGTAATGAAGTAACGACAGAGTAATACGCTAGCGTCTACTCTCGCACATTATGTCACGGAGTAAGAGTCGGTCAGTAAGTATACATCTTATTACACAACTCCCTCCGGTATACTTATAATTGGCTAAGCCGCATGGGACGGGAAAGAATCAATCATGGATGTTAGAACATGTCCTGGTCTTAATAAGGAAACACCAAAATAACAGTGGTGCGTAATAATCCCATAGGTGGCCATGTACAAGGAAAACAAAAGATATTTCCTAAAATACACAAACACCCGCACATAGGAGAAAAACCAGCAGTGAAAGTTGTTTACCTCCCCCCCCCTCACCCACGATTTAAAATCTTTGGGATGAACTTCACCAGAACCGTGATCTGGTCACTGCCAACCTGACTTATTAAAAGAAGAACGATGAAGAACAGCTATAATTGGTCAACTGTGCCATGATCGTTTACTGAGAGAGTTCTGGTCCTCATCTAGCAGCTAGTGCCCAGTAATGTGCAACAGGTTACATTTTACAGGTCCTTATATAATCAAGGCAAGTTAAATAACCATAATTATAGAGTGCATGCCCAAACAGGCATCGTTCTAATCGCATTTATCCCATAAACTAACTAGTTGCAATATCTCAAGAATTACGTCTGTCTTGAACGTGATACGCCCCAAAAATGATATTATAATAAAGGCAATTTACAATATTGAGACTTTACTCCATCGAGATCGCCTGATGTCTGCTCTATCTAGAACTAACGTCAGCCAAGTTTTGGAATTAATCAATCGTTTTCGATACCTTTTCGGAGATCTGCATCGATTATGTATGCTGGGTTTCCACAATACGGATGTTGGCGATATGGATGAGCATTTTAATTATCAGTTATATCATGTTAACCTCGCTAAGACCGAGTTATTGCAAATTGAGGTGAGTTTCCTTCTCGAGAACAATCTCAGCGTAATAATACACCCCGAGGGGTTCGTCCTATATTCCCGTGGCTATGCTAGAGTAAGCTATGCACCAGATTACCGAATAGAATTCCATATCTAGGCCTGATTGGCAGACACTTCCTAGAACAATTGTCATCATTAACCTTGTGGACCATGCAAAATACGTGACCAAGCTGGATCTGGTGATAAAAGTCTCTGCCTTTCCTATATGTTTTTATTCTGCGAACCTGAAGAATCACTAACAAAACATCACTGAGAAACACATGTTCACTCTGGTGATAATACTTGAATATTTCGAGTAATACTTAGGACCAACGTTTAATAACAAAAACGACCGTCTAATATGATGAGATCTTCTTATTCGACATTTCATTGTTAAAATTCGTCTGATAAAGAATTAGTTCACTGTAAAAGCGGCCACTGTCCAGGCTCCTGGAAAATGAGGTTCTCTGAACAAAAATTAAGTATCATCTATACATACATAACCCGCACATAGGAGAAAAAACTTATGATGATGTTTCGGACCGACTTGGACCATTACCATTGGGTATGCACCTAGACCCACACTAACACACGAAGGTAAGGGAGCCAGTATACTGGCTTCCGTACCTTCGTGTGTTAGTGTTTGACTAGTTAATGGTCCAAATCGGACCGAAACGTCGTCATAAGTTTCTTTTCCCTATGTGCGGGTTATATGTGTATTGTTCCACTTATGGTATTGTGTCTTTATATTCTTTAAGTATGATCTAGTAGGAGAGGCATCTACCACACAGTAAGAGGTACACAAGACCATCCTGTTAAGAAAACTACCTTCTAGTTCAAGTGTGATGGTAATACTTTCCTACACTCTCCCTCCATCACCACCTCGTCTCCACAGGCTGTCTCCCTCTACTTATCTCCTGTGTGGAAACATGTTTCTCCTCTCTTCACTCTTCCTTTACACGGTGCTTTCACCTCCAGCAAGATTAACCCTCTTCTCTTGGTACATTTTCTTCATTCCCTTCCTCCTCTAGTCTCCTTGTTATTCCTTCCTCCTCCTACTCCAACTACCTCTTATTCCTTTTCTACCTTTTCCTTCTCCTACTACTACTATTCTTCCTACTTTTCCGTATCCTTATCTTCCTCATCTTCCACTCCCTAAACTATCTCTTCCACTTCTTCTCCCTTTCCCTTTCCTCCTCTTCCTCCCCCTTCCCATGCTTTCTTCAACCTCTTCCTTCCCTTTCCAGTCTATCCTACTCTCTCAAGAAGCTGCAAAAGAATGCAACTTGATGAGAGTTACAAGGTTAGGCCTTGCTCCCTCTGGCCTCAGAAGATACGAAATTCGGTAAAAAACGAAGTCTGGCGGAGAAGATTGTCTGAAGTGTTTGGTTCTGGCCTTCATGGAGAGAGAGAGAGAGAGAGAGAGAGAGAGAGAGAGAGAGAGAGAGAGAGGGGGGTAGGAGCAGGCTCGCCTCTGGTGACTAGGAGTAGATTTTAATGGTTGCACAGGGCAGGTAGTTGACTTCTAAGGGTCCATAAGTAAAAAGTGCTTAATTTTAAAAGTTCACAAAAGTAGAAAGACTTTCGTGGGTCCATAAAAGGAGGGAGTAGACTTTAATGGGCCCACAAGGGTAGGAAGTATACTATAATTGGTGAGAGATGGAAGGGACTCGACTTTTATAGGAACATGAAGGGAAGGGTCAGCTGTCTGAAAGCAAACGAGTGCACGATGTAACATTTTTAAGAACAATGCCATGATTTTTGGAAACAAGCGCACGACACAGCATTTTTGTGAGGGAGAAGCCTTTTCTGGAAGCACTACGGATGAAGAGAGCATTTTATGGGAGAACGCGGAGAGGGGTATGCCTTTCATGATAGCAAAAGGTCAAAGAGTAGCCTTTTTTTACGGTGGGTATAAGGTAACGTGGTAACTATATATGAATTTTATTCGATAGCAGAAGGTCAAAGAGTAGATTTTTTTTTACGGTGGGTTAAAGTGGTACTCTATATGGATATAGAGCTTTTCAGATCAAATTGAAAACTTTCAGACTATTTTCAAACAAAAATCTGTCCTCAGAAACTTTTAACATAAATTCTGATAATTGAAAATATCTTGCATGTCAGATGAATACAAAAAAAAAGGCACAATACCGTGACTGGAACAATACACAGATAACCCGCACATAGAAGAGAGGAGCTTACGACGACATTTCGGTCCGACTTGGACCATTTACAAAGTCACACTGAGATGAGAGCTCGTAACTTTATCACCAAAATGGCTGCATTTGCAAAGAGTATTTCTTGTACATTTGAGTGTCGGAATCCTCGTTAAATGTTGTTAGTTAGCACCTGTGTAACGGCAGGACGGGCTATATGTCTGTGTCGTGGTGGCAGGGGTACCCAGGGTGAAGGAATGGTGGTGGAGGTGTTGGAAGGGAGGGATGGGATTGGAGGAGGGGGAATGGAAGGAAGGAATGGGATAGGAGGAGAGGAGGGTGGATAAACCGGATTGTATAGGGACGAGGGGAGGGATGGGTTGGGAGGTTGGGGGGGAAGGGATGGGAGAGGAGGATCGAAGGCTGTAAATTCATTTAGGCCTACGTACACATAACTACAATTATCATACACAGTGTAAATTTCCCAGGATAACCCCCCAAAAAAGTCAAAGTGACATTTTTATTTGGAAAAGATTAGATATGAGGAGGGAAGAGATGAGATAGGAAGAGGGAAGGATGGGATAGAAAGAGGAGGAGGAGGAGGGAAGGGATGGAACAAGGAAGAGGAGGAGGAGGAAGAGGTGGAGGGAATTGTTGCAACATACTGGGGCCAGTTTTGTTCCGAAGAAATATTGAAACAAAGTTCCGGAGGAAGGGGTTGTAGTTGTTGTCTCTCTCTTTGTCTATTTGTCTTTGTCACCTGTGTGCATACATGCTCTCTCTCTCTCTCTCTCTCTCTCTCTCTCTCTCTCTCTCTCTCTCTCTCTCTCACACACACACACACACACACACACACACACAAGTATGACTAAGAAGAGGTATGATAAAGCTCAAGGAGCAGGAAGAGTGACGTAGTAGCGACCAGTGAACAGGTGGGGCTAGAAGCTGTGACTCGACCCCTCCAGCCACAACTAGGTGAGTACAACTAGGTGAGTATTCACACATCATTTATTTTGTAACCTAAGATGCATTTTTCCAACTAACCTCATTTTAAAGACATATCTTAGCATTAAATCGTTTTTGAGGTAATTAATGGGCGTATACTTTAATATCATGTATCATACATGCGAGGCCTGGTCACAGACCGGGCCGCGGGGGCGTTGACCCCCGGAACTCTCTCCAGGTATACTCCAGGTATACAAGGTACAGGGTGACGCTGAAGACCTATGGGAACCAGAGCATAAATCATGTCATTTATCTTGGTGTCTTTAACGTCTGTTTATTGTAGGATCCAAAGACGATTCAGGTAAAAAATTAATGTTCGCTGATGGAATAACATTCCTGACAGTGACACAGAGTGAAGATGCTGCTGCCTTCCCGTCTTCTGTCTTTGTGCAGCATCTTTCTTCAGGATGTCCTTAAAATTGTTCCCGCAGGGGAATCTGGAGTACATTGTCTTAAACGTAACACTAAGGCTATCGTGATCAAGACTCTACTGATATGACTTCCAGCTAGGACTAGTCGAGGCTCTTCTATTACATTGTTCAGACGTTAGAGATATACTAAGGGAGTCCATCACAGATAATTGCGCATATTTTAGTAAACGAACCCATACCCTACCGTAAGGTATGCACTTGGGTCATTACGATTGCAATTCAGACACACACATTAAATATATACATACATACATATATATATACATACATATATATATATATATATTATATATATATATATATATATATATATATATATACATATATATATATATATATATATATATATATATATATATATATATATATATATATATATATATATATATATATATATATATATACACACACACACACACACACACATATATATATATATATATATATATATATATATATATATATATATATATATATATATATATATATATATATATATATATATATATATATATATATATATATATATATATATATATATATATATATATTATATATATATATATATGCAAAACAACCACTCTGAAAGAATAGAGAAATTCCAAGCGCTTTCGTGACTACTCACATTATCAAGGAACTATGAAAGTAAAGCATCCACGGAAGCTATATAAGGGGTCTGGCCGGCACCTCACTATCAGATCCCACAACGGTTAAACACCTGACGCGCGCCGACCCAACTTGGATAGGTCCTTGGCACAACTCACCCCACAAACTATTCTACCCAAGAAATAAGAAATTTTAAAGATTATTTGTCCAGTGTATTATTAAATTCTTCCCAAATTCTATTAATTATAAATGGATCTAATTTATATAAACCAAAGGAAATATTCATATTATTGTCAAAACTGCTTTTTATGAAACAAGATTCAATTATATTCCTGTCGACCATGGACTTGCTTGATACTACTTTCTCAACTTTTTGAAAATCAATTATATATATATATATATATATATATATATATATATATATATATATATATATATATATATATATATATATATATATATATAATATTAATAACAATAATAATAATAATGAAATCAGGGAACTAAGTTAGTCTGACCCGAGCATGGAGGTGGAAAGTACGATGCCGCCAGTCTGAAGGAGGCTGGGGATGTTATGGTTTGGGAGGCCATCTGGACTGTGAAGTCAACACTCTTCTGGCAAGACAGTTATTGAATGAATGACGGTAAAGATGTTTTCCTTTTTGTCGAGCCACTCTACATTGGTGGGAGACAGCCAGTGTGTTAAATTATAGTATATATGTATATACATGCACAAACTTTAGGCACGCATGCACTCACACACACACACACACGCGCACGCACAAACACACACACACACACACACACACACACACACACACACACTCACACACACACACACACACAAGGAGATTAGTAGAAGAGCCAGAAACGAGTATGCACAGATAAGGAGGGAGGCCCAGAGACAGTATGAAAACGACATAGCATCGAAAGTCAAATCTGACCCGAAACTGCTGTATAGCCACATTAGGAGGAAGACAACAGTCAAGGACCAGGTGATAAGGCTGAGGAAAGAAGGTGGAGAACTCACAAGAAACGATCAAGAGGTATGTGAGGAGCTCAACACGAGATTTAAGGAAGTATTTACAGTAGAGACAGGAAGGACTCTGGGGAGACAGACCAGATGGGACACCAGCAAGGAATACACCAACAAGTGTTGGACGACATACATACAGATGAGGAGGAGGTGAAGAAACTGCTAAGGGACATCGATACCTCAAAGGCAATGGAACCGGACAACATCTCCCCGTGGGTCCTTAGAGAGGGAGCAGATATGTTGTGCGTGCCACTTACCACAATCTTCAACACGTCCCTGGAAACTGGGCAACTACCTGAGGTATGGAAGACGGCAAATGTAGTTCCCATTTTTAAAAAAAGGAGACAGAAAAGAGGCCCTAAACTATAGACCTGTGTCATTGACATGTATAGTATGCAAAATTATGGAGAAGATTATCAGGAGGATAGTGGTGGAGCACCTGGAACTGAACAAGAGTATAAATGCCAACCAGCACGGATTCACAGAAGGCAAATCCTGTGTCACAAACCTTCTGGAGTTTTATGATAAAATAAGAGAAGTAAGACACGAGAGAGAGGGGTGGGTTGATTGCATCTTCTTGGACTGCAAGAAGGCCTTTGACACAGTTCCTCACAAGAGATTAGTGCAGAAGCTAGAGCATCAGGCGCATATAACAGGAAGGGCACTGCAATGGATCAGAGAATACCTGACAGGGAGGCAACAACGAGTCATGGTACGTAATGATGTATCACAGTGGGCACCTGTGACGAGCGGGGTCCCACAGGGGTCGGTCCTAGGACCAGTGCTATTTTTGGTATATGTGAACGACATGATGGAAGGGTTAGACTCAGAAGTGTCTATGTTTGCAGATGATGTGAAGTTAATGAGGAGAATTAAATCTGATGAGGACCAGGCAGGACTTCAAAGAGACCTGGACAGACTGGACACCTGGTCCAGCAAATGGCTTCTCGAATTTAATCCTGCCAAATGCAAAGTCATGAAGATAGGGGAAGGGCACAGAAGACCACAGACAGAGTATAGGCTAGGTGGCCAAAGACTGCAAACCTCACTCAAGGAGAAAGATCTTGGGGTGAGTATAACACCGAGCATGTCTCCGGAAGCACACATCAATCACATAACTGCTGCAGCATATGGGCGCCTGGCAAACCTGAGAACAGCATTCCGACACCTTAGTAAGGAATCGTTCAAGACACTGTACACCGTGTATGTCAGGCCCATACTGGAGTATGCAGCACCTGTTTGGAACCCGCACTTGATAAAGCACGTCAAGAAACTAGAGAAAGTACAAAGGTTTGCCACAAGGTTAGTTCCAGAGCTAAGGGGAATGTCCTATGAAGAAAGATTAAGGGAAATCGGCCTGACGACACTGGAGGACAGGAGGGTCAGGGGAGACATGATGACGACATATAAAATACTGCATGGAATAGACAAGGTGGACAAAGACAGGATGTTCCAGGGAGGGGACACAGAAACAAGAGGCCACAATTGGAAGTTGAAGACACAAATGAGTCAGAGAGATATTAGGAAGTATTTCTTCAGTCATAGAGTTGTAAGGCAGTGGAATAGCCTAGAAAATGACGTAGTGGAGGCAGGAACCATACACAGTTTTAAGACGAGGTTTGATAAAGCTCATGGAGCGGGGAGAGAGAGGGCCCAGTAGCAACCGGTGAAGAGGCGGGACCAGGAGCTAAGACTCGACCCCTGCAACCACAAATAGGTGAGTACACACACACAGTAGGGACAGCGAGCGCGCTAGTCACGCCGTCAGTGCTCCGGGAATTTAAGTGTTTTTGAGGGCTACCTAAGTGTTCTGCAAGGGTTGCTAAGTGTGTCAGGGTAGTGAACAATCCTAGAAGTGTTTTTTTTAATTGCCTGAGCCACATAAGTGTGGGGAGAGCCACAATTTTGTGAGTGTTGGAAAACAAAAGCGTTGTGGCGCAGGCTAGTGAGTAAGGCGGCGATGCCAAGTGTCACGCAAGAAAGGTAATAAAGTGAAACAATCGTGTGACCAGTGAAAGAAATACAGTGAATAAGGTACATTAAATTAAACCGAAAAAAAATTTGGGTTTGGATCACGCCAGGACGTAAAACGAGCGGGAAATCAAAACCCCCAGGATTTAACATCGACCGGGACAATCTAAAAGGTCCCTACAGCTGCACTACAAGTACTGTATCACCTATGATTGGTTTTTTGGGGTTTGGGGGGTTTTCAGGTCCCAATTAACCACCAAGCTGAATTTAAAATTGGCCCAAACCTCCATAGCCATAAAGAATAGGCACTCAAGTTTTCCCAATTTAAGGGTTTAGCAAATGGAAATTTCCATTGAAAAAGGCAATTAACTAAACTTAAGCAGGTCGACATAGGCAACACTGAAAAGGGTTTTTTGGAGTCAGGTCAAAAGGGGGTTTTTGGTACAACGACAACGAGAATCACAATACCTCCAAGCACAAGCCACCAAACTTTTCGGGACACATAATAAACCCACACATAATTTCGACACAAAAATTAAAACAAAACACACACACACCACACACAACGGGAAAAGGGCCCCGAAATTGGATCAAGAATACTGACGGGGGGAAACAACGATTCATGGTCCCGAACGAGGTGTCAGAGGGGGGCGCCTGTACAAGGGGGGTTCCAAACGGGGGTCATTTCCTTGGACCTGTGCTGTTTTTTTGGTATATGGAAAGACAAAATGGAAGGGATAGACTCAGAAATTTCCTTTGTTTGCGGGAATGTAAAGGGTTAATGAAAGAATCAAATGGGAAACGAGGTTTCAGGCAGGACTCAAAGAGACCGGGATGGGCCCCAAAAACCCTGGTCCAGCAAGGGCCCTCCTTAAATTTTTAACCCGGGCCTTTTTCAAAGCCCAAAAAGATTGGGAAGGGCAAAAAAAAGACCGCAGACACAATTTATTTTTACATGGCCAAAGCCCTGAAACCTCCCCCAAAAGGAAAAAGATCTGGGGGTGAGTATAACACCGAACATATCCCCTTTGGGGGGCGCACATCAAAAAGATAACTGCTGCACATAGGGGCCCGCCTGGAAACCAAAGGGAAGCTTTCCGAAACCTAAAAAAAGGGTTTTCTTTTTAAACTCTTAAAAACCATCTACGTCGGGGCCCAAAACTGGAGTATGCAGCCCAGTTTGGAACCCAAAACCTAGTAAAGCCGTCAAAAAATTAGAAAAAGGTGAAAAGGGTTTTGGGCAACAAAAACTGGGCCCCCCAAGAGCTAGGGGGTTTTGTCCTATAAAAGAAAGGTTGGGGGAAATTTCACCGACAAAACGGAGGCCAGGAGGTCGGGGAGCCCATGATAACGACAAAATAAAAAACAGCGGGGAAATAGACGGGGGTGGAAAAAAGACGGGTTTTTTTCCAGGATGGGACACAGACACAAAGGTCACAATTGAAAATTTAAAAGTCTCAGTTTTGAATAAAAGGGGAAATTTTTGGGAAGTATTTTTTTCAGCCCTTTAGAGTAGTAAAAGGCCCAATGGAATAGCCTAAAATTGATGTGGTAGAGGCAAAACCCCATAAAATAGTTTTAAGGTGAGGTAGGGATAAGTCAGGGGGCGGGGAAAGAGGGGGAAACCTAGTAAAATTTTAAACCTAAGAGGGGGGGCCCAGAGCTGTGACTCGACCCCTGAAAACCACAAATGGGTTGAGAAACAAATGGGTGAGTACAAAACACACAACACAAAACACAACCCACATTATATAAATACACACCCCACAAAACCACACACCCCACACACACACACACACACAAACACCCATACACATACAAAACAACACCACACCCCCAAAATACACCACCCACAAAAAACCACATACATCCCCACACACACACCCCACACACACACACACACCCCAAAAACCACACACACGACACACACACACACACACACAACAAACACACACAAAAACACCACATAAAACTGAAAAGAAAATTGCCTTTAAGTCCCAGGGGGTTGGGGGGTTCAGGTCCACAAAAAGGGTGTGGGCACCCAAAAGGCCACTGAATTTCCCTTTTAAAAACGCACAAGCCACCTCCCTTTTCAAAACATAATAAACCCCACATAATCCCAAAACACAATTACACACAAAATTACACAACACAACACACACCCACACAACCCACACACACACCCCCACAACACACACACAACACACCACACACACAAAACACACACAAAACCACACACCCCAACCCCACCACAAAACACACACACAACACACACACACACACCCCAAAACACACACCCCACACACACACACACACACACAATCCAACACCCATACACTCCCCCCCCCCTCCCCCCGACATCTAAAAAAACTTCCCCTGATCCCTCCCCTCGCTCGATCACCCCCCCTCCACCGTTCACCCAAAAAACCCCCCCCCCCCCTCCCCCCCCACTCCCCACATAGCCCACAGCCCTCCACAATTTTTCCCCCCCCCCCACATTTAAACATACCACTACAACCTAAATACAAAAACTAAAATGGGTTTTTCCCAAAACCCTGGGGCAATCGGGATAAAACAAAAAGGGTTGCCAGAGAGCAACAAGGGAAAAACCAAGGGACAGGAGGAGGAAAAGGGCAAAGGAAGTTTGGGGCAGCAGAGCTCAAAAAAAAGGATCATGAAGGGGAAAAAAGAAACAAGAAGAACTTACTAGAAGGGAAGAGAGGAAAGATATGGAAAGCAGGAAGTGGGGGGTCATGTCAAAGCAGCAGAACCCAGGATACAGAGTTTAGAAGAGAAATTGAAAAATCTGAAAAAAGCCTAAAAACTAAAAAAACTTTTTGGGGATTGACAACAAAAACTGCTACCTCCAGCCAAAAATAAGGGACTGTGGGGAAAGAAGGGGCACAACGGGAAAAGGGGAAAAGCCCCCTATCAAGGAGACTGTAGAAATGAAGGAGCTATCCCTTTTTTTTGGGAGGCCCTAAAAAACAAAACAGACCCCAAAGGAAACCGGGGAAAGGGAAAAAATACGGGCCACTGACCCCAAAGACATTAGCTAGTGAAACTAAAGAAAAAAAAAGCTGCATTTGTAAAAAAACCCAAAAATTAAATGACGGGAAAACGGGGGAAATAACAGGGGGAGAATGAAAGGGTGGGGTTTTCATCCTTTGTGAAGGGGCCCTATAAAAAATTTTAAAAGGGGAAAAACCAATAAAAGCAAAAAAACGGGGGGAAAAAAAAAAGAAATTTGAAAGCATCATGAAATCATGGGAAAACGACATGACCCAGCTGTAAAATTTTAAAGAAAATGGGGGTTTTTTAAAAGGGGTAAAAAAAAAGAAACCCCCCCAGTAAAGTGCCCTTTCAAGGAAAGAAGCAAACGGAACAGGACCCCTGCAGGAAAAAGCACGATTAAGGGGACAGGGCCCGGGGAATACAGGAAGGTTTATCTCGACCGCGAAAGAACACATGAAGAAAGGTGAAACGAGGGGAGAGGGTCAAAAGCGAAAGGAGGAAAAGGGGGTTTGGAAAGTTTAGCCGGGGAGACCCCCAGACCCAGGAAAAGACCCAAATAACCCCCCCTTTCCAATTTCCCCTAAAAAAAGGGGCCTCCCAACCAGGTCAACCCCAGTGAAACCCAAACACTCTAAATCAAAACACCCATCCAAACATCCAATGCCCCCACCCAAAACATTACAAACTCCACCCCCCACAGAAAACAACCCATATTCCCTTCCCCAGGTCTCCCCTTTCCCCCAACCCAGACCCCCGTTTTAAAAAAAGAATTAAAAGGTGGGGTATAAAAATTTCAAAATTGGTATAACAAACAATTATGGGGATTGGAAACAAAGAATCAAGGAAAAAACCCCCCGAAAAAAATACACCCACAAAAACAAAACTCACCAGAATAATAACAAAATTCCAAACTTTCCATCCGGTATCAAATCCTCAGGAAAGAACGGGGTGTTTGGGCGACCACAAATCAAAAAACTTTTAAGAATTGAATGGAAGTACGATAGGGGGGAAAACCCTAGTAACAGCCCCCAGTTTTTCCGTTTAAAGAAATTTAACGTTTGGGCTTAAGAAAAACTTATCATCTTAGGGACGGGGGTAACAAAGAGACCCTATCAAAAATTGACATTTTTTGAACACAATACAGCTGCTGAAAGAACCCAATTACCCCTTTTTAAAAAAAATTAGATCAAATAGAAAGGACCCCAAAAGGGGAATGAAAAAAAAGGGGGCTAAAAAATCAACTAGGGTTAAGAAAGGAATTTATAGGCGTATCAAAAGAGGCGAGGTCATCTTATGAATCGTATATTGACACTAAGGGGAAAAAAAAAAAGGGGAAAAAGAAAAGCAAAAAGGGGGACTATAAAATTTAAAGTTGTTTGGGGACTTCTAAAACAAACCCAAAAATTTTTTTTCCCAGGTAAAATAGAAAAAAAAATCAGAAAAAGGGTAGGCCCCTTAAAAATAATTTTGGGCATCTTACTGACAAAGAGAATAAATGTGCTCGATTTTAACCCTTTGAGGGCAAACGGGCCCCTTTCCTCCGAAACTCTTTCCCCTCGGGGTTGGGGGGCCAAATTTAAAAAAAAAAAAAAAAAATTATTTTTTTTTTTATGAAAAAATAGAGAAATTTTTTTCAAAACTTTAAATTAGGCAAAAAAAAAAAATTTATAACGTCCAATACTACCGAGAATGGGGGTTTGGGGAAATTTCCCAAAAATTAGAACATCATCTGGAAAACAGCGCCGACTCCCCGTCCCCCGGAAATTTTTCCCTATTTACTTTTTTATGTATTTTTTTTCCCAATTTTTTTTAAATTTTTTTTTTTTTTCTAAAGAAATTTTTTAGGGCCTCTGGGGCCCAAAAAGACCCAGTATTTTGTAAGTTTTTTTCTTTTTCCCAATACACACAATAAGGGCGTAAACACTTTTTGTCATTTTTTTTGTTTACAGAAAATATTTACACAAACAAAATTTGAAAAATTTTTTTTATTACTAATTTTTTCTATATTTTATATACACAATACAAGGGACAGGAAAATGATTTAGAAGTTCTGCAGCCCCGTGGGGAAACTTTGAAACATGGTGTCATGCACAATGGATTTTGGGCACTCCTCACACATAAAAAGAATGTTTTTCTGCGTTGGGCGTGGGGGGTTTTTTTTTATTAACAGACTAAAAACCTCCCTTTTGAACCTTTTTTTTCAAAGCAGTAGCAGGCAGTTTTACCCGGGAAATGATTTACCATGCTTCGACAGCATTTTTTGTTTGGAAAAATTTGGTGGGGGGGGTTTTAAATTTCGGTGCCCTTTTTCCCTTTTTTACTTGAATACTATTTGGGCTGAAGACAGAAAAAACAGAATTTGCCGTACGTGGGTTTGTTTCTGGTTTCTTTATCTTTTACATATTATAACAAATTTAGCAATTTGGGAAAAGTTTTCCCGAAGATTTAAAAAAAAAGTTTTGAAAACCACTTATAACTCTTGCGAACACAAACAGCAAACCCAATCTGCATTCAAATTTTTTCCACTGAACCCAGTTGAAAGGGGAAATTTCAAGCCCGCAGGGTTTTTAAAAATTGGGGGTTAAATTTTCCTCTCTAAACTTTCCTCCCCCGTTTTGCCATTTTCAATTTTGGGTTTAAATTTATGACAAAAAGTGTGACATCCCCGTTTGTCATGGGCCCCCGAAATGCCATGATTCATTGGGAGCAAACGCCTTTCAACCCCAACCCTGCGAGTGCCACATTTAAACCTGGGGATATGTTTTTGGGGTTTTCCCCGCACTGTGCCACACAAAAATCTGTTTATGGTTTTACTCGCAAAAAATCACCCGGTGAGGGGGTTTTGTAAACCAAATTTTTCTGTTTATAAAAAAGCCCCTTACCCAAAGGGATGGGGTTTTAAACATTGTTCGGGAAACCCCATCACCTGGGGAGCCCCAAAAACCCTTCCCCGGGATTTTTTCAATGTAATAACTTTTCCCGTGTACACAATAAAATCCAATAACCCCAAACCCCTGTAACAATCACAAAGGCACAAACAACTTTATTAAACCCAAAACGTTTTCCCCTTGCTTTGGGATTACTGCTTGAAAAGAATCTTCCTTTTTTTAACAAAAATCAAAGACTCGTCAATTACAAGCTTCCTAAGGGAAAAAAAAATGGTACTGAATTTCCCTTTTTTAGATACCAAACACATTCCTTAATCTTATTAACCTGCCCGTTTTTGTCAGGGGCCTTTTTTTTAACTGAAAGTGAAGCATACCCTAACATTAGCACAAATCGGGTTCACTTTGGGATTTAAACACTGAAAAACCCGGTGTTTTCAAACAGGGGGGTTTTGTTGAAACCCTAAAGATTTCACTTTTTTGCTTTTACAAAATTTTGGCCCTAAGCATTATTGTGGCCCAAAAAAAAGATACAGCTCAGCCACAGTTGCCCCCCTTCCATTGGTGTAGACGTGGATTTTGGTGAAAGTATTTGTTTTTCCAAAGGTGAACTCCCTAGTATGGTTTGGCCCTTTTCCCTACAATACTTTTTCAAACATTGGGGTTTGTCAAAGAATTAAACCCCAAACATTCCAGCTCAGTGGCATTGTTTCCCCCAAATGGGAAAAAGATGGCCGAAATTTCCCCTTTTTGGGTGCCATCAAACCCGGTGGGGAAATTTTGGGAAAAAAATTGACAAACTTCCCTTCCCAAACCCAGTTTCGGTCGCTGGGGGTACTGGACAAGACCCGGTGGTTGGGGGTTTTGGGGAAAGGGTTTTGGTTGTGGAGGTTGTGGTTTTTGGGGGCTGGTGTGGTGGGGGGGTGGGGGGGTTTGGGGGCCTTTGTTCCCAGATCATTTAGGGAGCGGCGTGGGTGGCAGCGTGGGGGGCAGCATGGCCCACTGCTGGTGCCTCAAACCCCGGCACCACTACCACCACGCACATTTTCCCTCCCAAATTTCAACAGTATCTTCGTCATTTTCCCCTGTCTTGGGGTTTCCCGTTGTACAGCCACGGGAAAGTAATCCCGAGATTTTCACTTTCCTTTCCCCCCGGAATGCATATGGGACACTTTCCCGAGCGCATATATCGCGTAAATACTAGCTTCACTTGGGGGGAAAATTGCACTTCCTATCACTACTGGAACAGTTTGAAAGAGCTGTAGTTTCATATTCACTTTAACAACCCCAAACATCACCCAGCTCCATCTGAGTCTGGGAATTTGGGAAAAAAAGAATTTCCCCCCCCTTGGGTTCTGGAACAACTGAAAAGTGAACACGAGGGGCCCCGCACCAGAGGTGGAAGGGTGAGGGTTTGTCTGGGTTTTCTTCACTATTTCCGATAATTTTGGTCATTGTTTTTGGGGCAAAAAACCCCACTAAAACCACGAAACTCATCTTTCACTTTGGCACTTCCAAACACTATTTGAACTGTCACTTGGGGGAAAAAAAATGGGCCCCCAAATTTGCCGAGAGTGAGGGGCTTTTTACCGCAGGCATGGTTGGGCATTGTTTTTCTAAGAGGGCAAAAACCCCCAAAGCACCACTGGGTCCCCAGATTTTTTTTTTAACCCCCCCACACTGACCAACCCCCAACCCCTTTTCTCACAAACCCAGGCCCCAACAGCCTTTTCCCGCGCGAGATTTGAGGCCGCTAGAATATATGCGTACCCATACCCCAAAAACCCCTTTCGGTAAGACGTACTAGTACAAGGAAAAAAACCCCCAAAAAAGGGGTTTAAATTTAAAAAAATTTTTCCCTCTCGGTTTTTTACACAGGAAGACAAATAGTATTTTTCCGGTAATTAAATTTTTTTTAGTGGGCCAGAAGAAGATAAATTTTAAAGTTTAAAAAAACATAGTCACAGTTTAAATGGTTTTGAAGGGAGATAGACCGACGAAGCAAAAAAAAGTCCCCCCGGGGGCCTTTATAGGTTTTTTTTTCCCGGGTTTTAAAGGAATGCAAAATGGAAGTCGTGAAACCCTTAACTAATATTTTTAATTTTTTCTCTTCAAGGGAGGTTTTAGTGGGCTGATATGTGGGAAAATGGCTTTAATTTTTAAAACCCCATTTTTAAAAAATTACCCAAAATCTTACCGCAAAAATACCCCCCCCAAAAAAACCTGACCTCAATTTTCAAATTACTAGAGTCAATTAAGCTCAAATTATAAAAGCCATCTCGATAAGTAGCTTGATTAATGATACTCAAATGGATTCACAAGAGGCCGGTCCTTTTTCAAATAATTTATTAACTTTTTTCAGTAAAGCTTTTTTAGGCTGTTTGACCACGAAAAGAAAATTTTATATTATTTTAAAATTAGAATTTTTAAAATAAGGGGTTTTTATAGAGTTCCGCACCAAAGCGTTGAAGAAAATAGCAGCCCCAAGGGGATTGGGGGGAAAAGTGCTCTCGGGGGGATCGAATCCCTGCTCACAAACAGGAAACCCAAAAGTGTCCCCTAAATGGGGGTTAAATCCGAGTGGGGGTCAGTAACAATTGGGGGGTTTTCCCCAAAAAAATCCCGGCCCTTTGGGCCCGTTGTTGTTTATAATATATACAATATCTTGATGAAGGAAAATTTCTATGAATTTAGCAAATTTCGCCGATGACCAAAGAAGAAAAGGTGGATAATTTTAAACAAACGTAGATGTTAAAGGGGAAATTCAGGGGAATTTTTAAAAAAACTACTCTTTTGGGCAGAAAAATGGCAAAAAAAAATTTCAGTTCAATGTAGATAAATGCAAAATTTTTGAAGCTGGAAGTGTCCATAACCCTAGCACTTATAAGTTAAATAATGTAGAAATTAGCCATACAGATTGCGAAAAGGAAATTGGGGGTTATGGTAAGCCCCAACCTTAAAAACCCAAAACAGCAATGCCCAAGCGTTTCGTAAAAAAAGGGAAATAGATTACTGGGGTTTAAAATCAAGAAGTGTAAGCAAAAAGAATCCAGAGGTCCCTAACTCAAACTTTTTAAAAACATCAAATTTGTAAGGCCCACCTAGATTAAGCAAACCAATTCCCGGGCCCCCAAATTTCCAGAATGGACTAAAATTTGTTAAAAAACATTTAGCTAGGATGACTAAATTAAAAACATAGCATTAAAAATCTTCCCTTTTGAAGAAAAAATTTTAAAAACTCTTAAATTACATTTCCTGTTTTGAAAAGAAGAATGAGGGGGGACCGATCGAAAGGGATAAGTGGAAGAAAGTATTAATAAAGGGGGTATTTAAACCAAAGGGCTTGAGGATAACCCCTCCAAAGAAACCCGCAGTAAAAGGGTTTTTAAAATTTGATAAGGTTTTGATTTAGAAAGGACATAGGAAAGTAAAATTTGGTTTTTGGGAAAAAGGGGAGTTTTAAAGAGGGGAACATCTACCTATTGGGTTTTTTGAGGCTAGGACTTTGGTTTGTTTTTTAAATTTTGGGTTGGGGTAAGTACAAAGAGTGGGGGGGGTTGGAAATTTTAAAAGGGAATTTCACATCAGAGCTTAATTTCTTGGGTAGCATTGGGAAAAATTTGGGTTTGGGCCAAAAAGTTTGTTTTGGGGATGAATTTGTAAAGGACCTGCCTATATGGGGCCCCAGGCCCCGCTGCCGTGTTCCCCTTTCCCCTTTTGTTCTTATGTTCCATGAGAGGGGGGGGAGGATTTTCACTGTTTTATTTAAAAAACCCTGGGGGTTTTTAGAAAAAAGGAAGGAATGGAAGGGGACGGGCAAAAGGGGCTTTTTAGTAGGGAACAATCCCAATTCCCGAGGGACCCTAAGGGTTATAAATTTCAGTAATGTACAACCCACCACAGAACTGCAGGGGGCCAAGAGAAGAAAAATGATGAAAAGCAAAAAAAGCAAAGAACGACACAAATACCGAGGTGGCCAGGAGAGCACACATGGGGAGAGCAAAGTTACTATTTTTGGGGGGGTTTTTAATCACAAGGAGATTGACTGGGGAAAAACCGGAGCCCCATGGGGGTCCCAAACCCGGAAAAGCCAAGATGATGGATTGGGGGTACTGGAAAACCTCAGCATCAACCAAGGGTTTGAGACACTACCCCAAAAAGAGAGGAAGGGTTTGAACCCCCCAAGACTGGACCCTTGTATTCCCCCTTTATAGGGTTTGGACTCGGGGGGAATCATGTATGAAAGGCCCGTGGGAGCTAGTGATCATGTGGTTCTGTGCAATGGGGCCCATATTGAGCTCCAAGGGGCAGAGAGTAGCCCGGAAAAAGGGTTTGGGGAAAAACCCCAAAATACAAAAGGGGGGAAATACTCAGGCATAGGAACTTCCCCTTTAAGACATTCCCGTGGGAAGGGAACTGACAGGAAAAAACCCGTAAAAAGAAAAGATTGGGCTATGTGGCAACAAAATCAAGGAGGCAAGGGGAGGTTTTTTTCCCCAAAAAAAAAAGAAATAATGGGAAGAACAGAACAGTCCTTGGTTTCACCCAAAGGGGTAGGGAGGCAAAAAACCCAAGGGGTAAATAGAGAAAAGGAAAAAGGGACAGAAGAAGAGAACTCAGGAAAATAAAGAGATTAGGGGCCCCAAAGGGCCAAAAAACGAAAAAAAACAGATAAAAAGGGAGGGGTCAAAAACCCAAAATGAAAATGCCTTAGCATCAAAAGTAAAAGGGTGACCCGAAGCCCGGGTTTTTCCCCCACAACAGGAGGGAAAAAAAACAGGCAAGGACCAGGTAATCAGACTGAGGAAGGGTGATGGGGGTTCACAAGAAACACCAAGAGGGATGTCAGGGGCTCAAAAACAAGAATTTTAAAGAAATATTTAAAGAGGAAAATAGTAGGGACCCCCAGGAAAACAAACAGGGGGGCACACCAGCAAAGCTGGGTGAAAGGATAATAACCAAGGGAGGAGGGGAAAAACTGCATGCAACTTTTCACCTCAAAGGCGGGGGGACCAGACAACAAACTCTCCTGGGCCTTTAAAGAGGGGGCAGAATATTGTGTGAGCCAAATTTAACCCAAATTCTTCCCAAAACATCATTTTAAATTGGCAACCCCTTTCCCCGAGGGATGGAAAATGGCAAATGTAGTTCCAATTTTTAAAAAAGGGGGGTCAGACAAGGGCACTAAACTACAGACCTGTATCACTAACGTGTAAAAAGTATGCAAGGCCTGGAAAAAGATCATCAGGAGGAAGTGGGGGAGCACCTGGAAAGAAACAAGTGTATAAATTTGACAAAACCCGCATGGTTTTCAAAGGGGAAAAAAAATCCTTTTCCCCCCAAAACCCATAGAGTTTTATGACAAGGGACAGAAGTAAGACAAGAGAAAGGGGGGGATTTTGCCCTTTCAATTTTTTGGGGCTGCAAGAAGGCCTTCACACAGTTCCTCACAAGAGGTTTTCAGGGAAAAACTAGAGGATTTAAAGGGACACATAACCCGGAAAGGGACTGCAATGGATCAGAGAAAAACCTGACAGGGAGGCAACAACGAGAGGTTAAGGGTCCCGGGGCCAAAAAAATGTCAGAGTGGGGGCCCGTGACAAGCGAGGTTTCCCCAGGGGTCAGTCCAGGACCGTGCGTTCTTTGGTATGTTTAACACATAACGGAAGGGAAGACCCAAGAGTCCCCCTTTTTGCAGATGATGCGAATTTTTTGAGAAGAAAACAAATCGGATGAGGAACCGGGGAAAGGGCTACAAAGGACCTGGACAGGCACAAAAACCTGGTTTCCCCAACTGGCTCCTTGAAAAATTTTTCCCCGCCAAATTTCAAAGTCCCTGAAGGGTTGGGGAAGGGCAAAGAAGACCGCAGACCCCAATATATTTTAAAATGGCCAAAGTGGGAAAAAACCCCACTCAAGGAAAAAAAAATTCTGGGGGTGAGTAAACACCCCCTTTTCTCCCCGAGGCGCCCCAAACAATCAATAACTGCTGGGGAGCCTACGGGCCCTTGGGAAACCTACGGGAAACGGGCCCAAAACCTCAGTAAAAATTCGTTTTTAAAACTCGTATACCATTACGTCAGGCCCATACTGGAAATATGCCAAAAACCAGTTTTGGAAACCACACCTATCAAAACCAAAAGTTAAGAAATTAGAGAAAGTTTAAAAAGGGTTTGGGAACAAGACTAGTCCCAGAGCTAGGGGAAATTTTCCTACGAAGAAAGGTGAGGGAAATCGGCCTGACCCACACTGGAAGGGCAAAGGGGGGTTAGAGGAGACATATAACGACATAAAAAAAAAACCAAAAAAAAATAACAAAGGGGGACAAAAACGGGGATGTTCCAGAGAAGGGACACAGACACAAGAAGGGGCACAATTGGAATTGAAGACTTTAGATGAATCAAAGGGGTTTTTAGGGAATTAAAAATTTTTCATTTATAGAGTAGTCAGGCCCTGGAAAAGCCTAAAAAAGTGACGGGAGTGGAGGCGGGAAAACCCTACCCTAGGGTTTTAAAAAGGGGAGGTATAAAGAGCTCATGGGGCATGGAGAGGGCCCCATTGCAAAAAAACGAAGAGGGGGGTGGGCCCGGAGCTGTGAATCTACCCGTGCAAACCCCAAATATGAGTACACACACACCAACCCCCACACCACACCCCCAAAAACCAACACACACACACAAACACACCACATACACACACAAACAACACCCCCAAAACCCCACAAAGCACAAAACACACACTCAAAACACACACATACACACACCACACACACACACCAAAACACACACAAAACACAACACACACACCCCACAACACACACACAACAAAACATTTTAAAACTACAACACAAAAACACAAACACTCACACTCACACACAAAAACCACACACACAAAAACACCAAACCCCCACAACACAACACAACACACACACACACACACCCCCACCCCCCCTACACATACACACAAAACATAAACACAAAACACACACACACCCCACAAACACACACACTCATCACAAAGCAAAACACACATAAAAACAAAACATACACCACCACACACACACATACACACACACAAAATACACACACACACACAAAACAAACACTCAAAACCCCAAAAACACCACACACACACCATTACACACAAATACACACAAAACACAAACACACACACACAAAACACACACACAACACACACACACACACACACACCTCACCCCCAACCCTACCACCACATACACACACACAAACACACACACACACACCACCAAAACACACAAAACACACACACACCACACCCAAAACACACATCCCCCAACACACACCACATACACACACAAAACACACACACACAACACACACACACACACATACACCAAAACACACACACACACAACCCCACACACAAACAACACATACACCCCACACACACCCACGCACACACACACACACACACACCCCAAACAACCCCACCACCACAAAACACACACACACACACACACACACAAAACACACACACACACACACACACCCACAAACACAACACAAACTTCAAGTATTCGTGCTTTTTTAGCTAAAAATTTTTTTAAAATTAAACTTGCCTTTGGGACGTTTTGTGGGGATTTATACCAGATTCAAATAACCTAGTAGGAGGGTTTTGGGCCCGAAAAGGGAGGATCCAACATAAAATTAAATTTCTTTAAAAAACCCCTAGGGCCCTTTAAAAAAATCTTTTAGTTTCTTTTTTATGCAACTAATACTACAATTAAAGAAGAAAATCCGGCTACTAAAAATGCAAAATGAACAGAGAGAACTGCAAACAGCATCCTTAAACCTGTTGTGGGGGGTGTCCCTTTGGGAAAAGGGGCAATTTAACTTAATTTTTAATATTTGTGGGGAATTATTCGTATTTTTTAAACGCACAGGCCGTCAACCACCGAGGGGACCTAATTTTTAAAATCGAAAATTTAAACTTTTTTTCATTTTGTAATTGATACCGGGGAAGGGGTTTCTAGCGCCATGCTCTCGGTATTTTGGTAGCCTCATACGACATCATTGGCTTTGTATTAATTCACTACATCATTTCGTAATATTAAAACACTGATGATTATTAAATCTCCGTAGGATCTGTGATTAAAACGTATTTTAATTGAGGAATTAATCTCCAGAAATGTTTTCAGTATTTTCTGGAAATGTGAGTAGATGGAAAAAATCTGCAAGAATTTACTTTTCATTATCAAGTGTAAAGTTGAACACAACGATTTAGTCGTTTGGATGGGAAACCAGAGTTGAACACCCATCTCTTTGTGAACCTTTGGTAGTACACCCATCTCTCTGTGAACCTTCGGTAGTACATTCATCTCTCTGTAAACCTTCGGTAGTACACCCATCTCTTTGTGAACCTTTTGTAGTACACCCATCTCTTTGTGAACCTTCGGTAGTACACCCATCTCTTTGTGAACCTTTTGTAGTACACCCATCTCTTTGTGAACCTTCGGTAGTACACCCATCTCTTTGTGAACCTTTTGTAGTACACCCATCTCTTTGTGAACCTTCGGTAGTACACCCATCTCTCTGTGAACCTTTGGTAGTACACCCATCTCTTTGTGAACCTTCGGTAGTACACCCATCTCTCTGTGAACCTTTGGTAGTACACCCATCTCTCTGTGAACCTTCGGTAGTACATTCATCTCTCTGTAAACCTTCGGTAGTACACCCATCTCTCTGTGAACCTTTGGTAGTACATTCATCTCTCTGTAAACCTTCGGTAGTACACCCATCTCTCTGTGAACCTTCGGTAGTACAACCCATCTCTCTGTGAACCTTCGGTAGTACACCCATCTCTCTGTGAACCTTCGGTAGTATACCCATCTCTCTGTGAACCTTCGGTAGTATACCCATCTCTCTGTGAACCTTCGGTAGTACACCCATCTCTCTGTGAACCTTCGGTAGTACACCCATCTCTCTGTGAACCTTCGGTAGTACATTCATCTCTCTGTGAACCTTTGGTAGTACACCCATCTCTCTGTGAACCTTTGGTAGTACATTCATCTCTCTGTAAACCTTCGGTAGTACACCCATCTCTCTGTGAACCTTTGGTAGTACACCCATCTCTCTGTGAACCTTCGGTAGTACACCCATCTCTCTGTGAACCTTCGGTAGTATACCCATCTCTCTGTGAACCTTCGGTAGTATACCCATCTCTCTGTGAACCTTCGGTAGTACACCCATCTCTCTGTGAACCTTCGGTAGTACACCCATCTCTCTGTGAACCTTCGGTAGTACATTCATCTCTCTGTGAACCTTTGGTAGTACACCCATCTCTCTGTGAACCTTCGGTAGTACACCCATCTCTCTGTGAACCTTCGGTAGTACACCCATCTCTCTGTGAACCTTCGGTAGTACACCCATCTCTCTGCGAACCTTCGGTAGTACATTCATCTCTCTGTGAACCTTCGGTAGTACACCCATCTCTCTGTGAACCTTCGGTAGTACACTTATCTCTCTGTGAACCTTCGGTAGTACACTCATCTCTCTGTGAACCTTCGGTAGTACACCCATCTCTCTGTGAACCTTCGGTAGTGCACCCATCTCTCTTTGAACCTTTGGTAATACACCCATCTCTCTGTGAACCTTCGGTAGTACACTCATCTCTCTGTGAACCTTCGGTAGTACATTCATCTCTCTATGAACCTTCGGTAGTACACCCATCTCTCTGTGAACCTTCGGTAGTACACCCATCTCTCTGTGAACCTTCGGTAGTGCACCCATCTCTCTTTAAACCTTTGGTAATACACCCATCTCTCTGTGAACCTTCGGTAGTACACTCATCTCTCTGTGAACCTTTGGTAGTACACCCATCTCTCTGTGAACCTTCGGTAGTACAACCATCTCTCTGTGAACCTTCGGTAGTACACCCATCTCTCTGTGAACCTTCGGTAGTACAACCATCTCTCTGTGAACCTTCGGTAGTACACCCATCTCTCTGTGAACCTTCGGTAGTACACCCATCTCTCTGTGAACCTTCGGTAGTACACTCATATCTCTGTGAACCTTCGGTAGTACACTCATCTCTCTGTGAACCTTCGGTAGTACACTCATCTCTGTGAACCTTCGGTAGTTGGTTTAGAAAGACACGTAAGCAAACACTATGACATATTTATTAAAAAACGTTTCGGTCCTGGGACCTTGATCACTTCTAACATACAGAGGTAGAAAGGCATTATATATATAGGCGGAGAGTGAGGTGACGCACGTGACCTGAGGAATGTCATAAGAACATAAGAATGGAGGAACACTGTAGAAGACCTACTGGCCCATGCGAGGCAGGTCCTTATCAAAACAACCTCTACCTATGATGAGGACGGGTAGACGATGAAATCATGTGACTCCTGTGTTGTTGGGTTGGTGCTGCTTAAGTATCATGTATGCCAATGTTTTTGAAATTTTGTAGTTTCCAGTGTTGCGTTCTATAGTGTCGGTGACGGCGATTAGTGAGGCTTCTAGGCACCGTCGGCGTCTGAGGCACAACTAGTTCTCACCGAACCAGACCTCAGACGCCGACGGTGCCTAGAAGCCTCACTAATCGCCGTCACCGACACTATAGAACGCAACACTGGAAACTACAAAATTTCAAAAACATTGGCATACATGATACTTAAGCAGCACCAACCCAACGACACAGGAGGCACATGATTTCATCGTCTACCCGTCCTCATTATAGGCAGAGGTTGTTTTGATAAGGACCTGCCTCGCATGGGCCAGTAGGTCTTCTACAGTGTTCCTCCATTCTTATGTTCTTATGTTCTTATGACATTCCTCAGGTCACGCGCGTCACACCTCACTCTCCGCCTATATATATAATGTCTGTCTTCCTCTGTATGTTAAAAGTGAACAAGGTCCCAGGACCGAAACGTTTTGTAATAAATATGTCATAGTGTTTGCTTACGTGTCTTTCTAAACCAACTTGTCGGTATTTATTACCAAGGTTTATACCATCTTGTCTGACACTGCAACACACTATGGACATAGCATGCAGAGAATAACTTTCTCTCCTACTCAAAGCTATAGTCTTCGGAACCTACACATCTTCCTAGAAGACTGTCTTGCTGAGATGGTGGTACCGCGGTCCACTCCTCGACAACTGACCACATCTAGACACCCTTTCTCTCCTGCTGTTTACGCCTACCTTACATAAAGCTCTGATGAACTGCGACATGCTCAGAAGGAGACCTCATTACGTGCCGCTCAGATTCGTGCTTCACTTCCTACTCCTGACAGAAGAACTGCAGAATATATACTCAGCCAAATTACCACTGCCAACATCCAACAGAAATTGAAGCTATCACGAAAACTACAAGACCTGTGCTCCCACAGCAAATGGAGCGAAATGGGACGACCAGAAATCATAAATAACTTATCTTCCTATACACTAACCGTCACCGAGACAGAAGCCCTCAGGATAGGGCTCAAGTTTACTACTGGCATCAACAAAAAAACATAAATCTGGTGGATATGGTAACCAAGAACCAACCTTTTGGAGACTCCGAGTTTCAAAGGGCTTTTTCAAGGAATTATCATGCTGCAGCTTTCTGAGCCTTCAAGACCGGTCATTCCCAGAAGATACATCCAAGCACTCAGGGACTTGGCCAACAACGATGATATCGTCATTACAACCGCTCGCAAAGGAGGTGGTGTGGTAGTACACTCTCTCTCTGTGAAACTTCGTTAGTACACCCATCTTTTCTGTGAACTTTCGGTAGTACAAAACCCCTCTCTCGTGAACCTTCGGTAGTACACCCATCTCTCTGTGAACCTTCGGTAGTACACCCATCTCTCTGTGAACCTTCGGTAGTACACTCATCTCTCTGTGAACCTTGGTAGTACACCCATCTCTCTGTGAACCTTCGGTAGTACACCCATCTCTCTGTGAACCTTCGGTAGTACACCCATCTCTCTGTGAACCTTCGGTAGTACACTCATCTCTCTGTGAACCTTCGGTAGTACACTCATCTCTCGCTGTACATACACCTCGTGTACTATATAGAAGTGTATTTATGCCTTAATAATATCAATTTCTTGACCGTACTGTATTCAGTATTTAACACTGAATACTGTCCCCTCAAGGTAGGTTCCTTGACGCTGGTGAGGGGCTCTTGATCTAGGAAATTGGATCTGTGCTCCAGTTCCCTGAATTACGTCTAACTATCTTCCATCCCCCCACCACAGGAGCTGAATAATCCTACGGGTTTAGCGTTCCCGCGTGATTATCATAATAATTACAACACTGAATATTACATTTACCTAAGTATAATTTTACCCTAAAAAATCCACTTCACTGTAACGTCAAGCGGCCAAGAGCTGTTATTCAACTGTGATTTCTGCCATTGTTTTCCGATGACATGAATAGTCTCTCTCTCCCAGTAGAAAGAGTTTTTTTAATGTTTTCACGTCATGTATAGAATCCGGGAAAATAATGCTTTGTTTTTCCTCTGTCCGTCGTGTCAAGGCTGGGGATGGAATACCTGGGGATTGTGGCTGGGTACCTGGGGATAGTGGCTGGGATACCTGGGGATAGTGGCTGGGATAGCTGGCGAAGGTATGAGCCAATTTAACTTTGCACGGTGAGCTTCGGACAGATGTAGAGGGACTATGGCTGGCCAATATTCTCAGTTTGAACCTGCAGCTGTGGTTTCCGGGTGAAAGAAGCCTGCAATATATTTCGGTTTACACAGAAATGCTTGAAACACAGAAATTCCTGAACAGATTTCCATGAAAGAAAATATATAATAATATTTATGTTATAATCAATTTTCAGTCAGGAAAAACATGTAAAACATCGTCGTTCTCTTGCTCTTGCAAATGATTTTATTGCAAATTGACAGTAGACTTCCATCCTGGACCATTATTAAGTTAATTGACAGTAGACTTCCATCCTGGACCATTATTAAGTTAATTGACAGTAGACTTCCATCCTGGACCATTATTAAGTTAATTGACAGTAGACTTCCATCCTGGACCATTATTAAGTTATTCGCGACTTGAAAAACTATCCATTTTGTTATTCACTTTTAAAGAGAGATGGACTGAACATACCGACTCTAGGCTGAGGGACAGATTACCTCTAACCCCCTCTTCAACCGTTCTCTACACTGGACTAAAGAAGCCACTGGCTGGCGAAACGTTTCCAGAATAACGATACCATTTGTTCCACAAGTGTCTAATTTATTCACTTTTAAAAATTGTCAAGCGAGGTATTATAAATTTCTTACCCCAAAATTTTAATTTATAATGCTTTTTAAAGCTTTTTTTTTTACTTTGAATTCATTTGATAATTATTAAGTTGTTGCTCCTATAAACTTGCGATAAAATGAAGTAAAAAGACATTCCTGAAAGACTCCCAGGTATGAAACGGAAATTACAAAGGTCTTAAAAAACAAACAGGAGAAAAAAAATAAAGGTTAGATGATCATAAGAGGTTCAAAAATAAAAGATAAAAGAAATTTTTTTTTACCCCCATAAAAGCATAATAAGAGTCAATAATAGAAACAGAGACAAAATTTGGGTTGCGAAAGAAATTTTAAAAAATTGCTTTGCATTCGTGGTAGACTACAGGAGAAAAGTCTTTGTACAAATCCCGAAAATAGAAAAGTTACCAAGCTTCAAATGAAAGGGAGAGCATCCCAAAAGTATAGTATTTCCCGGACGTGGTTTAATTACGGGCGCCGTTGGCCCGTGTCTTCCCGCTTCAAGCGGGGGGACGACTAGAAAAAAATTATTTCTGAAGCTCCCAAAACCCCGATTTTTTTTTTTTTGTTTTTTCACATATAATTTAACTATTACCATATTAGACCCGGATCCGGGGTTAACTAAATTGTTTGTACTTTAATTTTTCTGCAAATTTATTTTTCTTGGTGAATGCCACACTGGCAGCAATGAGTCTTTTGCAGCATTCACAGAAATCTGAGGTTGAATAGCTACGTTTTGTTGCAAATTCCGAGAACTCAGATGCAACCCATCTGAGTTGTTTGTAAATTTGAGAAAGATGCTCGTTCTAACAGAGATCCTTTGTCACCTACAAAATAAGTATCCGGCCTTATCTCTCACCGAATTCTTCTCCGGCTACGTTCAGACAGCGATGACATACTGTAATAAGAATATTAAATACATGGGTATGTCATTAGTAAATCCGACGGAAGACACTCAACTCTACATGGGTGCACTGCAAATGAAATGATGTGATCTCTAACGACGAGAATCTGTTGTACCGAGACCATGTAGTATGCTTAGCTTAATGTCTCTTGGGATGAAACGAGACTCATAAAAAAGATCAGGGTTGGAAGAAGTATTAGGAGTATATATCGGTGGTAAATCCTATACACGTGTCCTATTGGCGTGTGCATGGTAGCTTCTGCATTGCTGGCAAATTTTCTACAAAGTGAAGACATGTTTAAACATCTAGACAAGACACGATCTATGCCCAGCGGACGCTTGTGGATGACTGCCTTTTGAAGCCTTTGTTTATTGCTCACCAGTTTGTCCGTGCAGGAAGGATATTGGATTTTACAACAGCAATGTTTGGAACACACTCCCTAGTTCTCTGCAGAAGATCACTACACTATATATATATATATATATATATATATATATATTTTTATATATATATATAATATAAATATATATATATAGATATATAAATATATAATATATATATATATAATATATATATATAAATATATATATATATAATATATATATATATAAAGATATATATATATATATATAATATTATATATATATATATATATATATATATATATATAATATATGCAAAACTAAACCACTCTGAAAGAGATAGAAATCCAAGCGCTTTCGTGACTACTCACTTTTCAAGATCATGAAAGTGAAGCACCAGAAGCTATATAAGGGTCCCAGGCCAGCACCTCACTATCCAGATCCCACAACGTTAAAACAACGTGACGTGCGGGGAAAGGGGGAGGGGGGGAGGGGGGGGAGAGGGAGGGCAACTAGGGATAGTCCTTTGCACACTCACACCCAAGCTATTCTACCCAAGAAAATTTAAAAATTATTTGTCCAGTGTATTAAATTCTTCCGCAAGATTCTATTAATTAAAAATGGATCTAATTTAATAAACCCAAAGAAATATTCAGATTATTGTCCAAAACTGCTTTTATGAAACAAGATTCAATGATATTCCTGTCGACCATGGACGTGCTAGATACACTTTCTCAACTTTTGAAATCATTGGATGTTAAAGCACTTACATGAATAAATAGAGCAAATTTTGGAATCTTGTCCAGTTCTAATTGCTATATTTATGTTGTTTTAATCTTAGTTCAGAGTTTTACCAGTTTGACGTAATAAACGTTATATCGCAAATTTACAAGGATCTTATAGACACATCCATCAGCATTTTGGGGGGAATTCGTTATCAAAAGTTTTTTTTTACTGTATCACATTTGAATACAACTTTAAATTAAAAGTCTTAAGAAGAGAAGGCATATCAACCAAGGTTTTCATGGTAAGGGAGAACCAACATATTTTTTAGTTGAATAAGGCTGTGCCCCGTTTTTGGATGATAATAAGTGTTTTCTAGCAACGTTAAAAGATTTATCAATTACAATTTTTGGGTATTTTTAAATCAGGCCCTATTTCATAAATTTTGGATATTTCCTCATCTATGAACTCAGGACTACAAATTCGTAAAGCGCTCAAAAACTTTGATGAGAAAACAGACAGTTTTGACTCATCTTGTTGCGAGGCATAATAGTGGACATAGAACAGTTTATGTGGTAGGTTTTTCTGTAAATGTTTAATTTGGAATTCATTATTACCCTAATACTTAATACATCGTAGAAACGGGCAATGATTATTTTCTTCAAACTCAACATAAAGTTTATAGAATGGCTAAGCTATTTAATTTTCCAAGAAAATGGTGTATATCTAACATTTTTTGGCATAAGACACAAAATATCATACAATCTGAACATTTACTCGATTAGGGGATTGTGTTAAGCAACCTTGTGTCAAAAATTCCCATGTATGGTTTACTAAGAACAGGTGAAAAGAGGATTTCCCATTGCCATACCAAACTTCTGAGTGTAAAACTTATCATTACTTACAAATTTTGGCATCAACAAGCAAAGTTTAATAAGTAATGATAGTATGAACCGGGCAATGGTAAATCCATAGTAACGAGTTCTCAGATAAGAAACTTAATAAATCACAACAGAACTTCGTAACAAGGAAGTAACATCAAAACTAACCATGTTAAAATCATTTAATTCAGTCAAGGAGCTTAATGTATCAACCAGTCTATGTTGTTTTTAACATTGAAAGTTAAAAATTTTGCCAACAATAGGGCTCAAAATATCAACAAGTCCATTTGGATAATTATATGAAACTGACCCTATGGGCTAAGAAGTGGTCTGACTGGATTCCCTGGGTTTTGTGTTGTGTTTATTAGTCCCATACAGGTAAGGAAAGATGGATTAGTGGAAGTAAATGGGTTTGACTAATTCATCTTTGCCTTCAGTAGAAGTTTTATTGTTTTATTGAAATTGCTGTTAACGGTTTCTAGGGGTTTTTCCTAGTTTAGAATAGGTTTCAGTTATCATCCTAGAGGATTATTCATTTTTTTCCTTGGTAATCATTTTCTTTCATAATTACTATTGCATTTATTTTTGTCCTGGCTTTAGTACGGCGCAAATTTTTATTGCTATTAAGCGTATCATAAGACTAAAGAATCTTTGAGGCAATTGGGAATGTTTGGTTTTAACATAGAGCTATAAACCATTCTCTTTACTAATATTAATTTCATCAGAGATAAATCAGAAGTTTTCAAAGTTACAAAAAGGCTTTTGCAATTTCAACATATTAAGTTTTTTTGAAAGTTGCAAAAACTTAGGCCAAAACCTTGAGCAGCAGTTGTATGTTTGGTCTCAAATTTCATCTGTAAGCTAATTACAAAATTGTTATTAGCATGCGTTGTCCAATCACTATTTTCAATTATAATGTCTAATTTTCTTGTAGTTTGCTCTTGAGTTTTCATTACAAATTCTCTGAGTTTATTATAGCAATGAGCCAACATACGTGGTTCATTCGAATGGAATGGCCTGATTTAAAAGAGTTTATTTTTTTGTTTCTCATATTTTGAAAGCTTCCGTCTCCTGTATTTTAGTTATTTCAATATGTTTCTGAAGAATAATTCTCATAAAATCATCAAAAGGACGATCTCTCATGTCAAGGAGTCTATTTGAAAAAAAAGACTTGGGCAGAACTTGTTCATTTAAACAATTTTTTAAAAAATTAAGTCGAATTTTTAACTTGTGGGACTTGATCAGTGCAACTTCAAAAAAACTTAATAATGTTGAAATTGCAAAAGCCTTTTGTAACTTTGAAAAAATTTCTGATTTATCCTCTGATGAAATTAATATTAGTAAAGGAATGGTATATACTCTATTTTTAAAACCAAACATTCCAATTGCCCTCTCATAGATTCTTTAAGTCATATGATACACTTAATAACAATAAAAATTTGCGCTTACAAAGCAGACCAAATAAATGCAATAGTAATTAAAAGAAAATGGATTACCAAATAAAAAATAAATAATCTCTTAGAATGAACGAAACCTATTCTAAACTTAGGAAAAATCCCCAGATAACCGTTAAACAGCAATTTCAATAAAACAGTAAAACTTCTAGTGTGGGGAGGGGATAGGGCAAAGATGTATTAGTCAAACAATTTACTTCACATTCCATCTTTACCTGACATTATGGACTAATAAAAACCACAAACCAGGGAATCCAGTCCAGGACCAATTATTAGCTCCATAGGGTCAGCTTCAATAAATTATCCTAAATGCTTGTTGATATTTTGAGCCCTATTTGTTGGAAAATTTCGAACTTTAATGTTAAAAACAACATAGACTTGGTTGATAAATAAGCTCCTTGACTGACGTAAAGATTTTAACATGGTTAGTTTTGATGTTACACTCCTGTTTTAAGAAAGTTCCTGGTTGATGATTTTATTAAGTTTTCTTATCTGAAGAAATATTAACTATGATTTACCATTGCCAGTTCCGTACTATCATTAAACTTATTAAACTTTTGCATTGTTGACGCAAAATTTGTATTAATGAAGAAGTTTTACACTCAGAAGTTTGGTATGTGCAATGGAAATCCTCTTTCACCTGTCTTGAGTAACCTATACATTGGAATTTTTTGAAAACTAGGTTTGTCTTAACACAATCCTCCTAATAGAGATATAATGGTTCAGATATGTTGATGATATTTTGTGTCTTAATGCCCAAAAATGTAGATATACACCATTTTCCTTGAAAATTAAATAGCTTCGCCCATTCTATAGAACTTTACTGGTGAGTTGAAGAAAAGAACTCATTGCCTTTTCTAGATGTTTTAATTAATAGGGTAATAATGAAGTCAAATTTAAAATTAACAGAAAACCTACAATAACTGTTCCTATGTCCACTATTATGCCTCGCATCACGTAGAGTCAAACTGTCTGTTTGTCTCATCAATTTTTTGAGAGCATTACGAATTGTAGTCCTGAGTTCATAGATGAGGAAATAACCAAAATTTTATGATATAGGTAATGATTTAAAATACCCAAGAAATGAATTGATAAATCTTTAAAGTTGCTAGAAACACTTTTATAATCCAAAAAGGGCAACCAGCCTTATTCAACTAGAATATAAGGTGTTTCTCCTTACCAGAAAACTGGTGATAGGCCTTCTCGTTCCTGAAGAACTTTAAATATGAAAAGTTTGTATTCAAAAATCTTGATACTGTAAAAAAAACTTTGATAAAGAATGCCCCCCAATGCTGATGGATGTGCTATAAGATGCCTTTGTAAAATTTGCGATAAAGTTTATTACGGTCAAAACTGGTAAAAATCTCGAACAAGATTAAAACAACATAAATATAGCTTTAGAAACTGACAAGATTCCATGCTCCTATTATTCATGAAGGAGATTTAACCATCCAAGTGATTTTCAAAAAGTTGAGAAAGTAGTATCTAGCAAGTTCCATGGTACGACAGAATATAATTGAATCTTTTTCATAAAAGCATGTTGACAATAATATGAATATTTCCCTTTGTATATAAATGAATCCAGTTATAATTATAGAATTTTGGAAGAATTTAATACACTTGACAAATAATTTTTTAAATTTTCTTGGGGTAGAATAGCTTTGGGTGAGTTGGTGCAAAGGACCTATCAAAGTTGGCTCGCCCCGCGTCACGTGTTTAACCGTTGTGGATCTGATAGTGAGGTGCTGGCCGGACCCCTTTATAGCTTCCTTGGATGAATTCACTTTCATAGTTCCTGATAATGGGAGTAGACACGAGAGCGTCTTGTAAATTTTCTCTATTCTTTCAAGAGTGGTTGTTTTGGGCATATTTGAAATCAACTGTTTACCGTGATCTTATTGCATATATATATATATATATATATAGATATATAGTATATCTATATATATATATATATATATAATAGTATATATATATATTAATATATATATATATTTATATATATATGTATATATAATAGATATATAATATATATAAATATATTATTTAGAATATATATATATATATATTATATATATAATATATAATATAGATATATATGTCTATATATATATAGATATTATATATATAAATATTTATATATATATATATATATATACATATATATATATATATATATAATATATAAAATATATATAAAATAATATATATATATATATATATATATATATAATATATATATATATATATATATATATATATAACATATATATAAATTTTTTTGATTACCACACTTGCCGATTCCCAACCAAGGCAGTTTCACCCAAAAAGAAAATCTTTCACCATCATTCACTCCATCACTGTCTTGCCAGAAGGTGCTTTAACACTACAGTTTTTAACTGCAACATTAAACACCCCCCGTTCAGAATGCAGGCACTGTACTTCCCTCTCCAGGACTCAAGTCCGGCCGGCCGGTTCCTCCTTCCCTGAACCCCTTCATAAATGTTAGTTGCTACACTCCAACAGCACTCAAGTATTAAAAAACCATTCGCTTCCATCACTCCTATCAAACACGCCCAGGCATGCTGCATGGAAGTCCAAGCCCCTCGCACACAAAACCTCCTTTACTTCCCTCCCTCCAACCTTCCTAGGCCGACCCCTACCCCGCTCTTCCACACAGACTGATACACTCTTGAAGTTATTACAGTTTCTCTCCATTCCTCCACATGTCCGAAACACCTCCACGAACGCTGGATTTTTTTCGTTCTTTCAGCCCTCTGGACAACAGTTTTGGTAATCTCTCACCTCCTCCTTAACTTCCAAACCTACGAATTCTCTGCATTATGATTCACACCGACATTGCCCTCAGACATACATCTCCACTGCCTCCGCCTTCTCCTCGCTGCAACAGTCATCACCCAATGCTTCTCACCCATAAAGAGCGATGAGTAAAACGTAATAACTCTTATACATTCCCCTCCTTGCCTCCAAGGACAAGTTCTTTGTCTCCACAGACTCCTAAGTGCACAACTCACCCTTTTTTCCCCTCATCAATTCTATGATTCACCCATCATTCATAGACCCATGCCGCTGACACGTCACACTCCCAAATATCTGAATACATTCACCTCCCTTCCACATACTCCTCCCTCTAATTGATATCCAGTCTTTCATCACCTAATATTTTTGTTATCCTCAAACCTTACCTCTTTCCTGTATTCACTTTCAATTTTCTCTTTGCACACCCTACCAAATTCATCACAAAATCTCTGCAACTTCTTTTCAGAAATCTCCCAAGGCACAGTGTCATCAGCAAAGAGCAACGTGACAAGTTATCTCTCACTTTGTGTGTGATTCTTATCTTTTAACTCCACAGCCTCTTGTCAATACCCTCGCATTTACTTCTCTTACAACCCCATCTATAAATACATTAAACAACCACGGACATCACACAACTTGTCTAAGGCTACTTTTTACTGGGAAAAATTTCCCTCTTTCTACAATACTCCTAACTTGAGCCTCACTATCCTCGTAAAAACTCTTCAACTGCTTTCAGTAACCTACTCCTACTCCATACAACCTCAACATCGCACATTGCCCCCCTATCCCACCTTGTCATCGCCTTTTCCAAATCCATAAATGCCACAAAAACTCTTTAGCCTTATTCTAAATACTGTTTCACTTATATGTTTCACTGTAACACCTGGTCCACACACCCCCTATACCTTTCTCTAAGCCGCCTTGTTCTTGACTGCTAATCCTTTTCCTCCGTCTACTCTTAATTCTTTCAATAAAAAATCTACTACCATACCCTTTGCCAGGTATAACCTGCAACAGACTTATTTCCCTCCTACATGGTTGCACTCTCTTTATCCCACTTTTGCTTTAACAAAGGAACTAGCATGCTCTCATCCAATCCCTAGGGTACCTTACCCTCTTCCATACATTTATAAATAATTCACAACCACTCCAAAAGTATATCACCCACCCTGCTTTTAAACATTTTCTATCTTTATCCCATCAATCCCGGCTTCCTTACCCCTTTCATTTTACACGACTGCCTCACGTACTTCCCCCACACTCAAAACTGGCTCTTCTCACTCCTAAAAGATGTTGTTCCTCCTTGCCTATACAACATACACAGGCTTCCCTATCTCTTTCAAAATTTAACAGTCCGCAAATATTTCCCTCCTTCTTCCAATACCTCTTAACTCTCCATGTAATAACTCTCCTCTCCTATTTGTTATTTGATAAATCCATTTGTTCTCTAGATTTCTTAACTATTAATCTCAGACCAAAACTTTTTCCTATTTCAACAAATTGTTGATAAACATCTCACCACTCTCAATCATTTGCTCTCTTTTACATTGCTTCACCACTCTCTTAACGCTCTCTCTTTTTCTCCATATACTCTTCCCTCTTTGCATCACTTCTACTTTGTAAAAACTTCTCATATGCTAACATTTTTCCATTCCTTTCTACTCTCAATTCACATCACATTCACCATCGCTCCTCTTCCCCCCGCACAGCCATACGTTTTTCACTGTAACCCACAAACTTCTGCATAACACTCTAACACTACAATGTTTAAACCTACCCCATACCTCTTCGACCCCATAGGCCTATGCTCCATAGCCCATCTATCCTCCAATAGGCTGTTTATAGTCTTACCCTCAACTGCCCTCCCTCTTTAGTTATAATCCTTCAACCTCTCTCTCCCGGATGCTTCATTTCTCCTTGTATCCCATCTTCTACCTTTTACTTCTCAGTGTACTAAAACAGAAAGTGAATCGGAAATATCTGTGGCCCCTCAATAAACATGGACATCCGGAGTCTACTCACGAATCTTTATCTACCAATACCATAAGCCAACAAACTACTGTCATTTCGCCCCTACATCATATCTTGTATACGTTTTTATCCTCTTTTTCTAAAATATGTATTACCTATAACTTAACCCCTTTCTATACAAAGTTCCATCAAAGGGCGCCCATTCTCATTTACACCTGGCACCCCAAACTTACCTACCACACCCTCTCTAAAAGTTTCTCCTACTTTAGCAGTCAGGTCCCTACCACAATTACTTTCTCACTTGGTTCAAAGGCTCCTATTCATTCACTTAACATCTCCAAAATCTCTCTCTTTCTCTGCATACCTCGCTTCTCCAGGGCATACACGCTTATTATGACCCACTTCTCGCACCAACCTTTACTTTAATCCACATAATTCTGGAATTTACACATTCATATTCTCTTTTTCTCCTTCCATAACTGAATCTTTCAACTTTACTGCTACCCCTTCCTTTGCTCTACCTCTCTCAGATACTCCAGATTAATCCCATTTTATTTCCCCGCCCACTGAAAATCTCCCCTACCCCCTTCAGCTTTGTTTCGCTTATGGCCAGACATGCCAACTTCTCTTCATTCATAACATCAGCAATCATCTGTTTCTTGTCATCCGCACTACATCCAGCACATTAAAGCACCCAGTTTTATAAAGTTTTTTCTTCTTCTCTTTTTTAGTAAATGTCTACAGAGAAGGGGATTTAACTAGACCTCGCTCCCGTCATTTTAGTCGCCTCATACGACACGCAGGGCTTACGGAGAAAGATTCTTTTCCACTTCCCAGGACAATAGAAGGAAATAAAGAGGACAAGAAGCTATTTAGAAAAAGGAGAAAAAACCTAGATGAATGTATATATAGTATGCATGTGCTTGTCCTGTGAATTACCAAAGTGTAAGTAGGAGTAGCAAGATATCCCGTTATCTAGAGTGTTTATAGATAGGTGACAGAAAAAGAAACCAGCAAGCCTGACATCATGCAAAACAGTTACAGTTTCTGTTTTCACAGTCAGCTGGCAGGACGGTAGTACCTTTCCCTGGTTGTTGCTGTCCTTCCAACCTACATATTTACATATATATATATAATATCTATATATATATCAATATATATAATTATATATATTAATATATGTATATGTATATAGATATATATAAATATATATATACATATATATATATAATATATATATTATATTTAATATACATATATATATATATATAAATATATATATATATATATATGTATAATAATAGTATATATATATATATATATATATATATATATATATATATAGTATATATACTACATATATATAGTATATAATATTTATATATTATATATAATATATATATATATATATATATATACTATATATATATATATATATATATATATATATATATGTATATATATATAGAGATATATATATATATAAAAATTTTAGTATATATTATTATATAGTAGTTGGTAGACAGCAACCACATATCTATATATATATATATATATATAATATATATATATATATAGATATATATATATATAGAAAATATATATATTATATATATAGATATATATATATGTCCGTACCGAATAGTAAAACTTGAGGTTTTGCTTAAAAAGCAACGCGCTCTTGCCGATAAAGAGCGAAATTTCTGAAAGCAATAATTTCGAAAAATCATTCTGAACATAACGAAAAAGTATTTTTCATTGTGTTTATTATTAAATTATTGTAAACTTATCTATAATATATTTATACATAAATGGTATACAGTACAGACAGGATAAAAATTAGACACGTGCAACATCTGGATATTTTTATTGTAGACGTTTCGCCATCCAGTGGCTTTATCAATACAGATTCTAGGACAACTTGAAGACAGAAGAACTATATAGAAAAGATGAGGTAATCAGTCCCTCAGCCTTGGAGATGGTGTGAAGAACACCGTAGTTGCGGAGATTCTGGAGCACAGACGTATGTATGTACAATGTTCGCAAAAACCGGAGTCACGGATAAGGAGGTTGGAGCTTATATAGGCGTCAAGTGGATAGGGACAGGTAACATAAGAACATAAGAACGAAGGAACACTGCAGAAGGCCTACTGGCCCATGCGAGGCAGGTCCGAGTCTCCTACCGGCTTAAGCCAATGCACCCAACCTAGTCAGGTCAGGTCACATTGACTTAAGGGAGGAACACGTTAGCTAACCGACCTGTAGCACAAGCTATTCAGTTCCCAGACACCACACCCGCCCAAACTCACTCATGTATTTATCCAACCTATTTTTAAAGCTACACAACGTTCTGGCCTCTATAACTGTACTCGGGAGTTTGTTCCACTCATCCACAACTCTATTACCAAACCATACTTGCCTATATCCTTCCTGGAATCTGAATTTTTCCACCTTAATACCAATGCTGCGGTCCTGTCTAGGCTAGATATTTCAGCACACTAGTTACATCCCCTTATTGATTCTGTCTTCCATTATAACCTCACTATAGGGGTCTCAAATCAATCCCCCTAATTCTACGTCTTTCTAGAGAGTGCAGATTCAGGGCCCTTAGTCTATCCTCATAGGGAAGGTTTCTGATACATGGGATCAACTGAGGAGGGCATAGTCACTGGTAGGCGGGATTCCCCAGTGGAAGTAGGTCATACCCAAAAGATGGATTAGTGGTAGTAGTAATTGTAGTAGCCGTGAAGGTTATGTAGTGACTGCCCTCGTCCGCTACCCGTCCCTAGAATTGAGACTCTAGGCTGAGGGACTGATTACTTCAAACTCCTCCTCTCCTTACACCCTTCTGATTTGTATTTGACTGATGAAGCCACTGTGTGGCGAAACGTTTCCTCAATAAAGATTCCCATATGTTGCATAAGTGTCTCAATTCTTCAACTTGTAGGTTTTCAAAACCATTCATCACATACCCGTCCCTATCCACCTGATGCCTACATAAGCGCCAGCCTTCTTGCCTGTGCTCCAGAATCTCCACAACTACGGTGCTCTTCACACCAACTCCAAGGCTGAGGGACTGATTACCTAATCTTTTGTATAAGTTCTACTGTCTTCATGTTATGTCCTAGAATCTGTATTGATAAAGCCACTGGATGGCGAAACGTCTACAGTAAAGATACCCAGATATTGCACGTGTGTCTAATTTTCATCATAACATATTTAGTTGGATTAGGCTAAATTAAACTGCGCTTGTTACAATAAGGTTAGGTAAGTTTTCTAAGGTTCTCTTGGTACAAAAATTATTAATTTTTACATAAACATAAATGAAAAAATGTTTCTTTAAACGGATAAGAGAAAATTTTAGAAAGGACTTAATTTTAAATGAGTTCTTGCTAATTGACCAGTTTTACCTTATATATATATATAATTGGTTTAGAAAGACACGTAAGCAAACACTATAACATATTTATTAGAAAACGTTTCGGTCCTGGAACCTTGATCACTTCTAACATACAGAGGTAGAAAGACATTATATATATAGGCGGAGAGTGAGATGTGACGCACGTGACCTGAAGAATGTCATAAGAACAAAGATGGAGGAACAGTAAAGGCCTACTGCCCATCGGGGCGAGGGTAACGATGAAATCACGTGCCCTCCTGTTTGTTGGGTGGTGCGCTTAAGTATCATGAAATGCCAATGTTTTTGAAATTTTGTATTTTCAGTGTTGCTTCTATAGTGCGGTGACGGTGATTATGAGGCTTCTAGCACCGCGGCGCTGAGGTCGGTTCGGTGAGAACGAGTTGTGCCTCGTTCCAGTTCATCAGATGCCCCGTGGAGCTCTGGGGAGGACACAGGCGTACCTTACATCGTCTCTGTTAAAGAGGCATTTCGATGCTCATTCAGGCTGATCTGCAAGATCTCTGCCGTCTCGCCTACATATTTCTTGGGACAGAACCCACGGGGGATAGTGTAGACGCCTGCTGTAGAAGTTAGAGGTGTGGGGCTGCGTTTAGTAGTAAAGTCTTGATAGAGGATGTGTTTATGGGGAAACGTTGATGTTACTCATAGCAAGTGCCCGGCGAGAAATTCGTGGCAACACCGCCACCTGGGAGTACTATGAACTGTTTGGGGGGCTGTTCCATGGGCGGTTTGTTGAGGATAGCTTGTGCCTTGAGTTCTGCAATCTGGGATGAAGAAAGAGGGAAACTGAAGACGTGAAAAGGGCCCTTGTGTTATGTAAGCGCTTTCTTCTTCTAGAAAAAAAGGGGCGGGAGATGCGAAGAGCTCTCAAGAAAAGCCAATGAGGACTCCTCTCTTAGTGCGGGTATCTTGGTGTAAAATAAAAGTGTATAAGATCGTCCTTGTTGGTAGGTTTCTATACACTTGAAGAGAAGTTTGTCACTGTCGGGAGATCTGCACAGTAAAACGCGAGGAAAGGAATTTTTGCCATCATTTTCGAAGTTCAAGTGTAAACTTTATTGATGGTTCAACTGCATTGATCTTTTTTGAGAAGGCCTGGATATTGAGACGTCTCGGATAGAAAACCAATATATCATCAACGTATCTTAGCCAGGTAACGGTGTTGGGAATGAGGGTGCTGAATTTCTCTGTCTCCAAGTTTTCCATGAAGAGGTTGGCAAGCACAGCACTGAGCGGGCTGCCCATTGCCATCCCAAAGCATTGTTTGTAACAGTTGTCCTGATACTTGAAGAAGTTGAAATTAACACACAGTTCCACTAAAATTGATGAATCTAGAAGAGGTAAAGGGAGGTCGGGGTTTTTTCAGTGAGCCTCTGTCTCAAATGTTGATTGCAGCGTCATAGGAACGTTGGTAAAGAGGGCTGTGACATCGAAGGAAGCCATGCTTTTTGTTTTTGACATTCAGGTTGGAAATTCGGGAGAGAAGGTCACCTGAGTGTTTGAGGGGGGCTTGACTGATAGTGCCCAGAAGCGCTGAAAGGTATTTGGCAAGGTGGCCGGGTAGTCTGTGTGGTGCACTCCCTATGCCCGAAGTGATAGGCCGTAAATGGGGTGCCAGGTTTTGTGTGTCTTAGGAAGGCCATACAGGCGTGCTGGTTTCGGTTGACCTGGTAAAAAATTTAAGTAGTTTTTTTGCCTTGTTCTGATTTTCGTAAGATGCTACGAGCCTTTTGAAGGAAAGTCTGGGTACTTTGAAGTAGCACGATTCCGATACAGGCTGGTATGTGTTTTGGGATCGTTGAGAAGATTTAAACTTTATTGTTGTAGTCGACAGTGTTTGAGTAACACCACACCACCTCCTTTGTCAGCGGTTGTAATGACATATCATCGTTGTTGGCCAAGTTCCTGAGTGCTTGGATGTATCTTTTGGGAATGACCGTCTTGAAGGCTCAGTAAACTGCAGCAGTGGATGATTCCTTTGGGCAAAGCCCTTTGAAACTCGGGGTCTCCAAAAAGGTTGGTTCTTGGTTACCATATCCAAACCCGATTATGTTTCTTGTTGTGCCCAGTAGTAAACTTGAGCCCTATCCTGAGGCTTCTGTCTCGGGGACGGTTAGTGTATAGGAAAATAAGTTATTTATGATTTTTGGTCGTCCCATTTCGCTCCATTTGCTGTGGGACACAGGTCTTTAGTTTTTGTGATAGCTTCAATTTCTGTTGGGTGTTGGCAGTGGTAACTTGGCTGAGTATATATTCTGCAGTCCTTCTGTCAGGAGTAGGAAGTGAAGCACGAATCTGAGCGCACGTAATGAGGCTCCTTCTGAGCATGTCGCAGTTCATCAGAGCTTTCTCTAAGGTAGGCGTAAACAGCAAAGGGGAAAAGGGTGTCTAGATGTGGTCAGTTGTCGAGGAGTGGACCGGGTATCACCATCTCAGCAATACAGTCTTCTAGGAAGGAAAGTGTCGGTTCCGAAGACTATTAGCTTTGAGTAGGAGAGAAAGGTATTCTCTGTATGCTATGTCCATAGTGTGTTGCCCGTGTCCCGACAAGAAAGGTAAAAAACCTTGGTAATAAATACCGACAAGTTGGTTTAGACAAGACACGTAAGCAAACACTAAACAAATTTATTAGAAAACGTTTCGGTCCTGGAACCTTGATCACTTCTAACATACGAGGTTAGAAGACATTATATATAATAGGGGGGAGAGTGAGATGTGACGCACGTGACCTGAAGAATGTCATAAGAACATAAGAATGGAGGGAAAACTGTAGAAGGCCTACTGCCCATGCGAGCGAGGTAGCGATGAAATCACGTGTCCCCCTGTGTTTTTGGGTTTGGGGCGCTTAAGTATCATGTATGCCAATGTTTTTGAAATTTGTAGTTTCCAGTGTTGCGTTCTATAGTGTCGGTGACGGTGATTAGTGAGGCTTCTAGGCACCGTCGGTGTCTGAGGTCTGGTTCGGTGAGAACGAGTTGTGCCTCGTTCCAGTTCATCAGATGCCCCGTGGAGTCTCTGTGGAGGACACAGGCGTACCTTACATCGTCTCTGTTAGAGGCATTTCGATGCTCATTCAGGCGGACTGCAAGATCTCTGCCTGTCTCGCCTACATATTTCTTGGGACAGAACCCACAGGGGATAGTGTAGACGCCTGCTGTAGAAGTTAGAGGTGTGGGGCTGCGTTTAGTGTTATAGTGTTTGCTTACGTGTCTTTCTAAACCAACTTGTCGGTATTTATTACCAAGGTTTATACCATATATATAATTACCAAACTGCGGCAGGCCAGGATTCGACCCTACGACACTTTGTCCCGCCTCAAGAGGCCATACAAAGTACATGTCACCCTACCATCTGAGCCATCGATCCTGCAAACAACATGAGTCAAGCGAACTAGACTTCATTCATGTTGCGAGGACACTCGCTAAAGATGTATGCTCAAGGATTAATTTCAGCCTCCTCTTGTTTGAAAACTCACCTTCACTAGCTTGTGATACAGTGATGACTACCTCATCACTGGTTGGAAGATCTTGGTTTTCACTGAAGATTTGGTTTGGCAGGTCATATTTTTGGAGGTTAACTGGATTTGTGTTATCACATGGAAGCTGAGATCTTCCAGTAGCTGTAGGGACACTCCAGGAAGCTGGCTGGAGTCAGTGAGCGTGAAGACTTGCTCTGAGGGAGATCTGTGACACACAAGAGCTTTCTCTGCTGCTGCTGCTGCTGCTGCTGCTGCTGCTGCTGCTGCTGCTGCTGCTGCTGCTGCTGCTGCTGCTGCTACTGCTGCTGCTGCTGCTGCTGCTGCTGCTGCTGCTGCTGCTGCTGTTACTGCTGCTAGGTGCTCCTGCTCCTGCTGTTGCTATTGTTTCTGCTTCATCTGCTGCTGCTTTCGTTGTTTTAAATACACTTTTTATTGATGCTCCCTTCGCTTATACTTTTCCAGCTCCCCTTCTGCCCCCTTTTGCGGGTTGCTTCTGCTGGTTCTGCAAATTTGCTACTGCTGCTGCTACTGCTTTTTTCTTAATACTGCTATTTCAACGGGTTTTGTTTTTCCCAAACTCCTGCAACACTACTTTTTTAAATCTCTCGGGGTTTTTAAAAAACGCTCCTCCATTCAAACTGCTTTTGGGTTTCCTTTTTCCGTTTTTTTTTCATTTAAAATTAAACAGTTCCCAAAAAAATTTTTCTTGTTTTATTTTTTAAACCCCTAAATAACGCTTTTTTCTTTTTTAGTGTCTTTTTTGGGAAACTGAGAGGATTCACTATTGAAAAAAACAATGAGAGTCAACCTATTTTTTACAAAAACCAAAACCCCGGCCCCGGGGATTAACCCCCGGGGTTCCAGAGTCCAAAAACCCAGACCGTGGGGGGGGGGGGGGGGGGGGGGGGGGGGGGGGGGGGGGGGGGGGGGGGGGGGGGGGGGGGGGGGGGGGGGGGGGGGGGGGGGGGGGGGGGGGGGGGGGGGGGGGGGGGGGGCGTTAGCCACTGACCACTACCACAATAAGTTTTCCCCCAACTAGGTATTTTTCCTACACCATAGGGGGGTTAGCCCGGCTTTTTCGTGAGTTTTTTTTTTTACATAGTTTTACGAAACGAATGATTTTTCCATTTTTGTGATATTTTTCTAGACCGCCCTTTTTTTCTTAAACATTACCACAGCAAAATTGGTTAAAGTATTTAAAAAAACTGAGAGCATTCTTTTTCAGAGTTTTTATTTTAACCCCCTTTAAACGGTTGAGCCGTGTAAGTCTTTTATACACATGCAGACCCATTCATGGTAGGGAAAGAGTAAGTAACCTTTTTTCGGAGCATGTACACCCCTCATTTACAGGCTAATTTTCCCCCAACCCGGGCCAGGTAACTACGAGTTTACGGGGGGGCCCCGTTTTTTTCAACTATTTAAACCCGGGTTTCCCCCAATAAAAAGATGGTTTTGGGAATCGCAGAGGTTTTTGTGGGGACCACTCTCCGGGCTGCCCTTGTCATTCCATTTTAGAGCTGGTTGAAAGCACGGTCTGGGTACTGGGTTTTATTTTGCCTTGCTACCGTGGAGGTATAAATGTACATAATTTCTGTTTTTTAAATTGGGGAAAAGGGTAATATAAGTCCCCAAAAATTTTTCTGCTGTTTTTTTGCTCCCTTTAAAACCCAGGGTAAAGGCCATTTGGACTTTCCCGGGTTTTTAAAAAATTTACCTAGCAGGAAATTGGGTCATGTTCTTTTCAAGAGGGAATGTGGGACCCCCAATGGGTCCCAAACCCTGAGAAAGATTATAAACCAGAATTGAAAATAACGAAAATTCGCAGAAAAGAGATAACTTAAACTTGTTAACAAATTTGTACAAAAACATTGTGTGGAAAGCAAAACTTTTTTTACAGACGTTTCAGAAAGAAATTTTTTTTAAATCCCAAAACAAGTATAAACAACATGACGTTAATGTAGAAATTATAATGTCAAAAAGATGGGCAAATTTTGGGAATTTTAAGACAATTTTCTCCCATAGTGAAGCTTCCCCGAAATAAAAAAAAATCAAAACAAAAACCCCCCCTTTTTTTAAAACCTTTAGATCTCTGAGTTGAGGGCAGGTTTTTAAATAAGGGGGGTTGGGGACGGAAAGGCAATGCTACAAGGAAAGGGGGGCCAAGATCAGGGGTCAGGTCAAGGAGTTTTATGTATTTTTTTGTGATCCTGTACACTGTGGACGGTGTGTTTTGTAATGTGTTCATTCCACTACTCTGTTCTACAGATTTGCTGAGTTGAATAGTACATCCTCTGAGACACGTTCCTCTTTACTTGATGTTGTCATGATAATGCAGCTGTGTTTTCCCCAGTACATACTGTGAGTGAAATTTACGATGGATCTCATGCATTCAGAATGGACCACATGTATTCAGGATGAACCATATGCATTCAGGAAGGACCACATGCATTCAGGATGGACCACATGCATTTAGGATGGACCACATGCATTTAGGATGGCACACATGCATTCAGGATGGACCACACCAACAGCTCATGTGTAGCTCATTTTAACCTGCTGTCCCACCTCGTGGACCGGGGATTATGTACTGATTGTTCATGAAAACGAAAGGGCAATACGAAAGTGTCTCGAATCAACCACTTTCCCCCATCACCAACACCGCAGAACAGAACAATGAAATGTGTACACTGACACTGTGCGATGCACAGTGTACAGGATCAATACAAACATTAAACTTATTGACCTCCCATCCAGATTCTGGCACTGTTTTCTCCAAGCAATGCCTGTCCTCCATCACTATTGATGTCTTCATAATCTAACCTGACCTTGGAGATATGTATGCTTTATAAGGTAAGGATTTGCAAAATTCTTTGCACTAATAACGCCTCATAGTGGGTGAAATATTGTAGAAAAAATATACAGAAATAAGCGAGGGTACAGGAGAGGTCAGGTGTCATCTGTGGCAGCGGGGTGTTGACTCTGGCGTCACTTGTATCTGCTGATTGGGCTGATTTTGTTATATTTGTTTTACAGTTGGACTGGCGATGCTGAAAGTTCCTTGATTTTGTTCAAAGGTGTCATAAGTTTGTATGAATATGGACAGCAAGCATATTTCCGTAATCAAGGTTTCTTCATGAAGGTCAGCAAATGCCCAGTCCAAGAGACGTGTTTCTCTGTATAATATACACATTTAACATGCTTATTTGCATTCGAGACGTCTGGTATGTCTACTAAGTGATGTTTTATAAATGTATAGTTACTTCCATCCTCTACGAGAAATCATGTAAATCCCCGTTTCTGTGTTATGGTTATTTTTAGTTATTGGTCTCAGTTCTCTACAACATTTGCTGTAGTTGTTTTGCTCAAATACATTCTCACAAAACTCTTAATGAGTGAAAGATCAAAAACATATTTCGTATATTTAGATTACTTGAGTTTAAAGAAGAGAAGGTCTTCGTGTTTTATGTGATAGTAAGGCAGCTTATCCCTGAGCTGCAGTAAAAATATTACGCACCTGAGATGCAGTCTGTGGTAAAGCTGATCTTTCGTCTAGCCACAAAAGCTATTTGCAAATTATGGATTGGATTACGGAACTCAGCATTAAACATGAACATAAAGTGAATCACGGTTGGTAAACAGTATCTATACTAACTATTAAACACATGCTCAACTACTGAGTTGAGTATATGTCAGTATCCCATGATGGAACCCAGCACCAAACAACCACAGAAATGCAAATGCAGACGTCGGGAGAGAATATCAACATGAGTGTCAGAGCAGAGGTGGCCGCGCCGGCAGCAAGTTCACGATTCAATCTGGGGCTCCCTAATCCCTTCCTCCTTCCCACCTGAGTCGTGTACTCCCCTGCAGCGCTCCCAGGCTCACCTCACATCATGTTATGCTTCATGCACGGACTCCACACTGTTGCCATGAGATAAACCTGTTTAGATATTATCCTCAATGGAGGAAAAAGGAAAAAGAATTTATATTATTATTATTATGAATAAACATAAAGGTACAATACCGTGACTGGAACAATACACAAATAAACCGTACATACTTAGGAGAAAAGCTTATGACGACGTTTCGGTCCGACTCGAATCATTACCTAATAATGCGGGTTATTTGTGTATTATTATCATTATAATTAATTATTATTAACACTGAATTTGCCAACTTTTCTGTACTCTACTGAAGAAGCCTACTGTGTAGGCGAAACGTTTCGGAATAAAGATACTTAAGATACCATTTTAATATTCACCTGATCAGCCGGGCTGTGGTTCGTACGTTGGACTACGTGCGGCCAACAGTAACAGCCTGGTTTTATCAGGCCTTGACCCACCTAGAGGCCTGGTCAAGGACTGGACCGCGTGGGCGTTGACCCCTGGTATACCCTCCAGGTAGATCCTCTTCTCTCCAGTATGTTATGGTAGTGTGCGGGTTTGGCACTCACGCAAGAATTTTCCAAGTACATATCACTTATTTCTCCTCCGATCCAGTGAGTACATATTTAGGACTTAAAAGCGATCACAAGAATTTAAATGTATTATTGACCTTATGCGGCAGTAAATAATTAGTGTATCTCTGAGGGTTTATGAAGGATGAGGTTAACCATAGAGGTGATGAAGGTAAAAAGGTGAGTGGTGCGTTGAGGTATATGTGGAGACAAAAAACGTTATCCATGAAGGCAAACAAGGGAACGTACGAGAGTATAGTGGTTCCAACACTCTAATAAGGGTGTGATGCGTGAGTTGTAAATGTTGCAGCGAGGACCAGGCTGGAGGCAGTGGAGACGTCGTGTCTAAGAGCAATGTGAAGTGTTACTATAAGTATTAGTCAGAGGGCTGAGGATGGGTTGTTGAGGTGGTTTGGTCATTTAGAGAGAATGGAGCAAAGTAGAATGACTTGCAGAGCGTATAAATCTGTAAGGAAAGGAAGGTGAGGTAGGGGTCGTCCTTGAAAAGGTTGGAGGGAGGGGGTAAAGGAGGTTTTGTGGGCTAGGGGCTTGGACTTCGAGCAAGAGTGTGTGAGTATGTTATATAGGAGTGGATGAAGAAGAATGGTTTTGGGGACCTGACGAGCTGTTGGAGTGTAAGCAGGGTAACATTTTGTGAATGGATTCAGGGAAACCGGTTAGCCAGACTTGAGTGACCTGCATTTTAAAGGAGGGGTTTAGGATATTGGCAGTTTGGAGGGACTTTTAAACTGTCGTATCTGAGCGCATCTGGAAAGACAGTGATTATGTATGAGTGATGGTGAAAGTGTTGAATGATGATGAAAGGTTTTACTTTCTTTATTGGTCACCCTGCCTCGGTGGGAACCGGCAGAAGTGTTAATAATATATATACATATATATATATATATAATATATATAAAAATAATATATATATAATATATATATATATATATAATAGGTTGGTAGACAGCAACCACCCAGGGAGGTACTACCGTCCTGCCAAGTGAAATGTAAAACGAAGCCTGTGATTGTTTTACATGATGGTAGATTGCTGATGTCTTTTGTCTGTCTCATAAATATGCAAGATTACAGGCATGTCTTGCTACTTCTACTTACACTTAGGTCACACTACACATACATGTACACATTTATTTATACACACTCATCTGAGTTTTCTTCGATTTTATCTTAATAGTTCTTGGTCTTT
>NC_069476.1:22150085-22166495 GCF_026875155.1 Cherax quadricarinatus | reverse complement strand
GGGAGATTCTGAAAAGAAGTTGCAGAGATTTGTGAGAATTTGGTAGGGTGTGCAAAAGAAGAAAATTGAAAGTGAATACGGAAAGTGTTAAGTTATGAGGGATATACAAAAATATTAGGGGTGAAAGACTGTATATCAGATTGGAGGGAGAGAGTTTGGAGGAGGTGAATGTATTCAGATATTTGGGAGTGGACGTGTCAGCGGCTGGGCTCTATGAAAGATGAGGTGATATAGGAATTGATGAGGGGGAAAAGGGGTGAGTGTGGTTGATGCACTTAGGAGTCTGTGGAGACAAAGAACTTTGTCCTTGGAAGGCAAGGAGGGCGAATGTATAAGGTATTAGTTTTCCAACGCTCTGATATGGGTGTTGAAGCTGGGGTGATGAATGTTGACAGCGAGGAAGTAGTGGAAGGCTGGAGGCCAGGTGGGATGTCATGTCTGAGGGCAATGTGTGGTGTGAACTATAATGCAGAGAATTCGTATGTTTGGAGTTAGGAGGAGGTGCGAGATACCAAAAACTGGTTGTCCCTGAGGCTGAAAGAAGGGTTGTTGATGGGTGTGTTCGGACATGTGGTGAGATGGAGAAGAAACGAATAACCTTCAAGTGTGTATCAGTCTGTAGTGGAATGAGGCGGGGTAGGGGTCGGCCTAGGAAATGTTGGAGGGTAGGGAGAGTAAAGGAGGGGTTTTGTTTGCGAGGGGCTTGGAATTCCAGCAGGCGATGATGGGCGTGTTTGATAGGAGTGAAGGTAGACGAATGGTTTTTTATAATTGACGTGCTGTTGGAGTGTGTGCAAAGTAACATTTATTGAAGTGGTTTCAGGGAAACCGGCAGGCCGGACTTGAGTCTGGAGATGGGAATGTGACAGTGCCTGCATTTGAAGGAGGGGTGTTAATGTTGAGGTTAAAAACTGTAGTGTAAATGCACCTTCTGGCAAGAAGTGATGGAGTGAATGATGGGGAAAGTTTTTCTTTTTCGGGGTTACTGCCTTGGTGGAATCGGCCAGTGTGATAATTCAAAAAATTTATATATATGTATATATATATATTTATAAATTTATATATGATATAGTTATATATATATATCTATATATATATATATATATTTATTTATATATTATATATTTATATATATATATATATATATATATATTTATATTAATATTATATAGATATATAGAAATATATATCTATATTTATACAATATATATCTATATATTATATATTTATATATATATATATATATATATATATATAGATATATATATATATTATATATATATATATTACATTATATATATATATATATATATATATATATATTTATTATTTATATATATATTTAATTATATATATTATATATATATATATATATATATATATATATATGCTATAAGATACAAGTAAACAGTTGATTTCAAAATATGCAAATCAACACTCTGAAAGAATAGAGAAATTTAAGGCGCTCTCGTGACTACTTCACATTATTCAAGGAAACTATAGAGTAAGTGTGCATACAAGGAAGATATTTAAGGGGATCCGGCCAGCACTCATATCAGATCCACAACGGTTAAACACGTGACGCGCGGCGGCCAACTTGGTTAGGTCTTTGCAAACTCACCCCCAAGCTATTCTACCCAAGAAAATTTAAAAATTATTTGTACAGGGTATTAAATTTTTCCCAAATTCTATTAATTATAAATGGATCATAATTTATATAACACCAAAGGAAATATTCATTTTATTGTCAAAAAACTGCTTTTTATGAAACAAGATTCATTTAATCGGTCGACCATTTGGGACTTGCTAGATAATACTTTCTTCAACTTTTTGAAAGCTTTGGATGGTTAAATCTCTTACATGAAATAAAATAGTGGCATTGGAATATGGTCCAGGTCTAATGCTATAATTTTGGTGTTATATTCTTAGTTCGAGATTTTTTACCTGTTTGACGTAATAAACTTTATCGCAAAATTTTACAAGGAATTCTTATAGAACATCCATCAGCATTTGGGGAGGAAAGAATTCTTTATCTAAGTTTTTTTTACTGTATCAGTTTTTTGAATTACAATTTTATATTATAAGTCTTAAGAAGAGAAGGCATATCAAAAAGTTTCATGGTAAGAGGAGAACACAACTTATTTTTAGTTGAATAAGGCTGGTTGCCCATTATACGGATTATAAAAAGTGTTTCTAGCAACTTTAAAGATTTATCAATTACATTTCTTGGGTATTTTAAATCATACTATTTCATAAATTTTGGTTATTGTCCTCATCGATGAACTCAGGACTACAATTTCGTTAAGCTCTCAAAACATTGAATGAGAAAACAGACGTTAGACTCTATCTTGATGCGAGGAATAAGAGGGGACATAGGACACAGTTTTTGTAGGTTTTCTGTAATTTTAATTTTGGAATTCATTATTCCCTTAATAATTAATAACATTCTGAAAAGGCCAATGTGGATTTTCTTCAAACTCTCAGTTAAAAGTTTATAGAATTGGCATCAGCTATTTATTTCAGAAAATGGTTGAATATCTACCTTTTTTGGCATAAGACACATAATATCATAAACCATATCTGAACTTTTAGCTCTTTTAGGGAGGGATTGTGTGTTTAGCAACCTTGTTTCAAAAAATTCCATTGTTAGGTTACTAAGAACAGGTGAAGAGGATTTACCATTGCCATACCAAACTTCTGAGTTGTAAACTTATCATTAAATTACAAATTTTGCGTCAACAATGCAAAGTTTAATAAGTTTAATGATTGTAGGAACTGGCAATGGTAAATCATTGTTACTGAGTTTTCTTCAGATAAGAAAACTTAATAAATCATCAACAGGGAACTTTCGTAAACTAGGAAAGTAACATCAAAAAACTAACCATGTTAAAATCATTTAAGTCAGTCAAGGAGCTTATTTATCAACAGTCTATCGTTGTTTTTACATTAAAGTTAGAAATTTTGCCAACAATAGGGCTCAAAATATAAACAAGCCATTTGGATAAATTTATATTGAAGCTGGACCCTATGGAGCTAATAATTAGGTTGACCTCTGGAATTCCATGGTTTGTGCTGGTTTTTATTAGTCATACATGTAAGGTAAAGATGGTTTAGTGGAAGTAAATTGTTTGACTAATTCATCTTTGCCTTTCAGTAGAAGTTTTATTGTTTTATTGGAATTGCTGTTAACGTTTCTAGGGTGATTTTTCTAAGTTTAGTAATAGGTTTCAGTATCATCTAAGAGATTTTTATTTTTTCTTGGTAATCATTTTCTTTCATAATTACTATTGCATTTATTTTGTCTGCTTTAGTAAGGCGCAAATTTTTATTGTTATTAAGTGTATCATAAGACTTAAAGAATCTTTGAGGGCAATTGGGAATGTTTGGTTTTAACATAGAGCTATATACCATTCCTTTACTAATATTAATTTCATCAGAGGATAAATCAGAAATTTTTTCAAAGTTACAAAAGGCTTTTGCAATTTCAACATTATTAAGTTTTTTTGAAGTTGCACTGATCAAGTCCCACAAGTTAAAAATTCGACTTAATTTTTTAAAAAATTGTTTAAATGAACAATTTCTGCCCAAGTTTTTTACCCATAGATCCTTGTCATCCACCCGAGGAAGATCGTCCTTTTGATGATTTTTAGGGGAATTATTCTTCAGAAACATATTTGAATAACTAAAATACAGGAAGAAGGAAGCTTTCAAATATTGAGAAGGAAACAAATAAACTACTCTTTAATCAGGCTGCCATTCAGAATGGAAACACAGTATGTTGGATCATGGCTATAATAAATCAGAAGAATTTTGTAATGAACTCAAGATGCCAAACTACAAAGAATAATTAGACATTTTAATTGTAAATAGTGATTGGACAAAGCCATGCTAATAACAATTTTGTAATTAGTTTTATATGATGAAATTTTAGACATACCTAAACTGCTGCTCTAGGTTTTGGGCCTAAGTTTTGAACTTCCAAAAAACTGAAGAATGTTGAAATTGCAAAAAAGCCTTTTGTTACTTTGAAAAATTTATGATTTTTCCTCTGATGAAATTAATATATAGTAAAGAATGTGTTATATGCTTTCTGTTAATACCCAAACATTCCCAATTGCCTCAAGATTCTTTAGTCTTATGTTACGCTTAATAGGCAATAAAAATTTGAGCCTTACTAAAGCAGACAAATAAATGCCAAAAATAGTAATTATGAAAGAAAAGGATTACCAAGAAAAAATGAATAATCTCTTTGATGTACTGAAACCTTGCTATACTTAGGAAAAATCCCCTTGAAACCTTAACAGCAATTTCAATAAAACAATTAAAACTTTCTACTGAAAGGCAAAGATGAAATTAGACAAACCAATTTACTTCCACTAATCCATCTTTACCTTTAAGTGTATGGTCTATAAAAACACAACAAAAACAGGGATTCCAGGCAGACCAATTTTAGCTCCATAGGGTCAGTTTCATATATATTATCCAAAGGCTTGTTGATATTTTGGAGCACTTTTGTTGGCAAAAATTTTTAACTTTAATGTTAAAAACAACATAGACTTGGTTGATAAATTAAGCTCCTTGACTGAATTTAAATGATTTTATTGTTTAGTTTGATGTAACTTCCTTGTTACGAAAGTTCCTGTTGATGATTTATTAAGTTTTATTATCTGTTGAAACTAGTTAACTATGTTTACCATTGCCAGTTTCCTTCTATATTAAAACTTATTTTAAACTTTGCATTGTTGATGCATATTTGTATTTAATGCATTGTTTCTACACTCGAAGTTTGGTAGTGGCAATGGGAAATCCTCTTTCACTGTTCTTAGTACTATACATGGAATTTTTGCAAACAGGTTGCTTACACACTCCTCCTAATAGAGCCTAAATGGTTCAGTTTTATGTTGATGATATTTTGTGTCTTATGCTAAAATGTAGATATTACACCTTTTCTTGGAAAATTAATAGCTTAGTCCCATTCTATAACTTTACTGTTGAGTTTGAAGAAAATACTCATTGCCTTTTCTAGATGTTTTAATTATTAAGGGTTAGAATAATGAATTCAAATTTAAAATTAACAGAAAATATCATACAAAAGAACTGTTCCTTGTCCACTATTATTCCTCCGCATCAAGATAGAGTCAACTGTTGTTTTCTCATCAATGTTTTTGAGAGCTTTCGAATTTGTAGTCCCTGAGTTCATAGATGCACGCGAATATCCAAAATTTTGAATAGTAATGATTTAAAATACCCATGAAATGTCATTTTGATATATCTTTTAAAGTTGCTAGAAACACTTTTTTCTAATCAAAAAGGGGCAACCAGGGAGCCTTATTCTAACTTAAAAAATATGTTGGTTCTCCCTTACCATGAAAAACTTGTTTGATATGCCTTATCTTATTAAAGCTTTTAATATTAAAGTTGTATTCAAAAATTTTGATACAGTCAAAAAAACTTTTGATTAAAGAATTCCCCCAAAATGCTGATGGGATGTGTCTATAAGATCCTTGTCATAAATTTGCGTAAAGTTTATTACGGTCCAAACTGGTTATAAATCTCGAATAAGATTAAAAAACAACTAATTTAGCATTAGAACTGCGACAATGATTCCAATGCTCATTTATTCTTGTAAGGAAGATTTTAACCATCCAATTTGATTTTCAAAAATTGAGAAAGTAGTATCTAATGCAAGTCAATGGTCGACAGGAATATAATTGGAATCTTGGTTTTTAAAAGGCTAGTTTTGACAATAATATGAATATTTCCTTAGGTTTATATAAATTAGATCCATTTATATTAATAGAATTTGGGAAAGATTTAATAAACTGGAACACTTAATTTTTAAATTTTATTGGGTAGATAGAATAGCTTGGGGGTGAGTTGTGCAAAGGACCTATCAAGTTGCTCGCCGCAGTCACGTGTTAACCGTTAGGTGGGATCTGATAGTGAGGTGCTGGCCGGACCCTTCCGGACCCCTTATTTAAGCTTCCTTGATGCTTCACTTTCATAGTTCCTTGATAATGTGAGTAGTACGAAAGCGCTTGGAATTTCTCTATTCTTTCAGAGTGGTTGTTTGCTATATCTTTATATATATATATATATTTATTTAATATATATATATATATTATTTATATATTAATATATATATATATATATATATAATCTATATATATATATATATATATATATATAAATTTATATATTAATATATATTATATATATATATTATATATATATAGATATATTTTATAATATATATATATATATATATATATATATATATTTATAGTGCTAGGGGATCTTCTGCAGAGGAATATGGGAGTGTGTTCCAAACCTTGCTGTTGTTAAAATCCAATATCCTTCCTGCACGGACATACTGGTGAGCAATTACACAAAGGCTTCAAAGGCAGGTTATCCACAAGCGTCGCTGGGCATAGATCGTGTCTGGTCTAGTGTTTATACATGTCTTCCTTTGTAGAAAACTTTGCCAGCAATGCAGAAAGCTACCATGCACACGCAATAGGCTCACGTGAATAGGATTACCACCGGTATATACTCCTAATACTTCTTCCAACCCTGACTTTTTTATGAGTTCGTTTCAATCCCAAGAGGACATTAAGCTTAGAATATACATGGTTCTCGGTACAAACAGATTTCGTCGTTAGAGATCACATTCATTTCATTTGCAGTGCACCCATGTAGAGTTGAGTGTCTTTCCGTTCGGATTTACTAAAGGACATTACCCCATGTATTTATTATTCTTATTACAGTATGTCATCGCTGTCTGAACGTAGCCGGAGAAGAATTCGGTGAGAGATAAGGCCGGATACTTATTTTGTAGGTGACAAAGGATCTCTGTTAGAACGAGCATCTTTCTCAAATTTACAAACAACTCAGATGGGTTGCATCTGAGTTCTCGGAATTTGCAACAAAACGTAGCTATTCAACCTCAGATTTCTGTGAATGCTGCAAAAGACTCATTGCTGCCAGTGTGGCATTCACCAAGAAAAATAAATTTGCAGAAAAATTAAAGTACTAACAATTTTAGGTTAACCTCCCTGGATGCCGGTCTAATATGGTAATAGTTAAATTATATGTGAAGAATGCAAAAAAAAAAAAATCGGGGTTTTGGGAGCTGTCAGAAATAATTTTTTTCTAGTCGTCCCTCCCAGCTTGAAGCAGGAAGACACTTGGCCAGACGGCGTTCCGTAATTACCACGTCCAGGAATAGCTATACGTGTGATGCTCTGCCTTCATTGAATGACTTGCGTAACTTTTCTATGTTTCTGGATGTTGTATCAAAGACTGTTCTCCTGTAGTCTACCACGAGATGCAAAGACAATTTTTTAAAATTCTTTCGACACCATATTTTGTCTCTGTTTACTATTATTGACTCTTATTATGCATTTATGGTGGTAAGAAATCTTCGTTATCGTTATTCTTGTAACCTCTTATGATCATCTAACCTTTATTTTCTTCTCCTGTTTGTTTTTTAAGACCTTTGTAATTCCTGTTTCATAGCTCTGGCAGTCTTTCTGAGGAATGTCTTTGTACTTCATTTTATCTGCAAGTTTATAGGAGCAGACAACTTAATAAGTTAGTCATAATGAATGCTAAAGTAAAAAAAAAAGCTTAAATGTGCATGTATAAATTAAGTTTTGGATAATGAAATTTATAATACCTCGTCTTGAGCAATTTAAAAGTGAATAAATTAGACACTTGTGGAACAAATGGTATCGTTATTCTGGAAACGTTTCGCCAGCCAGTGGCTTCTTTAGTCCAGTGTAGAGAACGGTTGAAGAGGGGGTTAGAGGTAATCTGTCCCTCAGCCTAGAGTCGGTATGTTCAGTCCATCTCTCTTTAAAAGTGAATAACAAAATGGATAGTTTTTCAAGTCGCGAATAACTTAATAATGGTCCAGGATGGAAGTCTACTGTCAATTAACTTAATAATGGTCCAGGATGGAAGTCTACTGTCAATTAACTTAATAATGGTCCAGGATGGAAGTCTACTGTCAATTAACTTAATAATGGTCCAGGATGGAAGTCTACTGTCAATTTGCAATAAAATCATTTGCAAGGCAAAGAAACGACGATGTTTTAACATGTTTTTTCCTGACTGAAATTGATTATAACATAAATATATTATATATTTTCTTTCATGGAAATCTGTTCAGGAATTTCTGTGTTTCAAGCATTTCTGTGTAAACCGAAATATATTGCAGGCTTCTTTCACCCGGAAACCACAGTGCAGGTTCAACTGAGAATATTGGCCAGCCATAGTCCCTTACATCTGTCCGAAGCTTTACCGTGCAAAGTTAAATTGGCTCATACCTTCGCCAGCTATCCCAGCCACTATCCCCAGGTATCCCAGCCACTATCCCCAGGTACCAGCCACAACCCAGGTATTCCATCCCAGCCTTTACACGACGGACAGAGGAAAAAACAAAGCATTATTTTCCCGGATTCTATACATGACGTGAAAACATTAAAAAAACTCTTTCTACTGGGAGAGAGAGACTATTCATGTCATCGGAAAACAATGGCAGAAATCACAGTTGAAAAACAGCTCTTGGCCGTTGACGTTACAGTGAAGGGGGATTTTTTTTGGGTAAAATTATACTTAGGTAAATGTAATATTCAGTGTTGTAATTTATTAGATAATCACGGGGGGAACGCTAAACCCGTAGGATTTTTAGTCCGTGGTGGGGGGATGGAAGATAGTTAGAGTAATTAGGGTGGAGCCGATCCAATTTCCCTAGATCAAGACCCCCTCCCAGCGTCAAGGAAACCTCCCTTGAGGGGGACAGTATTCAGTGTTAATACTAAATACAGTACGGTCAAGAAATTGATATTTTAAAGGGCAAAATCATTTTTTAATGTACACGAGGTGTATGTCAGCGAGAGGGTTACTACCGAAGGTTCACAGAGAGAGAGTGTATACCAAAGGGTTTCACAGAGAGAGGGGGGTTGTACTACCAAAGGGTTCACAGAGAGGGGGTTTGTTCCCGAGGTTACAGAGAGTGGGTTACTCCCAAGGGGTTCACAGAGGATGAGTGACTACCGAAGGTTCACGAGAGATGGGTTTATACCAAGGTTCACAGAGAATGGGTTTACTCCCGAAGGTTCACAGAGAGATGGGTGTACTACGAAAAGTTCACAGGGATGGGGTCTAAAAAGGTTTCACAGGAATGAGTGTATACCACACCACCCCCTTTGCGAGCGGTTGTAATGACATATATCGTTGTTGGCCCAAGCCCCCTGAGTGTTGGGATGTATTTCGGGGGAATGACCGGTCTTAAAGGCTCAGTAGCGCAGGTGTTAATTCCTTAAACAAAGCCCTTTTAAAACTCGGGTCTAAAAAGGTTGGTTTTTGGTTCCCCATATCCACCGATTATGTTTTTGTTGATGGTAGTAAATTTGACCCCTATCCTGAGGGCTTCTGTCTCGGGCTTTTTGTGTTAGGAAGATAAGTTATTTATGATTTTGGCGTCCCATTTCGCCCCATTTGCTGGGGGGACCCAAGGTTTGTAGTTTTCGGGGAAGCTTAAAATTTTTTTGGGATGTTGGCAGGGGAAATTTGGTGATTTTAAATTCTGCAGTTTTCTGAGGGGGGGAAAAGTAAAAGCCGAATCTGAGCGGCACGTAATGGGGTTTCCCCTTTGAGTGTCGCAGTTACAGAGCTTTTTTTTTAGGTAGGCTTTAAACAGCAGGGAGAAAGGGTGTCTGATGTGGCAGTTGTCGGGAGTGGACCGCGGTACCCCATTCAGAAAGACATTTCTGGAGATGTGGGTTCCAAAAAGACTTAGCTTTGGTAGGGGGGAAAAAGTTATTTTTGCATGATGCCCATGTGTGTTGCAGTGCAGAAAAGATGGTATAAACCTTGGTAATAATCCGACAAGTTGGTTTTGAAAGACAGAAGCAAAAAACTATGACAATTTATTAAAAAAAACTTTTCGGCCCGGGGCCTTTTCACTTTTAAATACAGGGAAAGACAACTTTATATTGGGCGGAGAGTGAGGTGTGACGCGGTGACCTGGGAAATTCTAAGAACAAAGAACATAAAAAGGGGGAAACTGTAGAAGCCCTAGGGGCCCATGCGAGGCAGGCCCTTATCAAAAAAACCTTGTCCTAATGAGGAGGGTGGGACGATAAAATCATGTCCCTCCTGTGTCGTTGGTTGGTGTGCTTAATTTTATGTATCCCAATTTTTTTTGAAATTTTGTATTTTCCCAGGTTGCTTTTTCTTAGTGTCGGTGAGGCGATTAGTGAGGTTAAAGGCCGTCGGCGTCGAGGTCTGGTTCGGTGGGAACTAGTTTTTTGCCTCAGACGCCGCGGTGCCTAGAAGCCTCACAAAATCGCCGTCACCGCACATAAAAACGCAACATGGAAATAAAAAATTTTAAAAAAACTTTGGGCTCTTGATACTTAAGAAGCACCAACCCAACAAACAGGGTCACATGATTTCATGTCTACCGTCCCATCATAGGTAGAGGTTGTTTTTTTTAAGGGGCCCGCTCGCATGGGCCAGTAGGTTTCTACGTGTTCCTCCATTCTTATGTTCTTATGACATTCCCAGGGTCCCCTGCTCACCTCACTCTCCGCCTTTATTAAATGCCTTTTACCTCGTATGTTGAAGTGTCAAGGGCAGGACCGAAACGTTTTTTAAAAAATGTATAGTGTTTTTTTACGTGTCTTTTAAACCAATACCCAAGGTTACAGAGTGAGTGTATACCGAAGGTTCAAGGAGTGGTGTATACCGAAAAGGGTTTACAGAGATTGAGGTTATACCCAAAGGGTTTCCCGAGGTGGGTTATACGAAGTTCCGAGAAATGGGTGTATACCGAAGGTTCACAGAGAGATGGTTGTACTACCCAAAGGGTTCCCCGAGAGAGGGGTTTTTCTACCGAAGGTTCACGAAGATGGTTTTTTACCCAAAGGGTTCCCGAGAGATGGGTGTACTACCAAAGGTTCACAGAAAAGATTGGTTATCCCAAGGGTTACGAGGGGAGGGGGTTTACCCAAAGGGTTTTAAAAAGAGATGGGTGCATACCCAAGGTTACAGAGAGATGGGTTGTCTACCGAAGGTTAAGAGGTGGGTTACTACCCCAAGGTTCATAGAGGATGAATGTACTACGAAGGTTCCAGAGAGAAGTGTTTTCTACCGAAGGGTTTACAGAGAGTGGGTGTATTTCCAAAGGTTCAAGAAGGGTGGGTGCATCCGAAGGTTACGGAGAGGGTGTATACGAAGGTTTCCCGGAGATGAGGTTACGAAAGGTTCCGAGAGATAAGTGTACTACCGAAGGGTTTACAAGGGGATGGGGTTTTTCTACCCAAGGGTTTACAGGAGATGAATTTATACCCAAAGGGTTTGCAGGAGGGGGGTGACTACCCAAGGTTCACAGGAGATGGGGGTACTACGAAGGTTCAAGAGTGGGTTTTTTACTACCCAAGGTTCCCGAGAGTGGGGTGTACTACAAGGTTCAAGAGAGTGAATGTACACCCAAGGTTCACAGGAGATGGGGGTTTTACTCCCAAGGTTCACAGGAGATGGGTTGTCTCCCAAGGTTTACAGAGAGAGGGTATACTCCCAAGGTTTTACAGAGAGATGGGTTTTTACCCAAAGGGTTTACAGGAGATGGGTTTTATACCCAAGGTTCACAGAGGATGGGTGTTACCAAAGGGTTTAAGAGGATGGGTGTACACCGAAGGGTTTCAGAGAGATGAATGTAACCCCAAAGGGTTTACAGAGAGTGGGTGTATACCCAAAAAGGGTTTCCCGAGAGTGAATGTATACCCAAGGTTCACAGAGAGATGGGTGTATACCGAAGGTTCACAGGAGAGGGTTTTATACCGAAGGGTTTACAGAGAGATGGGGATTTTCTACCCAAGGTTCCAGAGGAGGGTATACTCCGAAGGTTACAGGGATGGGTGTACTACGAAGGTTCACAGAGAATGGGTTTTACGAAGGTTCACAGAGGGTGGGTTATTTCCGAAGGTTTACGAAGAGAATGTATACAAAGGTTCCAGAGGATGGGGTTGTACTACGAAGGTTTACAGAGAGATGAAAAGTACTACCGAAGGTTACAGAGAGTGGGGGGTATACCAAAAGGGTTTACGAGGATGGGGTAATACCGAAGGTTACAAAGAGAGGGTTTTATACAAAAAGGGTTCAAGAGGGGATGGGGTACTACCGAAGGTTCACAAAGAGATGGGTTTTTACTACAAAGGTTCCCAAAAAGTGGGGGTACTCCCAAGGTTACAAAGAGTGGGTGTACTACAAAAGGTTCACAAAGAGATGGGTTTTTCTACCCAAGGTTCACAAGGAAAGGGTTTTACTACAAAAGGGTTTACAAAGGATGGGTGTACTACCGAAGGTTTACGAGAGATGAATGTATACCAAGGTTCACAGAGAGATGGGGTTTCTCCAAAAGGGTTACAAAAAGGGTGGGTGTTCAACTTGGTTTCCCATCCCAAACGACAAAACGTTGTGTTCAAATTTACACTTTAAATGAAAAGTAAATTCTTTCGATTTTTTCCATCTCTCACATTTCCAGAAATACTGAAAAAATTTCTGGGATTAATTCCCCAATTAAAATACGTTTTAATCAAGATCCTCGGAGATTTAAAATAATCATCAGGTTTTTTAATTTTTCGAAATGTGTAGTAAATTTAATACAAAGCCAATGATGTCGTATAGGCTACAAAATTTACCGAGAGCATGGCGCTAGAAACCCCCCTTCCCCGGGTTCAATTACAAAATGTAAAAAGTAAATTTTTCGTTTTTTAAATTAGGTCCCTGGGTGGGTTGAGGGCCTGTGCGTTTAAAAAATCAACAAATTACCAAAAATATTCAATTATGTTCTTCCCCCTTCCACGCACTCACAACGGGTTTAAGGTGCTTTTTGCAGTTCTCTTTTTCATTTGCTTGTAGTGCCTGGATTTCTTCTTTAATTGTTATTGTTGCATCGGGAAAAAAGTTTAAAAGATTTTTTTAAAGGTAGAGATTTTTAAGTAATTTAATTTATTTGGGTCCTACCTCTTGGCCAAAAATCCCCATAGGTTATTAGAATCTGGTTGATTCACCCCGTACCAAGGCAAACAATTTTAAAATTATAGCTACCACAGAATATTGAAGTTGTGGTGTGTGTGTGTTGTGTGTGTGGTGTGGGGTGTTGTGTGTGGGGTTTTGGTGTGTGTTGTGTGTTGTGTGGTGTGTGTGTGGTGTGTGGTGTGTGCGTGTGTGTGTGTGTGTGTATGTGTGTGTATGTGTGTTGGTGTGTTTTGTGTGTGTTGGTATGTGGTGTGTGTGTGTATGTGGGGTGTGTGTTGTGTGTTTAATGTGGTTTTTGTGTGTGTTTGTGTGTGTTTTGGTTGTGTTGGTGTGTGTGTGGTGTGTGTGTGTGTGTGTGGTGTTTGTGTGTGTGGTGTGTGTATGGGGGTGAGTGTGTGTTGTGTGTGGTGTGGTGTGTGTGTGTGTGTGTGGTGTGTGTGTGTGTGTGTGTATGTGTTTATGTGGTGTGTGTGTTTGTGTGTGGTGGGGTTTTTTGTGGTGTGGTGTGTATGTGTGTGTGTGTATTTTGTGTGTGTGAGTGTGTGTATGGTGTGATGTGTGTGTGGTGTGAGTGAGTGTGTGTGTGTGTGTGTGTTTTGGTGGGTGTTTTGGGTTTTTTTTTGTTGTTGTGTATGTGTTTTGGGTGTTGTGGTGTGTGGTGTGTGTGTGTGTTGTGGGTTGTATGGGTTTTTGTGTTTTGGGGGGGTGAGGTGAGTGGGTGTGTGTGGTGTGTTTTTGTATATGTGTGTGTGTGGTGTGTGTGTGTGTGTGTGTGTGTGTGTTGTGTGTGTGTGTTGTGGTGTGTGTGGTTGGGGTGTGTGGTGTGTTTTGTGTGTGCGTGGTGTGTGTGTGTTGTGTGTGTATGTGTGTGTGTGTGTTGTGTGTGCGTTGTGTGTGTGTTGTGTGTGTGTGTGTACTCACCTATTTGTGGTTGCACGGTAGATTCAAGCTCCTGGGCCCCGCCTCTTCGCTGATTGCTACTAGGTCCTCTATGCCCCCCCCCCCCCCCCCCCGAGCTTTCTACTCGCCTTAAAAAATATGTATGGTTCCGCCCCCACACGTCACTTTCTAGGGGTATTCCATGGCCTGACTACTTATGACTGAAGAAATACTTCCTAACATCCCTTTTATTCATCTGAGTCTTCAACTTCCAATTGTGACCTCTTGTGTCTGTGTCCCTTCTCTGGAACATCCCGTCTTTGTCCACCTTGTCTATTTTATATGTATTTTATATGTCGTTATCATGTCTCCTCTAACCCTCCTGTCCTCCAGTGTCGTCAGGCCGATTTCCCTCAACCTTTCTTCGTAGGACAATTCCCGTAGCTCTGGGACTAGTCTTGTTGCAAACCTTTGAACTTTCTCTAATTTCTTGACGTGCTTGACTAGGTGTGGATTCCAAACTGGTGTTGCATACTCCAGTATGGGCCTGACGTAATGGTATACAGAGTCTTAAACGAATCCTTACTGAGGTATCTGAACGCTATCCGTAGGTTTGCCAGGCGCCCGTATGCTGCAGCAGTTATCTGATTGATGTGCGCCTCAGGAGATATGCTGGGTGTTATACTCACCCCCAGATCTTTTTCCTTGAGTGAGGTTTGCAGTCTTTGGCCATGTAAACTATATTGTGTCTGCGGTCTTCTTTGCCCTTCCCCAATCTTCATTTACTTTGCATTTGGCAGGGTTTAAATTCAAGGAGCCAGTTGCTGGACCAGGCTTGTAGCCTGTCCAGGTCTCTTTGTAGTCCTGCCTGATCCTCATCCGATTTGATTCTTCTCATTAACTTCGCATCATCTGCGAACAAGGACACTTCTGAGTCTATCCCTTCCGTTATGTCGTTCACATATACCAAGAACAGCAAGGTCCTAGGACTGACCCCTGTGGAACCTCGCTTGTCACAGGCGCCCACTCTGACACCTCGTCGCGTACCATGACTCGTTGTTGCCTCCCTGTCAGGTATTCTCTGATCCATTGCAGTGCCTTTCCTGTTATGTGTGCCTGATCCTCTGCTTTTGCAGAAACCCTCTTGTGAGGAACTGTGTCGAAGCCTTCTTGCAGTCCAAAAATATGCAGGCTATCCACCCCTCTCTCTTGGTCTACTTCTGTCACCTTGTCATAAAACTTAGTAGGTTTGTGACACAGGATTTTTCTTCCCTGAAAACCTTTGCTGGTTGTCAATTATACACTTGTTTTCTTTCCAGGTGCCCCACCACTCTCCTCCTGATGATCTTCTCCAGGGAACCTTGCATACTTTTACCGTTAGTGATACAGGTCTGTAGTTTAGTGCCTCATGTCTGACTCCCTTTTTTAAAAATTGGAACTACATTTGCCATTTTCCATACCTCAGGGAGTTGCCAGTTTCAAATGATGTGTTGAAGATCTTTGTTAATGGCTCACACAATATCTCTGCTCCCTCTTTAAGGACCCATGGAGAGATGTTGTACTGGTCCCACCCCTTTGAGGTGTCAAGTTCGCATAGCAGTTTTTTTCACCTCCTCCTTGGTTTATATACCTCATCCAGCATTTGCTGGTGTGCCCCCTGTTCTGATTTCCTGGGAGTCCTACTAGTTTCCTCTGTAAATTTCTTGTTAAATCTTGTGTTGAGCTCCTGACATACCTCTTGGTCGTTTCTTGTGAATTCCCCATCACCCTTCCTCAGTCTGATTAACCCGGTCCTTGCCTGTTGTTTCCTTTCCCGATGTGGCTGAACAACAGCTTCGGGTCAGCCTTTACTTTTTATGCTATGTCATTTTTCATATTGTTTCTGAGCCTCCCTTCTTATCTGTGCATATTCGTTTCTGGCTCTTCGGCTAATCTCTTTATTTTCCTGAGTTCTCTGTCTTCTGTACCTTTTCCATTCTCTAGTACACCTAGTTTTTGCCTCCTAACCTTTGGGTGACAAGGACTCGTTCTGTTCTTCCCATTATTTCTGTTTTCCCCTTGGGAACAAACCTCTCCTCTGCCTCCTTGCATTTTGTTGCCACATAGTCCATCATTTCTTGTACTGGTTTTTCCTGTCAGTTCCCTCTCCACTGAATGTCTTGAAGGAAGTCCTCATGCCTGAGTAGTTCCCTTTTGTAGTTTGGTTTTTCCCAGCTATTCCTGCTTTCTCTCTGCACTTGGAGCTAACTATGGAGGTCGAAAACACAGAACCCCATGATCCACTAGCTCCCACGGGCCCTTTATACATGATACCCTCGATTTTCCGAACTACTCAAGGTGAATACAAGGTCCAGTCTTGCTGGTTCATCCTCTCCTCTCTCTCTGGTAGTGTCTTAACATGTTTGATGCATGAGGTTTTCCAGTACCATCCATCATCTTGGCTTTCCATGTTTCGGGACCCCCATGGGGTCCAGGTTTCCC
>NC_069476.1:22134500-22149585 GCF_026875155.1 Cherax quadricarinatus | reverse complement strand
AAGGGAGCTGTAGACCCCTTTGGTGCAAAAATATTTCTTACGTGTCACTGACCAACAATCTTGTAACACAAAATTTTAAAAAAACCCTATTGCAAAATTTAAAGTTCAAAATAAAAACAAAAATACACATTGTAATAAAGTTGGTAAAATTACCGACAATATGTAAAGTAAAAGGACATAAGTGCAACTAATGTGACATTTTATTGTGGCAACGTTTCGCTCTCCAGGAGCTTTATCAAGCGTTACGTAACGGCTTAAATAAAGCTCCTGGAGAGCGAACGTTGCCATAATAAAACGTCACATTAGTTGCACTTGATGTCTTTTACTTTACAAAAATACACATTTTAGCAATAAAGTTAAAATTTCATACTTCTTTATACATTTATAATTGGAAGATTATTCAAAATCTTCCCCACTCTAAAAAATGAGGGTTTTAATTAGCTTTATTGTTTTCTTTTCATAGTTATTTTGGTTTTAATTTGCTTTAGTTCTCTAAGAATTTTTTATATGCATTCAAAATTGAGAAAAAAAATAGAAACCCGAGCTCTGGGTTGCAATGTGTTTTAGTGTTGCTTTGCTACAGTGTTGCAAGGAGGGTCACCAGTTAGTTTTATACTAAAAACGAATACTGCAGAATGATATTTATTACTCAAGGGAGTTTCCCCTCTCTGCAAAAAAAATATTTTTTGTGCATTGCATTTTAATAAGAGTTAAAAGGCTGAATGAGCCCCCGGCTCTTTGAAGCTTCAGGTTAAAATTGTTCACGAACTTGCTAAGGAAAACTCTTTGAAGTTCAGGTTAAAATTGTTCACGAACTTGCATAAGGAAACTCTTTGAAGCTTCAGGTTAAAATTGTTCACGAACTTGCATAAGGAAACTCTTTGAAGCTTCAGGTTAAATTGTTCACGAACTTGCTAAGGAAACTCTTTGAAGCTTCAGGTTAAATTGTTCACGAACTTGCATAAGGAAACTCTTTGAAGCTTCAGGTTAAAATTGTTCACGAACTTGCATAAGGAAACTCTTTGAAGCTTCAGGTTAAAATTGTTCACGAACTTGCATAAGGAAACTCTTTGAAGCTTAGGTTAAAATTTTTCACGAACTTGCATAAGGAAAACTCTTTGAAGCGTCCAGGTTAAAATTGTTCACGAACTTGCATAAGGAAACTCTTTGAAGCTTCAGGTTAAAATTGTTCACAAATTGCAAAAGGAAACTCTTTGAAGCTTCAGGTTAAAATTGTTCACGAACTTGCATAAGGAAACTCTTTGAAGCTTAGGTTAAAATTTTTTCCCGAACTTGCATAAGGAAACTTTTTAAAGTTCAGGTTAAAATTGTTCACAAACTTGCATAAGGAAACTCTTTGAAGCTTCAGGTTAAATTGTTCACGAACTTGCAAAAGGGAAAAATCTTTGAAGCTTCAGGTTTAAATTGTTCAAAAACTTGCATAAGGAAACTCTTTGAAGCTTAGGTTAAAATTTGTTCACGAACTTGCTAAGGAAACTTTTGAAGCTTCAGGTTAAAATTGTTCACAAACTTGCATAAGGAAACTCTTTGAAGCTTCAGGTTAAAATTGTTCACAAACTTGCATAAGGAAACTCTTTGAAGCTTCAGGTTAAATTGTTCACAAACTTGCATAAGGAAACTCTTTGAAGCTTTCAGGTTAAAATTGTTCACGAACTTGCATAAAAAAAACCCTCTTTGAAGCTTCAGGTTAAAATTGTTCAGAATTTGCATAAGGAAACTCTTTGAAGCTTCAGGTTAAAATTTTTCACGAACTTGCATAAGGAAACTCTTTGAAGCTTCAGGTTAAAATTGTTCCGAACTTGCATAAGGAAACTCTTTAAAGCGTCAGGTTAAAATTGTTCACGAACTTGCATAAGGAAACTATTTGAAGCTTCGGTTAAAATTGTTCCGAACTTGCATAAGGAAACTCTTTGAAGTTCAGGTTTTAAAAATTGTTCAGAACTTGCATAAGGAAACTCTTTGAAGCTTCAGGTTAAAATTGTTCACGAACTTGCATAAGGAACTTTTTGAAGCTTCAGGTTAAAATTGTTCACGAACTTGCATAAGGAAACTTTTGAAGCTTCAGGTTAAATTGTTCACGAACTTGCATAAGGAACTCTTTGATGTTCAGGTTAAAATTGTTCACGAATGCATAAGGAAACTCTTTGAAGCGTCAGGTTAAAATTGTTCACGAACTTGCATAAGGAAACTCTTTTGAAGCTTCAGGTTAAAATTGTTCACAACTTGCATAAGGAAACTCTTTGAAGCTTCAGGTTAAAATTGTTCACGAACTTGGCATAAGGAAAACTCTTTAAAGCTTCAGGTTAAAATTGTTCACGAACTTGCATAAGGAAACTCTTTGAAGCTTCAGGTTAAATTGTTCACAAACTTGCAAAAGGAAACTCTTTGAAGCTTCGGTTAAAAATTGTTCCAAACTTGAAAAGGGGAAAACTCTTTGAAGCTCGGTTAAAATTGTTCACAAACTTGCAAAAGGGAAAACTCTTTGAAGCTTCAGGTTAAAATTGTTCACAAACTTGCTAAGGAAACTTTTGAAGCTTCAGGTTAAAATGTTCACGACTTGCATAAGGAAACTCTTTGAAGCTTCGGGTTTTAAAATTGTTCACAAACTTGCATAAGGAAACTCTTTGAAGCTTCGGGTTTTAAAATTGTTCACAAACTTGCATAAGGAAACTCTTTGAAGCTTCAGGTTAAAATGTTCAAAAAACTTGCATAAGGAAACTCTTTGAGCTTCAGGTTAAAATTGTTCACAAACTTGCAAAAGGGGAAACTCTTTGAAGCTTCAGGTTAAATTGTTCACAAACTTGCATAAGGAAATCTTTGAAGCTCGGGTTTAAAAATTGTTCACGAATTTGGGCATAAGGAAACTGTATTTTTCAGCTTATACAACAGTTCTTCAGTGTAAGTCTCAAACCCATTATTATTTTCAATTAAACTAATAATTGCCATCTATAAAACCTAATAAGATATAGGTGGGTACAAATAGGAAGCGCATCTGTCTGGCGCTCAGCAGACGGAGGATCGAGCCTCTATTACGTCTTGCGCTAAAAGGGACCCGCATGGGTCTAAGTGCTTAACATGAATTAAATTATAAATATATAAACCTAATGAAAACACGAATCTTTTAAGATACATCAGCATTAAAAGTTTAAAGCCATTTTAAAAGTGCCTTCGCAAGTAATGCTGTAGGAACCAATGCCAGAATTTATTCAGTGAAAAAAAGGAAAATTTCAAATTAATGCGCTTAAAAAATCATTCTTTTTTTCTATTTATTATAAGTCGTTTTGATAGTTTGAACCCAATCACCAGACGCATTCTTCAGTTATCACACAAAAACCCCAAATATCACAATTAGTGTATTAAAAATGATAAATTTGGTAAAACTTGTGATTTTGGCTTAATAGCAACGTTCTTCTTGCCGAATAAGGCATGCGAAAATTTGTGTATGCAAAAATTTCGCAAAAATCATTCTGAACTAACGAAAAAAAATATTCATTGTGTTTGTTTTTTTAAATTATTGTAAACTTATTTAAAATTATTTAGTTGAATAAGGCTAAATTATTTGCTCGTTATATAAGTTAGGTAAGTTTTCTAAGGGTTTTTTTTGGTACATAATTATTAATTTTTACATTAACAAAAATTTAAAAATATGTATATTTTTAAAAACGTAAAAAAGAAATTTTAGAAAGGACTTAATTTTACATGAATTCTTACTAACTTACTAGTTTTCCTATTCGGCACGATATATATTATAAATATATTATATATATATATATATATATATATATTTTATATAATATATTATATATTATATATATTATATTATATATATATTATATATATATATATATATATATTTTATATATATATATAAACAAATGAATAAAGGTGATGAGGTGGAAGATTCGGTGGTTATTGGGGGTATGGGGTGATAATTTGGAGACAGCTCCACTAGACTTAGTGGCAATAGCGAGAGTGAGGGTAGTAGGGAGGGCAGTGGTGGTGATAGTGGTAGTAGTGCTGGTGATGGGGGCTGGGTAATGGTTGGGTTGGGTGCCTTGGTGGTTAGTGGTGGTGACTGTGGAGAGGGGAGGGTGCAGCAAAATGATGATGGAAAAAATTGATGATGCAAGGGAGAGGGTGTTGACGGAGAGGAAAGTATTGTGAAATCCCAGTTACGGTCTTCATGTTAATAATAATAATAATATTACGTTAATATAATGTAGTAATTACTTTAGAAATAATTGCAAAACAGCAACTTTAATTGTAGTATTAGTATTAGGCGTGGTAGAAGCAGTAGTGTAGTGTAGTATTTAGTAGTAGTAGTAGTGTAGTAGAAGTAGTAGAAGCATTTTGTAGCAGTGGTAGTAGCATTATTAACAGCACCAGCAAAGGCAACACTAACAATAACAACAACAAACGACCGCAGCAGTTGTAACAGCAGAAAGAACAGCAAAATAAACGCAGTAACATCACAGTAGAAACAAAAAAAGTGAATTAATATCAGCAACAGCAACAGTAGTAACAGTAGACTCCAGAACACTCAAACGCAGAAGCAGAAACAGCGTTGCGAAAGTAGAAACATTAGCAAATGTAAAACCCAGCAGCAACAGTAATAGTAGTAGTAGAAGTAGGGGGTCTAGTAGTCGTAGCGTGTACGAGTGGTTATAGTAGTGGCCACAGTTAGTTGTAGAAGCTCTAGAATCGAAGCAGACGTTATTTGCTTTATATATCCATTTCCTGGGAATTGCAGTTTTTTTAAATTGTTAATTTGAAAACTGAATATACAATTTTAGTTTGTACGGAAAAACGACTAAAATCGGACGTCAGACAAATGGATTCCTGGGGAAATGATCACCACCTGACGTTGTTTACAATTTCACTGTGACTGACTATCAATATTTGTCCTTTAAAAGGTTTAGTGCCCTTTATTATAGTGAAGGGGTTTCGACCCAAATAATTTGAGCTAGCCTCCCCCTTTGTTGCATGAAATCAGATTACTCTCATTCCCGGAACTGAATTACCTTACGGAGTTTAGCGTTCTCCATTTATCAAAAAAATAATTTTTATTATAGGGATTTTAGCGCCAAGGGTTTTTCTCTGCATATTTATTAAGAGTTGTCAAAAAAAAACACACACCATCGTGTTATATCCTACCCTGCATGAAAAATATACATAACCGCCTTCTAATCAGCAAAATCAAATTTAATCGTAATATAAAAAGTATAAATTTTTAAAGTAACAGAAAAAGGTTGAAAAATAAAGTAAATATCTTAAAATAGCATTTGGTAGCAGGAAGGTCACGTTGTCATGAAGGACCTTTTTCTTGCTTCCCACGAGACACAAAATTGAAAACCCAAATTAAATCTCTTCCTCTCGCTCGACTTGGAAAGCAATTTGCTGAAAAAAATGGTGGAGGAGGAGAAATTATATCAGAAGAACCAAGGGAATTTTTTTTAGGTTAATTTTGCATCAATATTTATTAATCTTTGAGCCCGTTAGAAGTGTGTGGTTACAGCTGGGGTGTATAATTTAACACTGAAGAGTGGTGGTGGTAGCAGAAGTAGGAGCGTAGTTGTAGTAGTAGTAGGAACAGCAGCTTCAGTAGCAGCAGTAGTAGTAGTAGTAATAGTTTGTAGGAGCAGCAACAGTAGTAGCAGTAGTAGTGGAACGAGAAGAAGAAGAACAGAAGAACGAGAAGAATAAGAGCAAAACGAGAAGAAGAATGAAAAGACTAGATGAATAATGAGAAGATCTACAAGAAGACCTAGAAGAAGAATGAGAAAACGAGAGGAAAAGTAAAGGGTAGAAAAAAAATAGCAGAAGAATGAGAAGTAGGGAAAAACGAAGTTTTTGGTATTATCTCGTCAGGTGAATTTAAACCCGACAAGTCAACGTTTTATCTTAATTCCATTGTAATCCTAAACGCTTCTCTCTTCTGAAAGGTTATTGACCTGCCATATTGGGCGTTAGTAGCTGTGACAAACATTTCTTATAACGATTTCGCAAACCATGATGGAGGGCTTTAAGGTGACTTGAGCTAAAGTTCGTTACAACCAGGCTGTTAAATTTTGCATTGTGGTCACAGTTAAATCGTCTGTTAAATCTTGCATTTGTGGTCACAGTGGTGGCCCTGCTAACTTCCTTTGGTGTACAAATATACCTAGTTGGATGAATCTTATTGTAGGGCCCGCTGGGCCAGTGGCTGACGCACTGGCCTGGAGTTTCACGATCATTGCAATGAGTTCTAACCCCACCCCTACTGTAATTTTTTGCCTGTTTAATGATTCTCATTCTTATAAACCTCTACAATAATTATTCCTTGCTATGTTGTGTAGTTTTATTGATTATCAATGTAAGAATTCCACTTTTTAACAAGTAAAACGTCAACAGCTTTTCCTGTGTTAAACTATGCAAGCCATTACATATGTTATACTGTGAATTTAATAATTATAAGCATGATTTTATTCGTCTTAAAACCCGTTTTTTAAACTTGTATTCTATGTGTTATCCCCGTCCTCTATCAGTGAAGATAAGAGAAAAAAGTCATGTTTTGTACGTAAACATTTATGGTAACGTAAAAAAACTTGTTTCTTATTATTTATATGATTTTTATTTTCCCATTGTTAAATTTTTTTACATAGTTTCTTTTTGTTTACCTGAAAATTTAGTTCTGAATTAAGGAGTTGGAATTAAATTACTGCCCGAGCCAAATCTAATTTCTATAAATTTGACTAAGCTATTAATGACAAATAAATTTTTTTGCCCAAAAAAAATTAAATCTATTGTGACACGCTAAGTTCACAAAGCAAAAACCAGCCAATAGTTGAGAATCAAATATATACATAAAATTCAGAGATATAATGCTTCACAAACAAAAATTAATAACTATGAAAAAGTTGGTTTAACTCTTTATATAGAACTGTAAAGGTTTATTAATTTTCATTTGTTGGTTCAGTTGATGTTTAATAACATTTTGTCAGTTTTACAAAAATGTATATTATCAATATATATTTTTAATATATCTTTATTTTAGCGGATTAAGTTATTTGCTGTCCAAACTAACTTTTCCTCTTAGTTATAGTTAGGCTTAAGGAATTTCAAATGAAATACTATGTATCGCAGTTTTCAATCTGACAACAGATCAGATGCTGTTTAAAGGGAAATTTCGCAGTAGGATCAGATGCCGTAGGAAGCTTCGCAGTAGGATCAGATGCTGTAAGGAAGATTACAGTAGGATAGATGCCCTAAGGAAGCTTCGCAGTAGGGGTCAGATGCCCTAAGGAAGCTTCGCAGTAGGAATCGATGCTGTAAGGAAGCTTCACGTAGGATCAGATGCCGTTTAAGGGAAGCTTTGCAGTAGGATCAGATGCCCTAAGGGAAGCTTGCAGTAGGATCAGATGCTGTAAGGAAGCTTCACAGTAGGATCAGATGCCCTAAGGAAGCTTTACAGTAGGTCAGATGCCGTAAGGAAGCTTCGCAGTAGGATCAGATGCGTAAGGAAGCTTCACAGTAGGATCAGATGCCCTAAGGAAACTTCGCAGTAGGATTTAGATGCCGTAAGGAAGCTTCGCAGTAGGATCAGATGCCGTAAGGAAGCTTCACAGTAGGATCAGATGCCCTTAAGGAAATTGCAGTAGGATCAGATGCCGTAAAGGGAAACTTGCAGTAGGATCAGATGCCGTAAGGAAGCTTCGCAGTAGGATCAGATGCCGTAAAGGGAAACTTCGCAGTAGGATCAGATTCCGTAAGGAAGCTTCGCAGTAGGATCAGATGCCGTAAGGAAACTTTGCAGTAGGATCAGATGCCATAAGGAAGCTTCGTAGTTGGTTGTGGCTGGAGTAAAGTGGGGAGCTTCTAGGCGAACGTTTCTTACTGCTGCTTTGGCAACGAGACGGCGAAGAGTGTTTCCACGCAAAAGGGCTGATTCCCCATCCTTCTTCTTCAAAGCACATAGTGAGGCTCCAAAAATGAAAGGTTTTAAATTTTTTCTGGGATTCGCCAGCCAGGCAGTTTTTGACGAAAGTTGTTAACTCGATGGAAGAATTGATGCAGATTCACGAGTACTGGATTTACCATCTCTTTGAGGTGCTGAGGTCGAAATTTCCCGTGTTAACCTCCTGTGATCCCGCTGGGAAATGACAGGGGTCGCCTTATAGACTTCCGATTCTGGCAGAATTAATTGTTCAGTGATGGGGTCTTCCCAGGGTTGTCGTTGATGGCTATGGTGTCCCTGGTTGGATGTTTGTCTCTTAGTGTTGGGCCGTTGGTCTCATCTTTGGGGGCTACAGTGTCGTCACTTGTAATTATTCTTATTGCTCCCACCCGTGTTACCTTCTTTGTTTTTTTTGCTAACCTGTGTGCAGATTTTCTCGTTTTCAGTGGGACTTTTTCTTGGGTTACCTCTTTGGTTCTGCGATGATGGGGCAGAGAGACACAATTTCCCTTCTTGGGTAGTTGCGCAGCCTTGATAACTGACGTGGTAGCAGTTTGCCTCTCTTTCAGGGAAATGCAAGACAGCATTGCCGAAAAAGAGTAGGTTGCGCCATGTTGGATGGTGCCTCGGGCTTCTAAGTTGGTGGAACCTCTATTCACCCGCTTAAAAAGGTCTATGTATTTCCCTGCTGCATTCAAAACCATTCCCTGGCATTCAAATCCAATGCTGCAGTGGATTTGAATGCCCAAAAGAAGGGTTTTTCGCAAGTGACGAGGTTGCCATTGGGGAAATTTTCATCTGCTGTGGAGGCTGTGGGTGCTTCTGCTGGGGGCATATGTGATCCGCACACCCATTGTGTGCATGAATGCGGCCATCCCTGTTGCGTGCTCGAAACTCTCCACACACCTGACATGGTGCCTCTTCTTTATTGTTGGGTGCATTGTTTCCCTGGCTTTGTGGCTGGCTAGCTTCTCATCTGCCATACCTCAAACTGTGTGGTAAAAGCCCAGGCTGAAGGGGAAAATGGCGCATGGAAACATACCAAAAGTATTTTCATGGTGGTGGTTGGGGGAGGAGAGGGGTCTACCGTCCCTGTGGTGGGCGGGGGAGAAGAAAGGGAGGAGGGGAAAGGGATGTGTGATGAGGCGGAGTTGGGCACTCACTCCCTCCAGGACAAGTCACTATACACCAAAATTTGCTCTGTGCACATGTTACTATACACCACTATGCTCTGGCCCACAGCCCCCACTATCAACGACACACCGCTATGCACTACACATGCTATGCGCGTACCTTTGAAACATACTACGCAAGTGTACACTATGGGACTATTACACTATACACACGGTGAACAAACACTTCATTGGAATGGAAATAAGTCACTCTGACTTTTTTGGGTATCCTGGTTCTCTAACATATGCTGCTTTGTATGATAATTCTATGAAAACTGTATTTGTGTATACCTGAATAACTTACTTTTAAACACGAGCACACGTGTATGCGCGCCTGTTTGAGGAAGGGGGGAGGACAGTTTAATCCCTCAACCTCCGCTTTCTTCCTCCATGGGGCCCTCCCCTTACCGACCTCTCCTACCCTTTGGTGGACCGTTATGTTCCCTCACTGAATTCACATACACAACATTTTTCTTGATTCTAAAAGGAAGAGACGAAATGCAGAGTCTTTGGCCATTTCCAACACGAGCAGCAGATATTCACCCAGCCTGTTGATGATAATCCTGGTAGGTGTTCTTGATTGGACGATATTGTGCCAAAATCACAGAGCAGAATGCCCACAGCCTCTCTCTGGCAGAGGTGCCATATATATATATATATATATATTTATATATAATATATATATTATATATATATATTTTTTATATTATATATATATGTATATATTATATATATATATATTATATTATATACATATATTATAATAGTTAAAATCAAGAAATCTTTGTTTTGAAGGTAATATTAGAAATTCAAGTTTGTGTGGTTGTCAGGGAGTGAGGTAATCCCCCACTAGACGAGGGGACAAACCCCACCACAGAATGAATGTGTTGTTCTGAATTTCAAATGTGTTTGCATCAGAAATTATGTCCCAAGAACAAAGATATTGGACATATTTCATGGAGATATCTGAAAAAAATGCTGTCTTTTAAGTTTTTTTTCATTTATTTAGGGGAAAAATAGCCAATTTTAAAATTATATTACTGTTAGAACCTTTCTGGTATATTATTATTATAATCAAGGGGGGAGCGCTAAACCCGGAGGATTGTACAGCGTCTGGGGGGGGGATGTGGAAGGCATTCAGGCTTAATTCGGGGAATGGAGCACAGACCAATTCCCCAAATCAAGAGCCCTCACCAACATCAAGGAACCTCCTGAGGGGTCTTTCGGGTATAAAAAAAATTAAAATTGTATTAATTTACCATTTGCCGTATTGCGTATTTAAAGTAGATGTTTTTTACCGTATTTACATAGCTTGAAAACCTTTTGGTTTTTCGTGCTTTAATCATATTACGTTTCTAATTTATAATATAATGAATTACGCTAACAACGTGCTACTGTCTTGAACAATTCCCTCTCATATTACATTTAAATTATACATTCATAACCGCAACGCAAGTAAATACTATTAAAAAAATGAACAAATTCTAGCATGACTACGATCGTGTTGGGCAACAATAAACCGCGACTTCCACATACTGGTGACATCATTTCTCACAGAAAAATTACTAATGAAAAGTGAAGGTCTTTGAGCATGTCTTAAGACTAAAATACTCGTCATTTGGGTGAGTGAACTAGCAAATATTATGAAGGAACATCCGGTGTCTGTCGCTCGTTGGCAAATATAAATACGCCCTACGTAGGCTGTGATGTAGTTCAGCTGGGCTGTGAGGGTCTTGGGGAGACCTAATTTAACCAATTATATGGTCACACCTTCCCTTGGCAAAACGTCTGTTTGCCACGCCCACGTCTGAGGTCTTTTGTTCTTGACGGCGTTTAGACCTAGGGTCAGGTGTACACATGGTTGTGTACGAAGGAAGAGCATGAATCAGGAGTTCGAGCGGAGTGCTGATGGGGTGCAGAGCTCCCGAGCAGAGAAATTCGAGGGAGCTGCTGCTGGGGTGCAGGACTCGGGAGAGGCTGTTGGGAAATCTCTGGAGGAGACTGTTGGAGACATTGGGCAGGAGTACTGGATTGGAGCAGTACTCGTGCTGTGTAGGTCTTGGGACTGGGGCTTAGTTCCTGTAGTGAACTGTCCTCTGTGCTATTTTGTAAGTTAATTCATTTTCGTCAAGTTGATTGTGTTCCTGTCTCACTGTTATGTGTACCACCCCCTTTATCTAAACATTAATGATGTACTCCGTTCCCAAATATTTTGTACAAGGACTATAATAAACTATGTTTGAGTAGAATAGTAATTTCCACTGTCCCCGTTTTTTATTCTTATTTCATTTATTTAGTTTAGTTTAAAGTAGTGAGAGGGTAGTAGTGTGGAGTGGTGGGTAGAGTAATAAGAGGTGAGTTGTAGTCACCAGTGACCTCACATTACCTACCTTCCTCCGCATACTCATCCTACCACCTCGCCTGGGCCGCTACTACTGTCCCCCCCCTTTCCCCCATATTCCCAAATCATTCCCCCCTACATGACAAGGCAAACAGTTTTTAGAGGTCATGTGTACCTGAGCTTGCACGAGTCGTGGGGAGTGCCCCAGACCCCGTGTTGCCAGTAAGGCCACAAACGAAAATCAGGACAGCCTTAAACACAGGTCCCTCAAAGATTAGGGGAAACCCATGAGATAAGCAAGGCCTGCTTGCCAGCGTGTTTCAGTCTGAAAAAACCTGCGGCGATTAGCTGCCTGCTCGTTTTTTGCTATGAAGACCCCCTGTAGGCTGATACGTTTCAGGGCCACATGGAACTCACAATTCTATTCAAATCTGGGAAATCAACTGGTGAAAATAAATATATAGGTTTTTTGTCCATTTTTGTAATTTTTGAATTTTTGGCATATAAAACTTTTGTTTTAAATTTTTTCCCCTATAAAGATTCGGGAAAATTATTGTCCCTTGCTAAAATCCTTGGTTTCAAGTTAAAAATTTTCTTTTATTTCTTGGTTAACATTATTTTGGGAAATTTTCTGGCGAGACTTATCTAGAGTCCTGGCCTGTTTTTAAAAAAATATTTTTTTTATTGGCTAAAATTTTTATGGGGCATTCTTTTTTTGAACTCAGATATTAGCAAAGTTGCTGATCAAAAAGTGCTTACCTTGGGAAACATTTGAGGAACTGTTAGTTCTCAGAGGATTTTTGGGAAAAAGCAAAGCTTTTATACTATAACTTTTTAAAGGGGTTTGACACACCCCGATGAAATGTTACATAACAGTGGGGGTAAGAGTCTAAAGAATAAAATTTATGATTGAAAGTCAGTTGGGATTGAGGAATGGAACTTGTTACTTTTTGGATATTTTTATTGGGGGAAATTTTTCGGAAACCAAGGTTTCGCATCCAATACAGCGAAGAACGGGGGAAAGTTTAAAGAGAAAATCGTGGTAATAGACAAAAGTCGATGTGTTCAGTCCCCCCAAGACTGGGGAAATGGAAATATTACTTCACCCTGAGAGACTGATTATCCTAATCTCCCGTTTCTTTCACCATTTTTAAATATGGATGGAAACCAGGGGAAAAACGTGCCCAAAAAAAAATTCCCCAAAGTCGGTTTATACCATTTTATCAGTTGGCCTCCCTGCTGACGAAGATATTTTATTTTGCCCCTACCAAAAAAAGGGGAATTCCTTACAACCCTGTATTTAAAAACTTCCATGAGGTCTCTCTCCGGTTGTCATTGTAATGAAGTAACGACAGGTAAACGCTGCTCTACTCTCGCACCTTTTGTCACGGGAAGAGTCGGTCAGTAAAATATCATTTATTTCACAACTCCCCCCGGTTATTTTTAAATTTCTAAGCCCCAGGGGGGAAAGAATCAATCATGGATGTTAGAATGTCCTGGTCTTAATAAGGGAAAAAAACCCAAAAAACATGGGGTAAAAATCCCCTAGGTGGCCATTTAAAAGGAAAAACAAAAGATATTTTTAAAATACAAAACACCCCCACATGGAGAAAAAAAAGCAGTGAAAATGTTTACCTCCCCCCCCCACCCACGATTTAAAATCTTTGGGGGAACTTCACAAAACCCTATTGGTCATGGGCCAAACCGATTTTAAAAAAAGAACGTGAAGAAAGCTATAATTTGGAAAAGGCCATGCGTTTCTGAGAGAGTTTGGTCCTATCTAGCAGTAGTGCCCCGTAATGTGCAACAGGTTTAAATTTTTTGGTCCCTTTTATATCAAAGGAAGTTTTAAATAAAATAATTATAGAGGCCCTCCCAAACAGGATTCGTTCTAATCGCATTTTTCCATAAAAAAACTATTTTTCAATATTCAAGAATTAGTCGTCTTGGAATTTATACGCCCCCAAAAATGTATTTAATAAAGGCAAATTTACAATATTGAGGGCTTTCTCCTCGAGATCGCCCGTGTTGCTCTATCTAGAACTTTCGTCAGCCAAGTTTTGGAAATTTTTCAAACGTTTTCGTCCTTTTCGGAGATCTGCATCGATTTGATGCTGGTTTCCCAATACGGATGTTGGCGATATGGATGAGCAATTTTTTAAATTATGTTATATATGTTAAAACCCCGCTAAGACGAGTTATTGCAAATTGAGGGGTTTCCTTCTCGGGAAAAACTCAGGTAATAATACACCCCAGGGGGGGTTTTCCTAATTTTCCCCTGGCTAGCTTGAGTAAGCTAGCACCGATTACCGAATGAATTCCAATTAGGCTGATTGGCAGACACTCTGAACAATTTTCATCATTTAACCCTTTTGGGGCATGCAAAATAGGACCAAGCTGGATTGGTGATAAAAGTCTTGCCTTTCCCATATGTTTTTATTTTGCGAACCGAAGAACACTAACAAAACTCACTGGAAAACACATGTTCACTCGGTGTAATTCTTGAATATTTCGATAATATTAGGACCAACGTTTAATAAAAAAAACGACCGTCTAATATGATGAATCTTCTTATTCGACATTTCATTGTTAAAATTCGTCTGATAAAGAATTAGTTCACTGTAAAAGCGGCCACTGTCCAGGCTCCTGGAAAATGAGGTTCTCTGAACAAAAATTAAGTATCATCTATACATACATAACCCGCACATAGGAGAAAAAACTTATGATGATGTTTCGGACCGACTTGGACCATTACATTGGGTATGCACCTAGACCCACACTAACACACGAAGGTAAGGGAGCCAGTATACTGGCTTCCGTACCTTCGTGTGTTAGTGTTTGACTAGTTAATGGTCCAAATCGGACCGAAACGTCGTCATAAGTTTCTTTTTCCCTATGTGCGGGTTATATGTGTATTGTTCCACTTATGGTATTGTGTCTTTATATTCTTTAAGTATGATCTAGTAGGAGAGGCATCTACCACACAGTAAGAGGTACACAAGACCATCCTGTTAAGAAACTACCTTCTAGTTCCAAGTGTGATGGTAATACTTTCCTACACTCTCCTCCATCACCACCTCGTCTCCACAGGCTGTCTCCCTCTACTTATCTCCTGTGTGGAAACATGTTTCTCCTCTCTTCACTCTTCCTTTACACGGTGCTTTCACCTCCAGCAAGATTAACCCTCTTCTCTTGGTACATTTTCTTCATTCCCTTCCTCCTCTAGTCTCCTTGTTATTCCTTCCTCCTCCTACTCCAACTACTCTTATTCCTTTTCTACCTTTTCCTTCTCCTACTACTACTATTCTTCCTACTTTTCCGTATCCTTATCTTCCTCATCTTCCACTCCCTAAACTATCTCTTCCACTTCTTCTCCCTTTCCCTTTCCTCCTCTTCCTCCCCTTCCCATGCTTTCTTCAACCTCTTCCTTCCCTTTCCGTCTATCCTACTCTCTCAAGAAGCTGCAAAAGAATGCAACTTGATGAGAGTTACAAGGTTAGGCCTTGCTCCCTCTGGCCTCAGAAGATACGAAATTCGGTAAAAAACGAAGTCTGGCGGAGAAGATTGTCTGAAGTGTTTGGTTCTGGCCTTCATGGAGAGAGAGAGAGAGAGAGAGAG
>NC_069476.1:22119500-22129500 GCF_026875155.1 Cherax quadricarinatus | reverse complement strand
ACACTGTACACCGTGTTTGTCAGGCCCATACTGGAGTATGCGCACCTGTTTGGAACCCGCACTTGATAAAGCACGTCAAGAAACTAGAGAAAGTACAAAGGTTTGCCACAGGTTAGTTCCAGAGCTAAGGGGAATGTCCTATGAAGAAAGATTAAAGGGGAAAATTTCGGCCTGACGACACTGGAGGACAGGAGGGTCAGGGGAGCATGATGACGACATATAAAATACTGCATGGAATAGACAAGGTGGACAAAGACGGATGTTCCCGGGAGGGGACACAGAAACAAGAGGCCACAATTGGAAGTTGAAGACACAAATGAGTCAGAGAGATATTAGGAAGTATTTCTTCAGTCATAGAGTTGTAAGGCAGTGGAATAGCTAGAAAATGACGTAGTGGAGGCAGGAACCATACACAGTTTTAAGACGAGGTTTGATAAAGCTCATGGAGCGGGGAGAGAGAGGGCCTAGTAGCAACCGGTGAAGAGGCGGGGCCAGGAGCTAAGACTCGACCCCCGCAACCACAAATAGGTGAGTACACAAACACAGTAGGGACAGCGACGGGGCTAGTCACGCCGCCGGTGCTCCGGGAATTTAAGTGTTTTTGAGGGCTACCTAAGTGTTCTGCAAGGGTTGCTAAGTGTGTCAGGGTAGTGAACAATCCTAGAAGTGTTTTTTTTAATTGCCTGAGCCACATAAGTGTGGGGAGAGCCACAATTTTGTGAGTGTTGGAAAACAAAAGCGTTGTGGCGCAGGCTAGTGAGTAAGGCGGCGATGCCAAGTGTCACGCAAGAAAGGTAATAAAGTGAAACAATGTGGGGACCCGTGAAAGAAATACAGTGAATAAGGTTTCATTATTACCGAGAAGAAATTTAGGTGGATCTACGCCAGGACGTACATCGAGCTGGATCTACGCCAGGACGTCACATCGACCTGGACAATCTACAGTGCTACAGCTGCACTACAAGTATGTATCACCTATGAGTGGTTGTTTGGGTGTGGGGTTCAGGGGTTTCCCAAATTTAAACCCCCAAGTGAATGTGAATGGTCTAACTCTCATAGCACGATAAAGAATAGGCACTCAAGTATTCAATAAGGTTTAGCAAATGGTAATCCATTGAACAAGGCAATTAACTCACTATAAGCAGGTCGAGCATAGGCAACACTGTAAGGGTTGGAGTCAGGTCACAAGAGGTTGTGGTACAAGCGACAACTGAGAATCTACATTACACTCCAAGCACAAGCCACCTACTTTTCAGACACATAATAAACCCACACATAATTCGACACATAATTACACACACACACACACACACACACACAACAGGAAAGGCACTGCAATGGATCAGAGAATATCTGACAGGGAGGCAACAACGAGTCATGGTACGCGACGAGGTGTCAGAGTGGGCGCCTGTGACAAGCGGGGTTCCACAGGGGTCAGTCCTTGGACCTGTGCTGTTCTTGGTATATGTGAAAGACATAATGGAAGGGATAGACTCAGAAGTGTCCTTGTTTGCAGATGATGTGAAGTTAATGAAAAGAATAAAATGGGACGAGGATCCGGCGGGGACTACAAAGAGCCCTGGAAGGCTACAAGCCTGGTCAGAAAGGTCCTTGAATTTAACCCTGCCAAATGCAAAATCATGAAGTTGGGGAAGGGGAAAGAAGACCGCGACACAATTAGTTTCATGGCCCAAAAACTGCAAACCCCACTCAAGGAAAAAAAATCCCGGGGGTGGTTAACACCCAACATTTCGGGCGCACATCAAACAGATAATGCGCAGCTACGGGCGCCCGGCAAAAAACCCAGGATAGGTTCCCTACCTCAGTAAGGGTTCGTTTAAGACTCTGTATACCATTACGTAGGCCCATAGGAGTTTGCAGCACCAGTTGGAACCCCCCACCTAGTCAAGCACGTCAAGAAATTAGAGAAAATGCAAAGGTTTGCAAAACACTAGTCCAAGCTACGGGGGGTTGTCCTTTAAGAAAGGTTGAGGGAAATCGCCTGAGACACGGAGGCCCGGAGGGTCAGGGGAGCCCTGTAACGAATTTAAAATCAGCGCGGAATAGACGAGGGGGCAAAAACGGGGTGTTCCAGAGAGGGGGGCCCGACCAGAGGTCACAATTGAAAGTTTAAGTCTAGAGAAAACAAAGGGGTGTTTGGAAGTATTTTTTCATCAAAAGTAGTCGGCCCTGGAATAGCCTAGAAGGTGATGTGGTAGGGCAGGAAAAAAACATGTTTTAAGGGAGGTATGATAGAGCTCATGGGGGGAGAGGAGGACAGTAGCAATCAGCAAAGGCGGGGCCCGGAGCTGTGACTCGACCCCCGCAAACCCCAAAAAGGTGGTACAAATAGGGAGTCACCAAAACACAACACACACACACACTTTTTATATAAAACACAAAACACACACACACAAACAACACACCCCACCCAACACATCAACACACACACACACCCAAAAAAACACCCAATACCCCAAAATAATTTCCCCCAACACCAACCACACAAAACACCACAACCGCACACACAAACACCACAACCACACAACCCCAAAACCACACCCTTTTGTAAGTGCGGAAGTCCCGGAGGTTGGGGGTAGGTCCGAAAGGGGGGGCAGAAGGACCCCTGAGGGTTTTCCTTAAACGCACAAGCCACCTACCCTTTTAGTACTAAAAACCACACAAAATCCCACACACAATTACACACAAAATTACACAACACACACACACACCACCACAAACACACACACACACAACCACAAAACACACACACACCCCAAAACACACAACACACAACCCCCACACACGCACACACACACACACACACACACACAACACACACACACACACACACACACCACACACCAACACCAATCAGACACAATACACTCCCCCTCACCCCCCGAATCTCACTACTTCCCTGATCCCTCCCCGCTCCCCTACCCCCCCTCCCCGTTCACCCTAAACCCTCCCCACCCCTCCCCACTCAGCTCCCACCATAGCCACAGTTCCTCCACTACTTCCCCCCCACACTCTGACATACACACTACTAACCTAACATACAAGAACTACATAGGTTTCCCACTCTGAGGCAATCAGGATAAAACAAAAATGGGTTGCCAGAGAGCAACAAGAAAAAACCAAGGGACAGGAGGAGGAAAATGCAAAGGAAGATTGGGCAGCAGAGCTCATAAAAAGGGATCATGAATGGGAAAAGAAACTAGAAGAACTTAGCATGAGAATGGAAGAGAGGATAGATATGGAAAGCAGGAAGTGGGAGGTGCATGTCAAAGCAGCAGAAGCTAGGATACAGAGTTTAGAAGAGGAATTGAAAAATCTGAAACAGCCTAAAGAACTAAAGAACATTTTGGGATTGACAACAGAGACTGCTACCTCAGCCACAAATAAGGGGACTGTAGGGAAAGAAGGGGCACAACTGCATGGGGAAGCTCTATCAGAGGAGACTGTAGTAAATGAAGGAGCTATGCTTTATTTGGAGGCCCTAACAGACAACAACAGAGCCCAAGGAAAGCCGAGGAGGGAAAATGACAGGCCACTGAGCCCAAGTACATTAGCTAGTGAAACTGAAGAAAAGAAAGCTGCAGTGTAGGAAACCAAATTAAATGACGGGATACACCGGGATATGCAGTGGGAGAATGAAAGGGTGAGGTCAGTCTTTGTGTATGGGCTATAGGAAGTTGAAAGGGAAACTTGAAGAAAAGAAAAAGGGGGGAAAAAAAAGCAATTGAAAGAATGAATAAATAGGAAAAGACGACATGACCCGCTGAAAATTTCAGAGAATAGGGGGTTTTGAAAAAAAAAAGGAAACCGGCCAGTGAAAAGTGACTTAAAAGGCGAAGCTAATGGGAACAGGCCCTGCAGGAGAAAGCCGATTAAGGGACATCCCGGGATAAGGAAGGTGTATCTCGACCGCGACAGAAACAGAAGAAAGGTGAACTGAGAGAGATGGTACAAAAGGAAAGGGGGAAAGAGGGGATGGAGAAGATAAAAGGAGATCCAGACCAGGAAAAAGATAAATACAGCCTCCTTCACAATTTCCCTATAAAGCCCCCCAACAGGGCAACCCAGTGAACCAAAATCAAAATAAAAACCCCATGCCACATCCAATGCCCCCCCCACTACTTTACAACTCCCCCCCCACAGAAACCCCCATTTTTCCCTTCCCAGGTCTCCCATTTCCCCCAACCCCCAGACCGTCTTAGAAAAGAAGTTGAAGGTGTGGTATACAAATGCAGATGGTTAAAAAACAAGTATGAGGGTGGTACAAAAAGAATCAAGGAGACATCCCCGAAAAAATAGCATCACAGAAACAAAACTCACCAAAATAATAACAGATTAAATTTTTCCCATCCGGGATATAAATCCTGGGAAAAAAAAGGGGTGCAGCGACCACAAATCAATTACTTTTAAAATTTAAATGGAAGTCGATAGTGGGGGTAACTCAGTAAAGCCCCAGATTTTCGTTAGCAGATTAGATTGGCTTAGAGAAACTTATCATCTGTTGCTGGGGTAAGAAGAGAGCTATAATATGCAGTTTTTGAACAAAATACATGCTGTTTGAAAGAAATTTTCCTTTAAAAAGAAATTAGATAAAATAGAAATGACCAAAATGGATGAATAAGGGGGAAATATCTACTGGGTTAAGAAAGGAATTTAAGGCGTATCAAAAAGGGCGAGGGTCATTTATGGAATCAGTTTTTTTAAACCCTAAGAGGGACTTTAAAAAAAGGGGTAAAAAAAAGCAAAAAAGGGACTATGAAAAATTAAAGTTGCTAGGGACTCTAAAACAAACCCAAAAGTTTTTTCCAGGTATATAGAACAAAAGTCAGAGAAAAGGTAGGTCCCCTTAAAAAAACTAGGGGCATCTTCTGACAAAGAAAAATAAAATGTCTCTTTTTTTAAACCCTTTGGGGTGGGGACAGGCCCTCCCGAAACTTTTCTCGGGTGGCCAAATTTTTAAAAAAAAAAAAAAATTATTTTTTTTATGAAAAATAGAGTTTTTTTTTCTAAACATTATAGGCTAAACAAAAAAATTTTAACGTCAATTTCCGAGTTTTGGAGGTGTGAAATTTTGCCAAAAAGAAATATTTTGGTAACAGCGCCGACTGCCGTCCCCCGGTATTTTTTATTTATTTTTTATGTACTTTTTTAAATTTTTTTTTTAAATTTTTCTTTTTCTGAGTAACTTTTATGGCCTTGAGGCCAACATGATCAGTTTTTGAATTTATTTCTTTTTAAATACTACACAAAAAGGGCTTTAAACATGTTGTCATTTTTTTGTTTACGGGAAAATATTTAACAAACAAACAATAGAAATGTTGTTTTTTATTTTTCTATATTTTTTCCAATATACGTCACAGGACATTTTTCTGAAGTTTGCAGCTGTGGAAGCTTTGAAACATGGGTCATGCACAGTGGTTTTTTGCCCCTCCAATAAAAACGAGTTTTTTCGCTTTTTGTCGTGGGTTTTTTTTTTGTATGTGAAAGAGAACACCTTTTTGACCCTTTTCTTAAAAGCGTAGCAGGCAGTTTTCCAGGAAGTGATCCCATGCTTCGCGGCAGGTAGTTGTTGTAATTTGGGGGCGGTCAATTGCAGGTCTTTTCCCTTGGTATTGAAATACTATTTGTTGATGACAGACAAACAGAATTCGCCGTACTGTGGTTTGTTTTGGTGTCATCTTATACTATTATAAGCATTGGCATGGAAATGTCCAGAGAGGAAAAAAAACAGTTTGATGTACCATTTAAAATCTTGCGAAACAATCAGAAAACCCCAATTGCATTCACATTTGCCCACTGAAGCATGTTGAAGGTTAATAAATCACAGCTGCAGGTTTTAAAATGGGTTCATTTTCTCCTATGCTGCTCCCATGTTGCCATTTCATTGGGTGAATTGATACAACAGTTTTCATCTCGTTTGTCATGCCCCAAAAATGCCATATGTTTTTGGAGCAAACCCCTGCACCTCCCCTCTGCGAGTGCCAGCAAAAAACCCTGGGCATATGTTTTCGATTTGCAGCACTGTGCCCACAATCTGTCGTTATCGCAAAAAACCCTGAGTGGGGGCTTGTGTCCCATTTATCTGTATATAATATATGCCCTTACCAAGGTATGGTTCTATCATTTTTCGAACCCCAAACACCCGAGATGCCCAATAACTTCCTGGTATTTTGCAATGTATAACTTCCCGGTACACAATATATCCAATACCAGACCCCCTGTAACAATCCAAAGCACAAACAAAATTTATACCCCAAAAAGTTTCCTCTTGTTGGTATGTACTGCTTGAAAAAAGAGTCTTCTTTTTAAAGAATAAAGATGTCAATTACAGCTTCCCAAGGGTAAAAAATGGTACTGAAATTTTTGTTTAAAATAAAAAAAACATTCCTAATCTTTTATAACCTGCGTTCTGTCAGGGCCCGGGTTTTTTTGAGAAGTGAAACATAGTAACATTAGCACAAATCGATTTATGGCTTATATACTGAAAAATGGTGTTGCAATCAGGGGGTTGTTGACCAGTTTGATTTCACTTTGTGCTTTCACATGTGGCATAAGCATTATTGTGGGAAAGAAAAGTACAGCTCGCCACAGTTTCCTCCCTTTCCCTTTGGGGTAGACGTGAATTTGGTGAAAATATTGTGTTTGCCATGGTGTACTCGTGTATGTGTTGCTTTCCCTGACAAAATTTTCTTCGTGGTTGTCAAAGAATAACTCGAAAAATTCCGCTCAGTGGCATTGTTCCCCAAGTGTACAAGATGGCCGTATTCCATTTGGCTGCCATCAAACTGGTGGGGATTTTTGGGAAAAAATTTTCAGTTCTGCCAATCCAGGGGCGGGGCTGTGGTGGGTTTTCTGGGGCAATGACAGGTGGTTGTGGTTGTGGAGGTTGTGGTTGTGGAGGTTTTGGGTTGTGGGGCTGGTGGGGGGGGGGTGGGGGATGGTGGCCTTTGTTCTGATCAGCTGAGGCGCGGCGTGGGTGGGAGGGGGTGGCGCAGGCCCATGTGGTGCCTCACCGCGGCACCATACCCCCACGACATTTTCCTCCCAAATTTCAACAGTTCTTCTCATTTTTACTGTCTGTTCCTGTTGTCAGCCCCGGGTTGTACTCCAGATACACTCCTTCCCCCTTGGAAAAGCATAGGACACTTTCCGAGCGCATATTCGTCGATTTAATACGCTTCATGGGGAATATTGCACTTCACTATACTACTGGAACTAGTTTGAAGAGCTTGTAGTTCATATTCACTATCACTATATCACCCAAGCTTCATCTGGTCTGGGGTTTGGGGGAAATGAAATTTCCTCTTGGGTTCTGGGGCAATGAAGGAACACGAGGGCCCCGACCAGAGGTGGGAAGGTGAGGGGCTCTGGGTTTTCTTCACTATTACCCATATTTGGTCATTAGTTTCGTCAAAACCTCACTAAAACCCCGAAACTCATCTTCACTGGGACTTCCCTCACTATTAGAACTGTCATGGGGAACAAAATGTCCCAATTGCCAGGATGAGGGTTCTTCCCCGAGGCATGGTGGACATTGTTTACTAAGAGGGCATTCCCCCAATGCACCATGGGTCCCCGATTTTTTTTCTACCCCGCACATGACCCCGCAGACCCCTTCTCTCACACCTGGGCCCACAGCCTTTTCGCGGAGATTTTTAGGCCCCTAGAATTTATGCTACTATACGTCAAAAACCCCTACGCGTAAATGACTTGTACGACGAAAACCCCCAAAGGGTTAAAAAAATTTTTTCTCTCGGTTTTTTTCACAGGAAAAAACACTGTAGTGTTCCGGGAAAAATTTTTTGTGGGCCAGAAAAAGTAAAATATGTAAACATCTAGTCACAGTGAAATGGTTGTGAAGAGATAGACCGATGAAGCAAAATAAATACCGGGGCCCTTTAGGTTTTTCAAAGGGGTTTTAAAGGAAACAAAAAGGAAGTCTTGAAAACCCTTAATAAATTTTTTAATTTTTTCTTCAAGAGGTGTAGTGTTGATTGTGGAAGTGGCTAATGTAATTTTATTTTTTAAAAAAGGGGACAAATGTTACCGTCAAATTTCCCCCAAAGCCTGAAACCCCAATTTTTTAGGCAATTATAGAGTCAATTATAGCTCAAAAAATAAAGAAGCCATCCGATAAGATGCTTGATTAATGTACTCAGAATGGATTCCAAGAGGCGGTTTGTTAACTAATTTTTTAAAAATTTTTTTCAGTAAAGCTTTTGGGCTGTTGCCACGAAAAAGAATTTGATATTATTTACTTGATTTTTAAGGCATTTGATAGATTTCCCGCACCAAAGACGTTGAAAAAAGTAGCAGCCATGGCTTGGGGGGAAGAGTGTTCGTGGATCGTCATGGCTCACAGACAGGAAGCGAGAGTGTCCATAAATGGGGTTAAATCCGAGTGGGGTCGTAACAAGTGGCGTTCCCCCGGGTCAGTTTGGGCCCGTTGTTGTTTATAATATTATCAATGTCTTGTGAAGGAATTCTTGTTGAGCAAATTGCGATGACACGAAGTAGGGGGATAAATTGATTCAAAAGTGATGTTAGGGAATTCAGGGGATTTAGACAAACTTACTCTTGGTCGAAAAATTGGGAGATGCGTTTAATGTAGATAAATGCAAAAGGTTCTGAAGTCGGAAGTTTTCCCTAACCCTCACTTATAAGTTAAAAAATGAGGAAATTAGCCATACAGATTGCGAAAAGGATTGGGGGGTTTTGGTAAGAGAAACCCTTAACCAAGAAACAAAGCCTAAGCGTATAATAAGGCAAATAAATTCTGGGTTTATATCAAGAAGGTAAAGCAACAGAAGTCCAGAGGGCTACTGCTTTTTACCATTAGTAAGGCCTCACCCAGATTAGCGCTCAAATTTTTGGTTCCATATTAAAAATGGACATAAATTCGTTAGAAAAAATTCGCGTAGGGTGACTAAATTAATACTAGCATTAGAAATTTCCCTTTTGAAAAAAGATGAAGATCTTTAAGTTCTTCACTTGTTAGACGAAAAATGAGGGGGACCTATCAAAGTGTATAAGGGAAGTTTGGTATTAAAAAAGGGGGATAAAAACAAGGTTTGAGGATATCTCTCCAAGAGAGAACCCGCGTAAATGGATTTAAATTGTTAAGTTTAGTTTTAAAAAAAGGACATAGGAAAGTTTTGGGTTTTGGAAATGGGGTTTGTTGATGAGGGAAAAAACAGTCTACCTATTTGGGTTATTGAGGCTAGGCTTTGGGTTTTTTAAAAATTTTTGGGTTTGGAAAAGTACATGAGTGGGAGGGGTTGGTTTTGAGTGGGACTTGCCTAGGCTTATTTCTTGGGTGCATTTAAAATTGGGTTGGTCAAAAAAATTTGTTGTGGGGGAATTGTAAAGGGCCTGCCCAGTAGGGCCAACGGCCCGCTGAGTGTTCCCCCTTTCTTTGTTCTTTGTTTTTATGAGAGGGGGGGGGGGAGTTGCATGTTAAATTTAAAAAACCAAAGGGGGGTTTTGGAAAAGGGGGGGAAAGGATGGGAGGGCGAAAGGGATTTTAGTGGACAACCGTCTGAGGGGCATAAAGGTGTAAATTTCAGTAATGTAAACCACCCCAGAATGAGGGGCCCGGAAGAAAAGATGAGAGCAACAGGCAATGACGACACACTAGCCGGGTGGCCAGGAGAGCCACATGGGGAGAGCAAAGTTACTAGTTATGGGGGATTTCAATCACAAGGAGATTTATGGGAAAACCTGGAGCCCCATGGGGGTCCCCCAAACTGGAAAGCCAAAATGATGGATGTGGTATGGAAAACCCATGATCAAAAGTTAGAGAACTACAGAGAGAGAGGGAGGATGAACCCGCAAGACTGGACCCTTTTATTCACCTTGAGTAGTTCGGACTCGAGGGTATCATGTAGAAAAAGGCCCCTGGGAGCTAGTGATATTGGTTCTGTGCTTCGATCCATAGTTGAGCTCCAAATGCGAGAGTGCAGGAATAGGCTGGGAAAAA
>NC_069476.1:22112000-22114500 GCF_026875155.1 Cherax quadricarinatus | reverse complement strand
ACACCCATCTCTCTGTGAACCTTCGGTAGTGCACCCATCTCTCTTTTGAACCTTTGGTAATACACCCCATCTCTCTGTGAACCTTCGGTAGTACACTCATCTCTCTGTGAACCTTCGTAGTACATTCATCTCTCTATGAACCTTCGGTAGTACACCCATCTCTCTGTGAACCTTCGGTAGTACACCCATCTCTCTGTGAACCTTCGGTAGTGCACCATCTCTCTTTAAACCTTTGGTAATACACCCATCTCTCTGTGAACCTTCGGTAGTACACTCATCTCTCTGTGAACCTTTGGTAGTACACCCATCTCTCTGTGAACTTCGGTAGTACAACCATCTCTCTGTGAACCTTCGGTAGTACACCCATCTCTCTGTGAACCTTCGGTAGTACAACCATCTCTCTGTGAACCTTCGGTAGTACACCATCTCTCTGTGAACCTTCGGTAGTACACCCATCTCTCTGTGAACCTTCGGTAGTACACTCATATCTCTGTGAACCTTCGGTAGTACACTCATCTCTCTGTGAACCTTCGGTATGTACACTCATCTCTGTGAACCTTCGGTAGTTGGTTTAGAAAGACACGTAAGCAAACACTATGACATATTTATTAAAAAACGTTTCGGTCCTGGGACCTTGATCACTTCTAACATACAGAGGTAGAAAGGCATTATATATATAGGCGGAGAGTGAGGTGACGCACGTGACCTGAGGAATGTCATAAGAACATAAGAATGGAGGAACACTGTAGAAGACCTACTGGCCCATGCGAGGCAGGTCCTTATCAAACAACCTCTACCTATGATGAGGACGGGTAGACGATGAAATCATGTGACTCCTGTGTTGTTGGGTTGGTGCTGCTTAAGTATCATGTATGCCAATGTTTTTGAAATTTTGTAGTTTCCAGTGTTGCGTTCTATAGTGTCGGTGACGGTGATTAGTGAGGCTTCTAGGCACCGTCGGCGTTGAGGCACAACTAGTTCTCACCGAACCAGACCTCAGACGCCGACGGTGCCTAGAAGCCTCACTAATCGCCGTCACCGACACTATAGAACGCAACATGGAAACTACAAAATTTCAAAAACATTGGCATACATGATACTTAAGCAGCACCAACCCAACGACACAGGAGGCACATGATTTCATCGTCTACCCGTCCTCATTATAGGCAGAGGTTGTTTTGATAAGGACCTGCCTCGCATGGGCCAGTAGGTCTTCTACAGTGTTCCTCCATTCTTATGTTCTTATGTTCTTATGACATTCCTCAGGTCACGCGCGTCACACCTCACTCTCCGCCTATATATATAATGTCTGTCTTCCTCTGTATGTTAAAAGTGAACAAGGTCCCAGGACCGAAACGTTTTGTAATAAATATGTCATAGTGTTTGCTTACGTGTCTTTCTAAACCAACTTGTCGGTATTTATTACCAAGGTTTATACCATCTTGTCTGACACTGCAACACACTATGGACATAGCATGCAGAGAATAACTTTCTCTCCTACTCAAAGCTATAGTCTTCGGAACCTACACATCTTCCTAGAAGACTGTCTTGCTGAGATGGTGGTACCGCGGTCCACTCCTCGACAACTGACCACATCTAGACACCCTTTCTCTCCTGCTGTTTACGCCTACCTTACATAAAGCTCTGATGAACTGCGACATGCTCAGAAGGAGACCTCATTACGTGCCGCTCAGATTCGTGCTTCACTTCCTACTCCTGACAGAAGAACTGCAGAATATATACTCAGCCAAATTACCACTGCCAACATCCAACAGAAATTGAAGCTATCACGAAAACTACAAGACCTGTGCTCCCACAGCAAATGGAGCGAAATGGGACGACCAGAAATCATAAATAACTTATCTTCCTATACACTAACCGTCACCGAGACAGAAGCCCTCAGGATAGGGCTCAAGTTTACTACTGGCATCAACAAGAAACATAATCTGGTGGATATGGTAACCAAGAACCAACCTTTTGGAGACTCCGAGTTTCAAAAGGGCTTTGTTCAAGGAATTATCACTGCTGCAGCTACTGAGCCTTCAAGACCGGTCATTCCCAGAAGATACATCCAAGCACTCAGGGACTTGGCCAACAACGATGATATCGTCATTACAACCGCTCGCAAAGGAGGTGGTGTGGTAGTACACTCATCTCTCTGTGAACCTTCGTTAGTACACCCATCTCTCTGTGAACTTTCGGTAGTACACCCATCTCTCTGTGAACCTTCGGTAGTACACCCATCTCTCTGTGAACCTTCGGTAGTACACCCATCTCTCTGTGAACCTTCGGTAGTACACTCATCTCTCTGTGAACCTTTGGTAGTACACCATCTCTCTGTGACCTTCGGTAGTACACCCATCTCTCTGTGAACCTTCGGTAGTACACCCATCTCTCTGTGAACCTTCGGTAGTACACTCATCTCTCTGTGAACCTTCGGTAGTACACTCATCTCTCGCTGTACATACACCCGTGTATTATAGAAGTGTATTTTTTAAAA
>NC_069476.1:22095471-22111500 GCF_026875155.1 Cherax quadricarinatus | reverse complement strand
TGACAAGGTATCACGAGAGAGAGGGATGGGTAGATTGCGTTTTCCTAGACTGCAGGAAGGCCTTTGACACAGTTCCCCACAAGAGATTAGTGCAGAAGCTGGAGGATCAGGTGCATGGAAAAGGGAGGGCACTGCAATAGATCAGGGAATACCTGACAGGGAGGCAGCAACGAGTCATGGTAAGTGAAGAGGTATCACAGTGGGCGCCTGTTACGAGCGGGGTCCCACAGGGGTCAGTTCTAGGACCAGTGCTATTTTTGATATAAGTGAACGACATGATGGAAGGAATATACTCTGAAGTGTCCCTGTTTGCAGATGATGTGAAGTTGATGAGAAGAATTAAATCGGACGAGGATGAGGCAGGACTGCAAAGAGACCTGGACAGGCTGGACATGTGGTCCAGTAACTGGCTTCTCGAATTCAATCCAGCCAAATGCAAAGTCATGAAGATTGGGGAGGGGCAAAGAAGACCGCAGACAGAGTATAGGCTAGGTGGACAAAGACTACAGACCTCACTCAGGGAGAAAGACCTTGGGGTGACCATAACACCCGAGCACGTCACCGGAGCACACATCAACCAAATAACTGCTGTAGCATACGGTCGCCTGGCAAACCTGAGAATAGCGTTCCGATACCTTAATAAGGAATCGTTCAAGACACTGTACACTGTGTATGTTAGGCCCATACTGGAGTATGCAGCACCAGTCTGGAACCCACACCTGGTCAAGCACGTCAAGAAGTTAGAGAAAGTACAAAGGTTTGCAACAAGGCTAGTCCCCAGAGCTCAAGGGAATGTCGTACGAGGAAAGTTTAAGGGAAATCGGACTGACGACACTGAGGACAGAAGGGTCAGGGAGACATGATAACGACATACAAGATACTGCGGGGAATAGACAAGGTGGACAGAGATAGAATGTTCCAGAGAGGGGACACAGGGACAAGGGGTCACAACTGGAGACTGAAGACTCAGACGAGTCACAGGGACGTTAGGAAGTATTTCTTCAGTCATAGAGTTGTCAGCAAGTGGAATAGCCTAGCAAGTGAAGTAGTGGAGGCAGGAACCATACATAGTTTTAAGAAGAGGTATGATACAGCTCAGGAAGCAGAGAGAGAGAGAGGACCTAGTAGCGATCAGTGAAGAGGCGGGGCCAGGAGCTGAGTCTCGACCCCTGCAACCACAATTAGGTGAGTACAATTAGGTGAGTACACACACAACACACACACACACACACACACACACACACACACACACACACACACACACACACATATACACACACACATATAACTACACACACATACACACACACACACATACACACACACACACACACACACACACACACGCAGGAGCTGTGACTCGACCCCTGCAACCACGAATAGGTGAGTACGCACACACACACACACGCACACACACACATACACACACACACATACTCACACATACACACACACACATACACACACATACACATACATACACACACACACACACACACACACACACACACACACACACACACACACACACACACACACACACACACACACTGTAAGTACATGCAGGTCAAGCCCCAGGAGGTTGGGGGTCAGGTCACAAGAAGTTGTGGGCAGCAAAGGACCACTGAGACTCTACATTACAACACACAAGCCACCTACCTTTTCAGTACATAATAAACCCACACATAATTTCACACAAAATTACACACACACACACACACACACACACACACACACACACACACACACACACAAACACACACACGCACACACACACTCGTTCACCCTCCCCCTCCCCACCCCTCCCCACTCCTCTCCCACATAGCCACAGTTCCTCCACTACCTCCCCCCCACACTCTGACATACACACTCCTAACCTAACATACAGAACTACATAGGTTTTCCCACTCTGAGGCAATCAGGATAAAACAAAAATGGGTTGCCAGAGAGCAACAAGAAAAACCAAGGGACAGGAGGAGGAAGCTGCAAAGGAAGATTGGGCAGCAGAGCTCATAAAAAGGGATCGTGAATGGGAAAAGAAACTAGAAGAACTTAGCATGAGAATGGAAGAGAGGAAAGATATGGAAAGCAGGAAGTGGGAGGTGCATGTCAAAGCAGAAGAGGCTAGGATACAGAGTTTGGAAGAGGAACTGAAAAATCTGAAACATCCTAAAGAACTAAAGAACATTTTGGGATTTACAACAGAGACTGCTGCCTCAGCCACAAATAAGGGGACTGTAGGGAAAGAAGGGGCACAACTGCATTGGGAAGCTCTATCAGAGGAGACTGTAGTAAATGAAGGAGCTATGCTTTATGTGGAGGCCCTAACAGACAACAACAGAGCCCAAGGAAAGCCGAGGAGGGAAAATGACAGGCCACTGAGCCCAAGTACATTAGCTAGTGAAACTGAAGAAATAAAAGCTGCAGTGTAGGAAACCAAATTAAATGAGGGGATACACAGGGATATGCAGTGGGAGAATGAAAGGGTGAGGTTAGTCTTTGTGTATGGGCTCCAGGAAGTTGAAAGGGAAACATATGAAGCAAGAAAACAAGGGGGAAAAAAAGCAATTCAAAGCATCATGAAATCAATAGGAGAAGACGACATGACCCAGCTGTAAAATTTTCAGAGAATAGGGGGTTTTGTAAAAAAAAGAAACCGGCCAGTGAAAGTGACCTTCAAGGCAGAAGCGTCTCGGAACAGGATCCTGCAGGAGAAAGCACGATTAAGGGACATGCCGGCATACAGGAAGGTGTATCTCGACCGCGACAGAACACAAGAAGAAAGGTAGGAACTGAGAGAGATGGTACAAAAGCGAAAGGAGGAAAGAGAGGGGATGGAGAAGATAGACAGGAGATTCCAGACCCAGGAAGATAATCAAATACAGCCTCCCTCACAACTTCCTTTAAAAGCCTCCTAACCAGGTCAACCCCAGTGCAACCAAACACTCTAAATCAAAACACCCATGCCACATCCAATGCCCCCACCCACTACATTACAAACTCCACCCCCACAGCAACAACCCATAGTTCCTTACCAGGTCTCCCACTTCCCCAACCCCAGTACACCTCCCAGACCACAGTCTTAGAAAAGAAGTTGAAGGTGTGGTATACAAATGCAGATGGAATAACAAGCAAGTATGAGGAGTGGTACGAAAGAATCAAGGAGACATCCCCAGACATAATAGCACTCACAGAAACAAAACTCACCAGAATAATAACAGATTCAATCTTTCCATCCGAATATCAAATCCTCAGGAAATACAGAGGGAGGAGAGGGGGAGGAGGAGTTGCACTGTTCGTTAAAGACCAGTGGGGTTTTGAGAAAATGGAAGGAATGGATGGCACGGGCGAAAGGGACTACTTAGTAGGAACAATCCAGTCTGAGAGCAACAGAGCAAGGATCGACACACTAGCCGAGGTGGCCAGGAGAGCACACATGGGGGGAGCAAAGTTACTAGTTATGGGTGATTTCAATCACAAAGAGATTGACTGGGAAAACCTGGAGCCCCATGGGGGTCCCGAAACATGGAAAGCCAAGATGATGGATGTGGTACTGGAAAACCTCATGCATCAACATGTTAGAGACACTACCAGAGAGAGAGGAGAGGATGAACCAGCAAGACTGGACCTTGTATTCACCTTGAGTAGTTCGGACATCGAGGGTATCATGTATGAAAGGCCCGTGGGAGCTAGTGATCATGTGGTTCTGTGCTTCGACTCCATAGTTGAGCTCCAAGTGCAGAGAGTAGCAGGAATAGGCTGGGAAAAACCAAACTACAAAAGGGGGAACTACTCAGGCATGAGGAACTTCCTTCAAGACATTCAGTGGGAGAGGGAACTGACAGGAAAACCAGTACAAGAAATGATGGACTATGTGGCAACAAAATGCAAGGAGGCAGAGGAGAGGTTTGTTCCCAAGGGAAACAGAAATAATGGGAAGAACAGAACGAGTCCTTGGTTCACCCAAAGGCAAAAACTAGGTGTACTAGAGAATGGAAAAGGTACAGAAGACAGAGAACTCAGGAAAATAAAGAGATTAGCCGATGAGCCAGAAACGAATATGCACAGATAAGAAGGGAGGCTCAGAAACAATATGAAAATGATATAGCATCAAAAGTAAAGACTGACCCGAAGTGTTGTACAGGCCACATAGGAGGAAAACAACAGTCAAGGACCAGGTAATCAGACTGAGGAAGGGTGATGGGGAATTCACAAGAAACGACCAAGAGGTATGTCAGGAGCTCAACACAAGATTTAAAGAAGTATTTACAGAGGAAACTAGTAGGACTCCAGGAAATCGAAACAGGGGGGCACACCACAAATGCTGGATGAGGTAAATATAACCAAGGAGGAGGTGAAGAAGCTGCTATGCGAACTTGACACCCCCAAAGGCGGTGGGACCAGACAACATCTCTCCTGGGTCCTTAAAGAGGGAGCAGAGATATTGTGTGAGCCATTTAACAAAGATCTTAAACATATCATTTGAAACTGGGCAACTCCCTGAGGTATGGAAAATTTGGCAAATGTAGTTCCAATTTTAAAAAAGGGAGACAGACATGAGGCACTAAACTACAGACCTGTCCCCACTAACGTGTATAGTATGCAAGGTCATGGAAAAGATCATCAGGAGGAAGAGTGGTGGAGCACCTGGAAAGAAACAAGTGTATAAATTGACAACCAGCAGGGTTTTCCGGGGAGGGAAAATCCTGTGTCACAAACCTACTAAGTTTTATGACAAGGTGACAGAAAAAAGACAAGAGAGAGAGGGGTGTATCGCTGCATATTTTTGGACTGCAAGAAGGCCTTCGACACAGTTCCTCACAAGAGGTTACGGGCAAAAGCTAGAGGATCAGGCACACATAACAGGAAAAGCACTGCAATGGATCAGAGAATACCTGACAGGGATGCAACAACGAGTCATGGTACGCGACGAGGTGTCAGAGTGGGCGCCTGTGACAAGCGGGTTCCACAGGGTCAGTTTAGGACCTGTGCTGTTCTTGGTATATTGTGAACGACATAACGGAAGGGATAGACTCAGAAGTTTCCTTGTTCGCAGATGATGCGAAGTTAATTAGAAAAAATAAAATCGGAATGAGGATCAGGCAGGACTACAAAGAGACCTGGAGAGGCTACAAGCCTTGGTCCAGCAACTGGCTCCTTGAATTTAACCCTGCCAAATCCCAAAGTCATGAAGATTGGGGAAGGGCAAAGAAACCGCAGACACAATATAGTTTAGATGGCCAAAGACTGCAAACCTCATCAAGGAAAAAGATCTGGGGTGGAGTATAACACCGAGCATATCTCCTGAGGCGCACATCAATCAAATAAACTGCTGCAGCATACGGGCGCCTGGCAACCTACGGTTTAGCGTTCCGATACCTCAGTAAGGATTCGTTTAAGACTCTGTACACCATCTACGTCAGGCCCATACTGGAGTATGCAGCACCAGTTTGGAATCCACACCTAGTCAAGCACGTCAAGAAATTAGAGAAAGTGCAAAGGTTTGCAACAAGATAGTCCCAAAAGCTACGGGGATTGTCCTATGAAAAAAGGGTTTGGGAGGGAAATCGGCCTGACGACACTGGAGGCCAGGAGGGTCAGGGGAGACATGATAACGGCATATAAAATACTGCGCGGAATAGACGAGGTGGACAAAGATGGGACACAGACACAAGAGGTCACAATTGGAAGTTGAAGACTCAGATGAATCAAAGGGATTTTAGGAATTTTATTTCTTCAGTCATAGAGTAGTCAGGCCATGGAATAGCCTAGAAAGTGATGTGGTGGAGGCAGGAACCATACATAGTTTTAAGGCGAGGTATGATAGAGCTCATGGGGCAGGGAGAGAGAGGACCTAGTAGCAATCAGCGAAGAGGCGGGGCCAGGAGCTGTGAATCGACCCCTGCAACCACAAATAGGTGAGTACAAATAGGTGAGTACACACACACACACACACACACACACACACACACACACACACACACACACACACACACACACATACTTCAAGTATTCTGTGCTGTAGCTATAATTTTAAAATTAGCTTGCCTTGGTATGTGTGTGAGATTCACACCAGATTCTAATAACCTAGTGAGGAGGTTTGGCCAGAGAGGTGAGGATCCAACATAAAATTAAATTACATTCAAAATCTCTAGCCTTAAAAAAATCATTATACGTTCTTCCGATGCAACTAATACTACAATTAGAAAAGATAATCCAGGCTACTACAATGCAACTGAACAGAGATAACTGCAACAGCATCCTTAAACCTGTTGTGAGTGTCGTTGGTAAAGAGGCTAATGAACATGAATTTGAATATTTGTGGGTAATTAGTTCGTATTTTTTAAACGTACAGGCCGTCAACCACCGAGGTGACCTAATATGAAAACCGAAAATTTATCTTTTTACATTTAGTAATTGATACCGGCGAAGGGGTTACTAGCGCCATGCTCTCGGTATTTTGGTAGCCTCATACGACATTATTGGCTTTGTATTAATTCACTACATCAATTCGTAATATTAAAACACTGATAGTTATTAAATCTCCGTAGGATCTGTGATTAAAAGGTATTTTAATTGAGGAATTAATCTCCAGAAATGTTTTCAGTATTTTCTGGAAATGTGAGTAGATGGAAAAAATCTGCAAGAATTTACTTTTCATTATCAAGTGTAAAGTTGAAACAACGATTTAGTCGTTTGCATGGGAAACCAGAGTTGAACACCCATCTCTTTGTGAACCTTTTGTAGTACACCCATCTCTCTGTGAACCTTCGGTAGTACACCCATCTCTCCGTGAACCTTCGGTAGTACACCCATCCCCTTGTGAACCCTTTGGTTTGTACACCCATCTCTCTGTGAACCTTCGGTAGTAAAATTCATCTCTCTGTGAACCTTTGGTAGTGCACCCATCTCTCTTTGAACCTTTGGTAATACACCCATCTCTCTGTGAACCTTCGGTAGTACACCCATCTCTCTGTGAACCTTCGGTAGTACATTCATCTCTCTGTGAACCTTCGGTAGTGCACCCATCTCTCTTTGAACCTTTGGTAATACACCCATCTCTCTGTGAACCTTCGGTAGTACACCCATCTCTCTTTGAACCTTTGGTAATACACCCATCTCTCTGTGAACCTTCGGTAGTACACCCATCTCTCTGTGAACCTTCGGTAGTACACCCATCTCTCTGTGAACCTTTTGTAGTACACCCATCTCTCTGTGAACCTCGTAGTACACCCATCTCTCTGTGAAAACCTTCGGTAGTACACTTATCTCTCTGTGAACCTTCGGTAGTACATTCATCTCTCTGTGAACCTTCGGTAGTACACCCATCTCTCTGTGAACCTTCGGTAGTACACCCATCTCTCTGTGAACCTTCGGTAAATACAAATTATCTCTCTGTTGAAACCTTCGGTAGTACAAACATCTCTGTGAACCTTCGGTATACACCCATCTCTCTGTGAACCTTCGGTAGTACACTTACTTCTGTGAACCTTCGGTAGTACATTCATCTCTCTGTGAACCTTCGGTAGTACATTCATCTCTCTGTGAACCTTCGGTAGTACACCCATCTCTCTGTGAACCTTCGGTAGTACACTTATCTCTCTGTGAACCTTCGGTAGTACACTCATCTCTCTTTGAACTTTTGGTAATACACCCATCTCTCTGTGAACCTTCTTTAGTACACTCATCTCTCTGTGAACCTTCGGTAGTACACCCATCTCTCTATGAACCTTCGGTAGTGCACCCATCTCTCTTTGAACCTTTGGTAGTACACTCATCTCTCTGTGAACCTTCGGTAATACACCCATCTCTCTGTGAACCTTCGGTAGTACACTCATCTCTCTGTGAACCTTCGGTAGTACATTCATCTCTCTGTGAACCTTCGGTAGTACACCCCACCCCCTCTGTGAACCTTCGGTAGTACACCCATCTCTCTGTGAACTTTCGGTAGTACACCCATCTCTCTGTGAACCTTCGGTAGTACAAACCCCTCTCTCTGTGAACCTTCGGTAGTACCTCATCTCTCTGTGAACCTTTGGTAGTACACCTCATCTCTCTGTGAACCTTCGGTAGTTTCCCCATCTCTCTGTGAACCTTCGGTAGTACCCCATCTCTCTGTGAACCTTCGGTAGTACACCCATCTCTCTGTGAACCTTCGGTAGTAACCACCCATCTCTTTGTGAACCTTCGGTAGTTAACCCCATCTCTCTTTTGAACCTTCGGTAGTACACCCATCTCTCTGTTTAACCTTCGGTAGTACACTCATCTCTCTGTGAACCTTCGGTAGTACACTCATCTCTCTGTGAACCTTCGGGAGTACAACCCATCTCTTGTGAACCTTCGGTAGTACACCCATTTTCCTGTGAACCTTCGGTTTGTACATCATCTCTCTGTGAACCTTCGGTAGTACACTCATCTCTCTGTGAACCTTCGGTAGTACACTCATATCTCTGTGAACCTTGGGTTTAGTACATCATCTCTCTGTGAACCTTCGGTAGTAAAACTCATCTCTCTGTGAACCTTCGGTAGTTGGTTTTAGAAAGACACGTAAGCAACACTCATGACATATTTATTAAAAAAACGTTTCGGTCCTGGGACCTTGATCACTTCTAACATACAGGGGTTTAGAAAGGCATTATTTATATAGGCTGAGAGTGAGGTGACGCCGTGACCTGAGGAATGTCATAAGACCATAAGAATGGAGGAACACTGTAGAAGACCTACTGGCCCATGCGAGGCAGGTCCCTTATCAAAACAACCTCTGCCTATAATGAGGAGGGTAGACGATAAAATCATGCCTCCTGGTTGTTTTGGGTTGGGTGCTGCTTAAGTATCATGTATGCCAAGGGTTTTTGAAATTTTGTATTTTTCCAGTGTTGCGTTCTATAGTGTCGGTGACGGCGATTAGTGAGGTTTCCCTAGGCACCGTCGGCGTCTGAGGCAACAACTAGTTCTCACCGAACCAGACCTCAGACGCCGACGGTGCCTTTAGAAAGCCCAAATCCCCGTCACGACACTATAGAACGCAACACTGAAAACTACAAAATTTCAAAAACATTGGCATACATGATACTTAAGCAGCACCAAAACCCAACAACACAGGAGGCCCACATGATTTCATCGTCTACCCGTCCTCATTAAAAGGCAGAGGTTGTTTGATAAGGACCTGCCTCGCATGGGCCAGTAGGTCTTCTACAGTGTTCCTCCATTCTTTGTTCTTATGACATTCTCAGGTCACGCGCGTCACACCTCACTCTCCGCCTATAATATAATGTCTGTTTCCTCGATGTTAGAAGTGAACAAGGTCCCAGGACCGAAACTTTTTATAATAAATAGGGTCATAGTGTTTGCTTACGTGTCTTTCTAAACCACCTTGTCGGTATTTATTACCAAGGTTTATACCATCTTGTCTGACAACTGCAACACACTATGGACATAGAAAGCAGAGAATAACTTTCTCTCCTACTCAAGCTATAGTTTTCGGAACCTACAATTCTTCCTAGAAGACTGTCTTGCTGAGATGATGGTACAGGGGTCCACTCCTCGAAAAACTGACCACATCTAGACACCCTTTCTCCCCTGCTGTTTACGCTTTCCTTACTTAAAGCTTGATGAACTGCGACATGCTCAGAAGGAGCCTCATTACGTGCCGCTCAGATTCGTGCTTCACTTCCTACTCCTGACAGAAGAAAATGCAGAATATATACTCAGCCAAATTACCACTGCCCAAAATCCAACAGAAATTGAAGCTATCACGAAAACTACAAGACTTGTGTTTCCCAAAAGCAAATGGAGCGAAATGGGACGACCAGAAATCATAAAAAAACTTATCTTCTATTTTAAATAACCGTCACCGAGACAGAAGCCCTCAGCCTAGGGCTCCAGTTTACTACCGGCATCAACAAGAAACATCATCTGGTGGAAAATGGTAACCCAAGAACAACCTTTGGAGGCTCCGAGTTTCAAAAAGGCTTTGTTCAAGGAATTTTTCCCCTGCTGGCCCGCTACTGAGCCCTTCCAAAACCGGTCCCTTCCCAGAAGAAAACATCCAAGCACTAGGGACTTGGCCAACAAACGATGAAAATCGTCATTACAACCGCTCGCAAAGGAGGTGGTGTGGTAGTACACTCATCTCTCTGTGAACCTTCGTTAGTACACCCATCTCTCTGTGAACTTTCGGTAGTACACCCATCTCTCTGTGAACCTTCGGTAGTACACCCATCTCTCTGTGAACCTTCGGTAGTACACTTATCTCTCTGTGAACTTTCGGTAGTACACCCATCTCTCTGTGAACCTTCGGTAGTACACCCATCTCTCTGTGAACTTTCGGTAGTACACCCATCTCTCTGTGAACCTTCGGTAGTACACCCATCTCTCTGTGAACCTTCGGTAAATAAACTTATCTCTCTGTGAACCTTCGGTAGTACACCCCTCTCTCTGTGAACCTTCGGTAGTACAAACCCATCTCTCTGTGAACTTTCGGTAGTAACCCATCTCTCTGTGAAACCTCGGTAGTACACCCATCTCTCTGTGAACCTTCGGTTGTTTAACCCATCTCTCTGTGAACCTTCGGTAGTACACCATCTCTCTGTGAACCTTCGGTAGTACACTTATCTCTCTGTGAACCTTCGGTAGTACATTCATCTCTCTGTGAACCTTCGGTTTGTACAACCCATTCTCTCTGTGAACCCTTCGGTAGTACATTCATCTCTCTGTGAACTTCGGTAGTACACCCATCTCTTGTGAACCTTCGGTAGTACATTCATCTCTCTGTGAACCCTTTGGTAGTACATTATCTCTCTGTGAACCTTCGGTAGTACAAACCCCTCTCTCTGTGAACCTTCGGTAGTACACCCATCTCTCTGTGAACCTTCGGTAGTACACCCATCTCTCTGTGAACCTTCGGTAGTACACCCATCTCTCTGTGAACCTTCGGTAGAAACACCCATCCTTTTGTGAACCTTGGGTTTAGTACCCCATCTCTCTGTGAACCTTCGGTAGTAAAAACCCATCTCTCTGTGAACCTTGGGTAGTACACCCCATCTCTCTGTGAACCTTGGGTAGTACACCCATCTCTCTGGGGAACCTTCGGTAGTACACTCATCTCTCGCTGTACATACACCTCGTGTACTATATAGAAGTGTATTTATGCCTTAATAATATCAATTTCTTGACCGTACTGTATTCAATATTTAACACTGAATACTGTCCCCTCAAGGTAGGTTCCTTGACGCTGGTGAGGGGCTCTTGTTCTAGGAAATTGGATCTGTGCTCCAGTTCCCTGAATTACGTCTAACTATCTTCCATCCCCCCACCACAGGAGCTGAATAATCCTACGGGTTTAGCGTTCCCGCGTGATTATCATAATAATTACAACACTGAATATTACATTTACCTAAGTATAATTTTACCCTAAAAAATCCACTTCACTGTAACGTCAAGCGGCCAAGAGCTGTTATTCAACTGTGATTTCTGCCATTGTTTTCCGATGACATGAATAGTCTCTCTCTCCCAGTAGAAAGAGTTTTTTTAATGTTTTCACGTCATGTATAGAATCTGGGAAAATAATGCTTTGTTTTTCCTCTGACCGTCGTGTCAAGGCTGGGGATGGAATACCTGGGGATAGTGGCTGGGTACCTGGGGATAGTGGCTGGGATAACTGGGGATAGTGGCTGGGATACCTGGCGAAGGTATGAGCCAATTTAACTTTGCACGGTGAGCTTCGGACAGATGTAGAGGGACTATGGCTGGCCAAAATTTTCTCATTTTGAACCTGCAGCTGTGGTTTCCGGGTGAAAGAAGCCAGCAATATATTTCGGTTTACACAGAAATGCTTGAAACACAGAAATTCCTGAACAGATTTCCATGAAAGAAAATATATAATAATATTTATGTTATAATCAATTTTCAGTCAGGAAAAACCTGTAAAACATCGTCGTTGTCTTGCTCTTGCAAATGATTTTAATTTCAAATTGACAGTAGACTTACCATCCTGGACCATTATTAAGTTAAATTGACAGTAGACTTCCATCCTGGACCATTATTAAGTTAATTGACAGTAGAAATTCCATCCTGGACCATTATTAAGTTAATTGACAGTAAAACTTCCATCCTGGACCATTATTAAGTTAATTGACAGTAGACTTCCATCCTGGGCCATTATTAAGTTAATTTAACAGTAGACTTCCATCCTGGACCATTATTAAGTTAATGACAGTAACTTTCCATCCTGGACCATTATTAAGTTAATTGACAGTAGACTTTCCATCCTGGACCATTATTAAGTAATTGACAGTAGACTTCCATCCTGGACCATTATTAAGTTAATTGACATAGACTTCCATCCTGGACCATTTTTAAATTTAAATTTACAGTAGACTTCCATCCTGGACCATTATTAAGTTAATTGACAGTAGACTTCCATCCTGGGCCATTATTAAGTTAATTGACAGTAGACTTCCATCCTGGACCATTATTAATTAATTGACAGTAGACTTCCATCCTGGACCATTATTAAGTTAATTTACAGTAAAACTTCCATCCTGGACCATTATTAAGTTAATTGACAGTAGACTTCCATCCTGGACCATTATTAAGTTAATTGACAGTAGACTTCCATCCTGGACCATTATTAAGTTAATTGACAGTAGACTTCCATCCTGGACCATTATTAAGTTAATCGCGACTTGAAAAACTATCCATTTTGTTATTCACTTTTAAAGAGAGATGGACTGAACATACCGACTCTAGGCTGAGGGACAGATTACCTCTAACCCCCTCTTCAACCGTTCTCTACACTGAACAAAGAAGCCACTGGCTGGCGAAACGTTTCCAGAATAACGAAAACCATTTGTTCCACAAGTGTCTAATTATTCACTTTTAAATTGCTCAAGACGGTATTATAAATTTCATTATCCAAAACTTAATTTATACATGCACATTCAAGCTTTTTTTTTTTACTTTAGCATTCATTAAGACTAACTTATTAATTGTTCGCTCCTATAAACTTGCAGATTAAATGAAGTACAAAGACATTCCTCAGAAAGACTGCCAGAGCTATGAAACAGGGAATTACAAAGTCTTAAAAAACAAACAGAGAAGAAAATAAAGGTTAGATGATCATAAGAGTTACAAGAATAACGATAACGAAGATTTCTTACCACCATAAATGCATAATAAAGAGTCATAATAGTAAACAGAGGACAAAATATGGTGTCGAAAGAATTTTAAAAATTGTCTTTGCATCTCGTGGTAGACTACAGGAGAACAGTCTTTGATACAAAATCCCGAAACATAGAAAAGTACACAAGTCCATTCAATGAAGGCAGAGCATCACACGTATAGCTATTCCTGATGTGGTAATTACGGAACGCCGTCTGGCCAAGTGACTTCCTGCTTCAAGCTTGGAGGGGCGTCTGAAAAAAATTTTTTTGACAGCATAAAAAATTAACCCGCAAAACTTGAAAAACTTTTTAATTTTGTTTTTTTCCCTTTTTTAAAGAAATTTGGATGAAAAAAAGATTTTTTCTGGGGGCCCTTTTAAATTTAAAATTTCCTTCCCTTTCCCTCTACCTTTTTAAAATTTTAAAAAACCAGGGTGGAAAAAGTTTTAAAAAATAATTTTTTACCCAAATTTTTTAAAAAAGGGGGTCCTTTTACCCCTTTTTAAATTCCAAACAGGTTTTTTTTAAAAATTTCTTTAACCAAAAACCCCCAAAATTTTAATTTAAAGGGCCATTAAGTTTTTTTTTTTCTTTCCAAAAAGGAACAATTTTTTTAAATTAAAATTGTTTTGCCCCAAATAAATTTTCGAAAAAATTTAAAAAAAAAAAACCCAATTCCTTTAAAAGATTTTTAATTTTTAAAGGGAATTTAAAAAACAAATTTAAAAAAACAGAAAAAAAATAAATTTTTAATGCCCAAAAATTAAATTACAAGAAAAAGATAAACGGTTTTTTTTCCAATTTTTTTTGGAATTTACAAAGGTAATTAATATTTAAAAGGGGAAAAAAAATTTTTAAAATGGAAATTTTTTAAAAAAAAAAAATTTTTAATTTGGGGAAAAAATTTTTAATGAGAAAAATTTTTATAAACCAAAAAAGGGAAAATTACAAAAAAAATTTTATAAAGGCCCCCAGAAAACGGTTAAAACCCTTTCCCCTTAAAAATTTAAATTTTTAAAGGAAAAAAAAATTTTGCCAAAAAAAAACTTTTGTTCCCCCAAAATGGGATGGGGTCTAAAAAAAAATTCGAAAGTTTAAAACCCCCAAAAATTTTTTTAAAATTTTTCAATAAATTTAAAAAAAAAATAAAATATTAAGAAAGGACCGGGGATTAACCAAAAATTTTATACATAAAATTTTTCCTAAAATTTTTTTTTTTCTTTTAAAAAGAACTCCCAAGGCCCCTTTTGCAGAATTAAAGGGAAATTTTGGGTTTAATAAAAACGTTTTTTTGAACCAAAATAATGAAAATTTCCCTGGGGGGGGGGGGGGGGGGGGGGGGGGGTGGGGGGTTTGGGGGGGGGGGGGGGGGGGGGGGGGGTTTAAAAAATTTATTAAATAATTTTTTTAAATAAAAAAAATTTGGGTAGAAATTTAATTTTAAACAACTTGGCCCAATTTTAATTTTTAAAATTTTCTTGGGAAAAAGAATTCCTTGGGTTTTGGAAGGTTTGGGAAAAAAAGGGAAACCAAAATTCCAATTGGGGCTTCCCCGGGCTTCCTGTTTAAATTTTTGGGACTGTTTAAAATCTGGCCGGACCCCTTTTTAAGCACCTTGGGATGTTTCCTTTTAAGCCTTTTGTTTAAGTCACAACGCAAATTTTCCCCTTTTTTCGGGAAGGTTTGGGGGTTTTGAAATTTTTTTGGGAAAACAATTTTTTAGTTCATTGCAAAAAATTAATATATATATTTTAAATTTTATAAAATATATATATATATATATATATATATTTTATATATATATATATATATTATATATATTTTAATATATATTATATATATAAAAAATATTTTTATATATATATAATATATAAAAAAATAATATAAAATATATTAAATTTTATTAAAAATATAAAATTATATATATTTTTTATATATATAATATATTAAAATTAATATATATATATAAAAATATATATAAAAATTTTTATATATATATATATATATATATTTAAAAATAAAATATATAATATATATATTAATTATTTTTTTTATTATCCATTTCCCGATTCCCCCCAAAGGCGGGGTTCCCCAAAAAAAAAGGAAAAAAAACTTTCACCCAACATTAAACCCCAATTTTTTCCCCCTTCCCAAAGGGTGCTTTACACTACAGTTTTTAAACTAAAACTTTAAAACACCCCCCCTTCCAAAATGCGGGCATTTGACTTCCCATTTTCCGGGAAACTCAAGCCCGGGCCTCCCGGGTTTTCCCCTAACCCCCTTTCCAAAAAAGTTCTTTGCCCCACACCCAACAGCACGCCCAAGAAAAAAAAACCTTCGTCTCCATTCACCCCTATCAAACACGCCCAGGAAATGCCTCCCGGAAAGGGTCCAACCCCCTCGCACACAAAACCCCCTTTTTACCCCCCTCCCCCCAAACCCTTTTCCTGGGCCGCCCCCCTTACCCCCCCCCTTCATTCCACTCCAGACGAAAAAACCTCTTGAATTTTAATTCGTTTCTCTCCATTCTCCCACAGTCCAAAACCAAACCTCAAACAACCCTTCCTCACCCCCCCTTAACAACATTTTGGTAATCCCGCACCTCCTCCTAACTTCCAAACCGAATTTTCTGCATTATTTTTCAAAACCACACATTCCCCCTCAACAGACATCTCCCCCGCCTCCACCCCTTCTCCTCGCTGCAAAACTTTCCCCCCAAAGCTTCAAAACCCATAAAGAGCTTTTGGGAAAAACTATCCTTTTAATACATTCCCCCCCCTTTCCCCTAAAGGGGACAAATTTTTGCCCTCCACAACTCCTAAGGGGCCCCACTAAACCCTTTTTCCCCCCTCATAAAATTCTATGA
>NC_069476.1:22082971-22090471 GCF_026875155.1 Cherax quadricarinatus | reverse complement strand
AAAGGGGAAAAAAAAAATTTTCCAAAAAAAAAAAAGGGGGGGGGTTTTTGGGGGGGAAAAAAAAAATTTTTTTTTTTTTGGGGGGGAAAAGGGGGTTTTTTGTTTTTTTAAAAAAAAAAAAAAAAGGTTTTTTCCCAAAAATTTGGGGGGGGGGGGAAAAAAAAAATTTTTTTTTTTTTTTTTTTTTTTTAAGGGGTTTAAATTTTTAAAATTTTTTTGGGGGGGAATTGGGGGAAAAAAAATTTTAAAATTTTTAAAAAAAAAGGGGGGGTTTTTAATTTTGGGGGGTTTTTCCCAAAAGGGGGGGCCCCCCAAAGAGGGGTTTTTGGGCCCCCCAAAAATTTTTAAAAAAAAAAAATTTTTTAAAAAAAGACCCGGGGGGGGGGGGGGGAAAGGGGGGGGGTTTTTGGGGGGGGTTTTTTTTTTTGGGGGGGGGGAAAAAAAGAGGGGTTTTTTAAACCCTTTTTTTTTTAATTGGGGCCAAAAGGGGGGGAAAAAGGGGGTTTTTGGGGGGGGAAAAGGGGGAAAAATTTTAAGGGGGGGTTTTTTTGGGGGGGAAAAAAAAAAAACCCCCCAAAATTTTTGGGGGGGGTTTTTAAAAAAAGGGGGGGGGGGGTTGGGTTCCCCCTTTTAAAAAAAAAAAATTTTTTTTTTAAAAATTTTAAAAAAAAAAAAAAATTTAAAAAAATATTTAAAAATAAATAAAATTTTTAAAAAAATTTTTTTTAAAAAAAAATTTTTTTAAAAAAAAAAGGAAAAAAAAATTTTTTTTTTAAAAAAACCCCCTTTTTTTTAAAAAAAAAAAGGGGGAAAAAATTTTTTAAAAAGGGAAAAAAAAAAAATTTTTTTTTTTTGGAAAATTTTTTAAAAATTTTAAAAACCCCCAAAAAATTTTTTTTAAAAAAAAAAAAATTTTTAAAAAATTAAAAAAAAATTTTTTTTTTTTTTTTTTGGTTTTTTAAAATTTTGGGGAAAATTTTTTTAAAAAATTTCTTAAAAAATTTTAAAAAATTTTAAACCGGGGGGTTTTTTTTTTTTTAGGGGGGGTTTTTAAAATTTTTTTTGGGGGAAAAAGGGGGAAAAACCCGGGGGTTTTTAAATTTTAAAAAAAAAAAAACCCCTTTTTGGGGAAACCGGGGGGGGGGTTTTTTTTTTCCCCCAAAAAAGGGGCCCCCTTTTAAAAACCCGGAAAATTTTTTGGGGTTTTTCTTTTTTTAAAAAAAAACCCCCCCCCCCCTTTTTTTAAATTTTTTTTAAAAAAATTTTTAAAAAAATTTCCCGGGGTTTTTAAAAAACCTCCCCAAAAATTTTTCCCCCTTTTTTTTTCCTTTCCGAACCCAAAATTTTTTTTAAAAAAAGGGAAAAAACCTTTTTAAAAGGGGGTTTTAAACCCAAAACCCCAAAAAAAACCCCCCCCAAAAAAAACCCTTAAAACCCCCCCAAATTTTTTGGGGCAAAAAACCCTTTTCCCCCCTTTTTGGGGGGTTTTAAAAAACCCCCCGGGGAAAAAAACCCTTTCCCCAAAATTTCCCCAAAAGGGGTTTTAGGGTTTTTTGGGGGGGGGTTTTTTTGGGGGGGGGGGGCCCCCCCCAAAAAAACCCCGGGGGGTGGGCCCCCCTTCCCCCTTTTTTTAAAAAAATTCCCAAAAGGCCCCGGGGGGGAAATTTTCCCCCTTTTTCCCAATTTTGGGAAAACCCCCCCAAAATTTTTTAAAAATTTTTCCCCCTTTTTTTAAAAAACCCCCCCCCCTTTTTTTAAAAAACCCTTTTTTTTTTTAAAAACCCCCCTTTTTTTTTAAAAAAAGGGGGGCCGGTTTCCCCCCTTTTTTTTTTTTTTTTAAAAAAAAATTTAAAAACCCGGGGGGAAAAAAAAAAACCCAATTTTTTTCCTGTTTTTTCCCCCAAAAAAAAGTTGGGGAAATTTTTCCCCCCTTGTTTAAAAAAAAAATTTTTTTTTTTCCCCCCCTTTTTTTTTCTTTTTAAAAAAAAAAGGGTTTTTAAAAATTTTTTTTTTAAAATTTTTTTTTAAAAAGTTTTTTTTTTTAAAATTTAAAAGGGGGGGTTTTTTTTAAAAAAAAAAATTTTTTAAAAAAAAAAAAATTTTTTTTTTTTCCCCTGCCGGGGGGGAAAAAACCCCTTTTCCCCCCCCCGGGTTCCCCCCCCTTTTTTTTTTTTTTTCCCCCCAAAAACCCGGGCCCCTTTTTTTTGGGTTTTTTTTTTAAATTTTGGTTTAAAAATTTTTTTTCCCCTTTTTTTTTGGCCCCTTTTTTTTTTGGGGGGTTTTTTTTTTTTTGGGGGGTTTTTTTCCCTGGGGGTTTTTTTTTTTTTTTTTTTAAGGTTTTTAAACCAACTTTGGTATTTAAAATTAAAATTTTATAAATATATAATTACCAAAAATGGGCGGGCCGGTTTTCGCCCCACGACATTTTGCCCCGCCTCAAGAGGCCATACAAAGTACATGTCACCCTACCATCTGAGCCATCGATCCTGCAAACAACATGAGTCAAGCGAACTAGACTTCATTCATGTTGCGAGGACACTCGCTAAAGATGTATGCTCAAGGATTAATTTCAGCCTCGTCCTGTTTGAAAACTCACCTTCACTAGCTTGTGATACAGTGATGACTACCTCATCACTGGTTGGAAGATCTTGGTTTTCACTGAAGATTTGGTTTGGTAGGTCATATTTTTGGAGGTTAACTGGACTTGTGTTATCACATGGAAGCTGAGATCTTCCAGTAGCTGTAGGGACACTCCAGGAAGCTGGCTGGAGTCACTGAGCGTGAAAACTTGCTCTGAGGGAGATCTGTGACACACAAGAGCTTTCTCTGCTGCTGCTGCTGCTGCTGCTGCTGCTGCTGCTGCTGCTGCTGCTGTTACTGCTGCTGGTGTTCCTGCTCCCTGCTGTTGCTATTGTTTCTGCTTCATCTGCTTCATCTGCTGCTTTCTGTTGCTTTATACACTTTTATTGATGCTGCTTCTGCTTATACTGTTCCAGCTCTGCTTCTGCTTCCTTGCTGTTGCTTCTGCTGGTTCTGCTATTGCTACTCCTGCTGCTACTGCTTTTCTTAATACTGCTATTTCTACTGGTTTTGTGTTTACCACTCCTGCAACTACTACTGCTTTATCTCTCGCGGTTGTTACAACTGCTCCTCCTATTCAAACTGCTGTTGGTGCTCCTATTTCCGTTATTTTTCAGTTACTTCAACAGTTACTAAAACTTTCTTGTATTATTTTTTCAATTCTCAATAACGCTTTTTTCTGTTTAGTGTCTATTGGGAACTGAGAGGATTCACTATTGAGAAAAACAATGAGAGTCAACCTATTTTTTACCTAAACCATACCCCGGCCAGGATTGAACCCGCGGTCAGAGTCTCAAAAACTCCAGCCCGTCGCGTTAGCCACTAGACCAGCTAGCCACAATAAGATTCGTCCAACTAGGTATATTTCTACACCATAGGAAGGTTAGCACAGGCATTTCGTGAGTTATTTTTTACATAGTTTTACGAAGACGAATGATCTTCCAGTTTTGTGATATGTTCATAGACCGTCTCTTTTACTTAAACATTACCACAGCAAAATTAGGTTAGAAGTATTAAAGAAACTGAGAGCATTCTTTTCAGAGTTCATTCACTCATTTAGCGGGTTGAGCCGTGTAAGTCTTCATACACATGCAGACTCCATTCATGTGGTATGCAAAGAGTACGTAACCTTTATTCGGAGCATGTACACACCCTCATTTACAGGCTATCTCCCCCAACCAGCGAGCCAGGTAACTACGAGTTGACGATGGGGCCCCGTTGTTCAACTAGTAACCAGGTTCCAGCCAATAAGAAGATGGTTTTGGCAATCGCAGAGGTTATGTGGGTACCACTCTCCTGTCTGCCCTTGTCATTCCCATTCTAGAGCTGGTTGATGCACGGTCTGCTATCTTGTGGCTTCTATTCTGCCTTGCTTACCGTGGAGTGTATATAGTGTACATATTGCTGTTCTAAATTGGTGAAGGATAATATAAGTCAAAACTTTTCTGCTGTGTTTATTTTGCTCCCTTTACACCCAGGATAACAGGCCATTTGGACTCCTGGGTTGTAATAATTCACCTAGCAGGAAATTGGGTCATGTTCTTGGCAAGAGGGAATGTGGACCCCCAATGGGTCAATCGTGAGATGATTATAATCCAGAATTGACATAACGAACATTCGCAGAAAAGAGATAAGCTTAAACTTGTTAACAAATATTGTACAAAGACATTGTGTGGAAAGCAAATCTTTATTTACAGACGTTCAGTAGAGATTTATTAAGTCAATACAAGTAGTAGATCAACATGACGTTATATGTAGAAATTATAATGTCACAAGATGACAAATGGTAATTCGAAGACAATTTCTCCCATAGTGAAGCTTCACGAAATAAAAAAAAATCAAAACACCTCTTTATAAATCCTTCAGATCTCTGAGTTGAGGTCAGGTTAAGTAGAGGTCAGTGGTGACGGAGGTCAAGTGCTACAAGGAAAGGCGGGGCCAAGATCTGAGGGTCAGGTCAAGGAGTTTTATGTATTTTTTTGTGATCCTGTACACTGTGGACGGTGTGTTTTGTAATGTGTTCATTCCACTACTCTGTTCTACAGATTTGCTGAGTTGAATAGTACATCCTCTGAGACACGTTCCTCTTTACTTGATGTTGTCATGATAATGCAGCTGTGTTTTCCCCAGTACATACTGTGAGTGAAATTTACGATGGATCTCATGCATTCAGAATGGACCACATGTATTCAGGATGAACCATATGCATTCAGGAAGGACCACATGCATTCAGGATGGACCACATGCATTTTAGGATGGCACACATGCATTTAGGATGGCCACACATGCATTCAGGATGGACCACACCAACAGCGCATGTGTAGCTCATTTTAACCTGCTGTCCCCACCTCGTGGACCGGGGAATATGTACTGATTGTTCATGAAAACGAAAGGGCAATACGAAAGTGTCTCGAATCAACCACTTTCCCCCATCACCAACACCGCAGAACAGAACAATGAAATGTGTACACTGACACTGTGCGATGCACAGTGTACAGGATCAATACAAACATTAAACTTATTGACCTCCCATCCAATTCTGGCACTGTTTTCTCCAAGCAATGCCTGTCCTCCATCACTATTGATGTCTTCATAATCTAACCTGACCTTGGAGATATGTATGCTTATAAGGTAAGGATTTGCAAAATTCTTTGCACTAATAACGCTCATAGTGGGTGAAATATTGTAGAAAAAATATACAGAAATAAGCGAGGGTACAGGAGAGGTCAGGTGTCATCTGTGGCAGGGGGGTTTTGACTCTGGCGTCATTTGAAATTCTGATTAGGCTGATTTTTTTTAATATTTTTTTTAAAATTTTTGGGACTGGCGATGCTAAAAGTTCCTTGATTTTGTTCAAAGGGGGTCAAAAAGTTTGTAAAAAGGGACAGCAAGCATATTTCCCGTAATCAATTTTCTTCATGAAGGTCAGCAAATCCCAGTCCAAGAGACGTGTTTCTGTTTATAATAAAAATTTTAAACATGCTTATTTGCATTCAAGACGCCCTGGTATGTCTACTAAGTGATGTTTTAAAATTTATACAGTTATTTCCCAAACCTTTTACGAAAAAAATAAATTAAATCCCCGTTTTTTTGTTAGGGTTTTTTTTAAAGAAAATTGGTCTCAGTTCTTTTACAACTTTTTGCTGTAGTTGTTTTGTCAAATACATTCTCACAAAAATCTTAATGAGTGAAAGATAAAAAACCATTTTTGGTATTTTTTAGATTACTTGAGTTTTAAAGAAGAGAAGGTCTTCGTGTTTTAGTGATAGTAAGGCAGTTTATCCCGAGTTTGGCGGGTAAAATATTACGCACCTGAGATGCAGTCTGGGGTAAAGCTGATCTTTCGTCAGCCAAAAAAGTTTTTTGCAAATTAGGGTTTGGGTTTAATGAACTCACTTTAAACCAAGAGCATAAAGTGAATCACGGTTGGGGAAACATATCCCATACTAACATTAAACACATGCTCAACTACGATTGATATATTTTCATTTTCCCATGATGGGAAACCCCGCACCAAAAAAACCACAGAAATGCAAATTTCAGACGTCGGGGGAGAATATCAACATGAGTGTCAGAACAGAGGTGGCCGGGGCCGGAAACAAGTTCACGATTCAATCTGGGCTTCCCCCAATTTCCCTTCCTCCTTTTCCCCCCCGAGGGCCCTGTTACTCCCCTGCAGCGCTCCCAGGCTCACCTCAAATTTATTTATGCTTCATGCAACGGACCTTTCCCAAAATGTTGGCCCCTGAGAAAAAACCTGTTTAGATATTAAACCTCAATGGAGGGAAAAAAGGGAAAAAAAATTTAAAATTTAAAATTTTTTTTTTAAAATTTTTAAAAAAAGAATAAAAATAAAGGAAAAATACCGTGACTGGAACAATACACAAAAAAACAGTACATACTTAGGGAAAAGCTTATTACGACGTTTCGGTCCGACCCCGAATCAAAACCTAATAAAAGGGGGGTTTTTTGTGTATTATTAAACCCTTTTAATTAATTAATTTTTAACACCCGAATTTGCCCAAATTTTTTTGTACTCTACTGGAAAAAACCAAATGTGTAAGGGGAAACGTTTCGGGAAAAAATACTTAAGATACCATTTTAATATTCACCTGATCAGCCGGGAAGTGGTTTTTTACGTTGGACCCACGTGCGGCCAACCCGAACAGCCTGGTTTTATCAGGGCCTTTTTACCCACCTGGAGGCCTGGTTTAAGGACTGGGCCGCGTGGGGGTTGAACCCCCTGGTATACCCCCAGGTAATCCCCTTCCTCCATAGTTATGGTATGTGCGGGGTTTGGGTCTCCCCCCCCCCCCCCCCCTTTTTCCCCCCCCCGCAAGAATTTTTTCCCAAAAACATATCACTTTTTTTTCCCCCGAAACCAGGGAGAAAATTATTTAAAACCATAAAAAAAAAATTTTAAATGTATTTGACCTTTTGGGCAGTAAATAATTATGTATCCTTTTACTCTGAGGGTTCCCTGAAGGTTTTAGGGTTAAAACCCTAGGGGCTGAAGAATTTAAAAAAGGGAGTGGGGCGTATATGTGGAGACCCAAAAAAAGTTTTTTTATATGGGAAAAAAGGGGAAAGTACCCAGAGTATAAGTGGTTCCAAAACTTTTTTAAAAAAGGGGTGATGCAGAGTTGTAAAAAATTTTCAAACGAGGAAACCCGGCCCGGAGGCAGTGGAACGTCGTGTTTAAAAGCAAATTTTGAAAGGGGTTACTAAAAAGTAATTTTGTCAAAAGGGGGGAGGGTGGGTTTTTTTAAAGGGGGTTTTGGTTTCCCTTTTGAGAGAAGGGGGCAAAATAGAATGACTTTTGGGGGCGTATAAAACTGTAAGGAAAAGGGAAGGGTGGGGGGGGGGTCGTCCTTGAAAAGGTTGGAGGAGGGGAAAAGGGGGTTTTGTGGGCTTTGGGGC
>NC_069476.1:22032971-22077971 GCF_026875155.1 Cherax quadricarinatus | reverse complement strand
CCCACCTTTATACAACAATGTACCTTTTAAAAATCTTTTGGTGCCATATTATGTAATAAAATATTCCTTTTGGTAAAAAAAAATATTTTTTAAAAGTGGGGGGGTAGGGAAGGGGAATTTCAAATGGCTTCGGAAAAAATTTCAAATTTTTCCCTTGACCCTTTTTAAAATCCACTCCCCCGAGGCATGGGTCCCAAATTTCACCAGAGGGGGGACCCCATCCTATTAAAAAATATATATATTTTTTATAATATATTTTTAAATATATATAATATATATTATATATATAATAAATAAATTATATATATATAAATTATATATATATAATATATATATATAATAATATATAAATATTATATATATAAATATATATATATATAAAATATATATTTTATAAAAATTAAATATATATATATATCATCTGGGTTTTTCCCTTCCTTTTTTCAAATACTCTTTTTTCTTCTTTATTTTTTCTATTGTCCAAGAGGAAGGGGAAAAAAATCTTTTTTTTCCGTAAGCCCATGCGTGCTATGAGGGCCCAAAAAACCGGGGACGAGGGGCTAAAACCCCCCTTCCCCTTTAACTTTACAAAAATTAAAAAAAAAAAAATTTTTAAAAAACGGGAGTTTGAATGTCTCGAGTAGTGCGTTTACAAGAAACAGAATTCTGTTTTATGAATGAAAAGAATTTGGATGTCCGGGCCCTAAGCGAAAGAAAGCGAAGGGAAGGGGATTTTCGGTGGGGGGAAATAAATGGTTTAAATCGGGAGTATCTGAAGAGTTAGAGCTAAGGAAGGGGTAGCGTAAGTTAAAAGGATCTTTTGGGAAGGGAGAAAAGAGAATATAAATGGTAAATTAAAGGATTATGTGGATTAAGTAAAGGGGGATGAAAAAAGGGGGTCATAATAACTTATGCACCGGAGAAGAGAAAATGTGGGGAGAAGAGGGATTTGGAATTTAAGTGAATGTAAGGAACCTTTAAACCCAAAGTGAGGAGTAATTTTGGTAGGGACCTGAATGCAAAAAAGGGAAAAATTTTTTAGAGGGGGGTTCTAGGTAGTTTGGGTGCCAGGTGAAAATGATAATGGGAGCCCTTTGATTGAACTTTGTAAAAAAGGGGGTTTAGATAAATAATATACAAGATAGATGGGGGGCAAAATGAAGTATTTTTTTGATTAGTTTTGGGGAGATAAAAACTTTGAGTAACTTCAATGTACAGTTTATGAAGGGCCCAGATATATCAATCCTTCTTTTTTGTAGCTACACTGAGAGTAAAAGGTAGATGGATACAAAGAAATGAACATCAGAGAAGAAAGGGGAAGGTTTATAAACTAAAAGAGGAGCAGTTAGGGGAATATAAACAGCATTGAGGGTAGATGGGCTAAGGAAACATAGGCAATGGGTCGAAGATATGGGGGAGGTTTTAAAAGTATGTTTTAATTTTCACAAAAATTTGTGGTTACAGGAAAGTGGGGCGGGAGGGAAGGGACGATTTATGGGAAAGAGAGTAAAGAAAGAATAAGGGAGAAAAATTACTTGAGAAGTTTTTACAAAGTAAAGTGATGCAAAGGGGGAAAGTAATGGGGAAAAAGAGAGAGGTTAAGAGGGGTGGTAACAATGAAAAAAAGGGGCAAAAGAAATGGGTGTGATGTACAAAAATTTTGTGAAAAAAAGAAAAAATTTTGGATGAGATTAACAAGTTAAGGAAACCTAGAAATAAATGGATTTTGTCATTAAAAATAGAGAGGAGAGTTATTAAATGAGAGTTGAGGAATTGTTAAATTTGGGTGAAAATAGGAAGTTGTGATTTCGTGTATAGGGGAAGGAGGGAAAAACACATGTTGGAGGAAAGCCAGGGAGTGGGGGGAAGTTTGTGAGGCATAGGGAAAAAGAAAGGGGGGAAGGCACCGGAATTGACGGATAAAAATAGAAATGTTTAAAAACAGGTGGAATAGTTTTGGAGTGGTTGGGCAATTATTTAATAAAGAAAGGGAAAAGGGTAAGGTACCTAGGATTGGGAGAGACATGCATAGTTCCTTTGTATAAAGGGAAAGGGGACAAAAAGAGGCAAAAATTTTAGGGGGATAAAAAGTCTGTTTTTAACCTGGTAAATGTATGGGAAGTTTTTTACTGAAAGATTAAAAGTAAACGAAATAGGATACAGATGAACAAGGGGCTTTTTGGAAAGGTAGGGGGGTCGGACCAGGGTTTTTCTGAAACATAAAGAAACAGTATTTAGATAAGGCTAAAGAGGTTTTTGGGGGGCCTTTTATGTTTTTTGGAAAAGGGGTATGACAGGGGGGATAGGGGCAATGTGGCAGTGTTGCAGGGGTAGGTGCAGGAGGTATTACGAAAGCATGAAAAGTTTTTAAAAAGGATAGTGAGGGTCAAATTAGAGATTGGGGAAAAGGGGGATTATTTCCATAAAGTAGGGCCTAGACAAGGGTGTGGATTCACCGTGGGTTTTTTAAAATATTTTTTAGATGGGGTTGTAAGAAATAAATGCGAGGTCTTGGGAAAGGCAGGAGTTAAAAGATAAAGAAACACACATAAAGTGGAGTTGTCAAGTTCCCTTTGGGTGAGACCGTGCCTTGGGAATTCAAAAAAAAGTTCAGAGGTTGGTGATAATTTGGTAGGGGAGCAAAAGAAAAAATTAAAAGTGAATACAGAAAGAGTAAGTTTATGAAATAACAAAAGATTTGTGAAAGATTGGGTTCAGATTGGAGGGGGGAGTATGGAGGGGGTTAATGTACAGATATTGGAGTAGACTGTCAACGGAGGGTCTAAAAGATTTGGTGAACAAGAAATTGATGAGGGAAAAGGGTGAGCGGTGCACTTAGGAGTCTCTTGAGACAAAGTACTTTGTCCTTGGAGGCAAAGAGGGGAATGTATGAGAGTATAGTTTTACCAATGTGTTATATAGGTGTGAAGCATGGGTGATGAATGTTGCAGCGAGGAGAAGGCTGGAGGCAGTGGAGATGTCATGTCTGAGTGCAATGTGTGGTGTGAATATAATGCAGAGAATTCGTAGTTTGGAAGTTAGGAGGAGGTGCGGGATTACCAAAACTGTTGTCCAGAGGGCTGAGGAAGGGTTGTTGAGGTGGTTCGGATATGTAGAGATAATGGAGCGAAACAGAATGACTTCAAGAGTGTATCAGTCTGTAGTGGAAGGAAGCGGGTAGGGGTCGGCCTAGGAAAGGTTGGAGGGAGGGGGTAAAGGAGGTTTTGTGTGCGAGGGGCTTGGACTTCCAGCAGGCATGCATGAGCGTGTTTGATAGGAGTGAATGGAGACAAATGGTTTTTTAATACTTGACGTGCTGTTGGAGTGTGAGCAAAGTAACATTTATGAAGGGATTCAGGGAAACCGGCAGGCCGGACTTGAGTCCTGGAGATGGGAAGTACAGTGCCTGCACTCTGAAGGAGGGGTGTTAATGTTGCAGTTTAAAAACTGTAGTGTAAAGCACCCTTCTGGCAAGACAGTGATGGAGTGAATGATGGTGAAAGTTTTTCTTTTTCGGGCCACCCTGCCTTGGTGGGAATCGGCCAGTGTGATAATAAAAAATAAATAAAATATATATATAATATATATATATATATATATATAATAATATATATATAAATATATTTATATATATATATATATATATATATAATATATATATATATATATATATATACATATGTATATAATATATATATATATATATATATATATATATAATATATATATATATATATATATATTATATATATATATATATATATATATACATATATATAGTTTTATTTACGAAGTTTAACTTTTATTAATGGTTTTATCTGAAATAAAATTTATCTTACTAACGTCATGGTGTGACCTCTTTGACGTCATTTAAAACTGCTTATCAGCGTCTCTTGTTCTTCCTACGAACATTTCGCTCAAGAGTGACCTTTGTAGCGCATCGTTTCACTTAACGTAGAGTTTTTTGAAAGTCATAACTTGCTTTAGGGTGACCAGTGATCCAAGGAGTTGGTATGGTAGATAATGTGGGTAGATGTGGAAGATAATGTGGCTAGATATGGTAGCTAATGTGGGTTGATGCAGTAGCTAATGTGGGTAGATGTTGTAGATATTGTGTGTAATTCTGGTAGATAATGTGGGTAGATCTGGTTGAAAATGTGGTTAGATCTGGTTGATAATGTGGGAGGATCTGGTTGATAATGTGGGTAGAGACCATGGATGGGTGTGACTGTGGGTTAAACTCCAGGAGCCATTTGTCGCATCAGGCTTACAACCTGTTCAGAATTTCTTGTAGGCTTACCTGATCCTCGTCCACTTGTATTCTTCCCGTTAAGTTCATATCGTTCGCAAACAGGGACACTTCTGAATCTAACCATTCTGTCAATACTTCACCTATACTAGAAACAGCACCGGACCTACAACATACACTTGTGGAACCACACTCGACACAGGCACCCAATCTGACACCTCATCACGTACCAACACACGTTTTTTTTGTTCCTGTTAGGCATTCCCTGATCCATTGCAGTACTCTCCCTGCTATTCCTGCCTGCTCCTCTAGCTTTTCAACCAGTTTCTTGTGTGGTACTGTATCGAGAGCCTTCTTACAGTCCAAGAACATGCAGTCTACCCATCCCTCTCTCCCCTGTCTTACTTCTGTTACCTTGTCGTAGCACTCAATAGGTTTGTGATGAAGGGTTTTCCTTCCCTGTAGATATGCCGGTTCTAGGTGCTTTACCACTTTTCTCCTAATAAACTTCTCCATAACTTTACTTACTACACATGTCAACAACACAGGTCTGTAGTTTAATGCTGCCTGTTTGTCTCCTTTCTTAAAAATTGGGATTACCTTTGCTGTCTTCCACACCTCAGGCAGTTGCACTGTTTCAGCAAATTAATTGAAGATTATTGTTAGTGGCACACAGTGCTTCTGCTCCTTCTCTCAGGACTCAGGGAGACATGTTATCTGGGCCCACCGCCTTCGAGGTATTTAGCTCACCTAGAAGTTTCTTCACCACATCCTCAGTTGTGTACAGTGTGTCCAACACTTGCTGGTGTACACTACTCCTCGGTTTGCTGGAACCCTCTCTGTCTCCTCAGTGAATACCTCGCTGAATCTTGAGCTGAGCTCCTCACATATTCCCTTATCTCTTCCTGTGAGCTCCCCTCCTTCATTCTTCAGACTGTGTGTGTGTGTGTTTGTGTGTGTGTGTGTTTGTGTGTGTGTGTGTGTGTGTGTGTGTGTGTGTGTGTGTGTGTGTGTGTGTGTGTGTGTGTGTGTGTGTGTGTGTGTGTGTGTGTGTGTGTGTGTGTATGTGTGTGTCTGTGTAAGTGATTGAGTGTGAGTGAGAGAGAGTGAGAGAGTGAGATAGAGAGTGTGTGAGAGAGTGGGAGAGAGAGTGAGACAGTGAGAGAGAGTGAGAGTGAGAGAGAAAGACTGAGTATGATTTTTATTTAACGCCAAGAAAGCGAAAGCAGAAGTAACACTAGTACAACATAATAAATAATTTTTAGTTCCAGTAAATTTATAAATTACCTGAAAGATCATTCTCCTGCTTCAAAAATTTCAGTAATATAAGACAGTCTTGAAGAACCACGATAACAATAATGTTAAGGGAAACTTCTGCACCAACTTGCACTACCGTTCACTGATCTATCACAATATATCAGTAATGAATCACAATGTATCAAAACTTTGTGACAACATTACTTAAAGTTTACAAGTTTTCTTGATAGGTAAAAGCTTACTCATTTTTTTATCTTAGAATCTTACCAAAAGTTGATAGAATTACTCGTTTTCCTCTAAAGTTTGCACGTGATAACTTGGGAATGCCTCTTGCGATCGGCATCAAACTTTTAACGCTGGTGTACCTTCGAGGAGAGTTCGGATTGTAACTGAGCTGTAATGATGACAACTTGGCGTGTTTGTGAAACTGGATGACTTAATCTCCAAGAGATTCCTCTGGAATTCCTTTCGTGAGAAACTTTCAACTTACATCGCTATGTGTCTAATTCTTAGAGAATTGTCAAGTTAGTTTCAAGATAAGTTTAAATTTATTCATTTTAAAACGTAATTTAAATATATGTATTAATAGTTTCAACACAGTAATTTGAGAATATCCTCGTGGATCACCTTCACACTTAAAACGCTGGTTTATTGCGCTCTGCAGGAATAATATATTGTTATTGTCTCTGAGTTTCAATATGCTAATTTTGTTTGTCAAAATAAGATGTTAATTTGTATGCCATAAGAAGAGAATTCCTTTTCAGATCGGCTTGAAACCCTAAACACAAGTGTATCGTATTTAGTATAAACGACAAATTGGTTTCTGGCAGTGAAGGCGCCACTTACCTTATAAGTAAGTGCTTTTTCAGTCGGCTTCAAATTGTTAAAAATAGAATTTATTTTAGGGAGGGTCTAAACTCTTCAGTTTTTATGAAAAAATAGGATGGTATTATGCTAACCCTTTTGAAGTACTAAGAAATTGGGATATCAAGTTGACAATTTCAAGGGGCCACTATATCCCTTTAAATCTACAGTCTGCTGGCTAAAATTTAGAAGGAAATTTATTTATACGTTTTTTGTTCATGTATACAATGCATTAGTAACAGTAACATACCTGTGTAATAAATTGACTTATATTATACGATCAGACTTACCTCTAAGAAGCTCGCGAGTCTGTAGACAACAAATACATCCTCTGAGTTTTGCTTCAATGAGCCTTGGGAATTTACCACCGAGTTACTTAAACACTACTGTCGTTTTAAGCACAGCCTTAAAAATTTATTTTTGAGGGGGATAACAAAATCAGCTTCATGTTGTCATATGTTTCCCTCCTGTGGACTGCATAACCAATTGGAATTAATGGCAACACGTTGCCAACATGCAACAAAACAATCTTTCGATTGAACTCGATGCAGGTTTAGAGGTTACTGTCCACGATGAACAATAAGAGGAGTTTCCCGTTGCTTCAATCTAGAGTCCCACAGTTTAGCCTTACCCTTTGGCAGTTCTAAATCTCTGATAAAGTCATCTAATTCAGAATTACCATGCGCGGTTTAGAAGCTGCCAAGTTATGAACGTATTTAGGGTCTTGTGAAGTGTCAACGGTAAGTTCCGGGAATGAAATGATTCAATCCAATTACTTGAGTGATGTTATACCTGAATTCTCAGTGAATCATCCGTTTTAAGTCATTAGATTTTCCAAAAACAGTGTCCAAACCAAACTTGTATAATTGGTGGTTCGTGTAGTATAATCCTGGCCTAATACTAATCAAAACAAAGAAACTTCAAAAAAGAACTACTGATAAGAACTATAAGAAGTTTTGTGTATTTTTTTAAAGAATTACTTTGAATCAAAAGCCCATTTCCCTGCACAACTGCCAACTTAAAATTTAAATATCATTTCAGCATTCAGTGACCACAAAATTAGTAAAGAATGACTAGTTTTATTACCTAAGCGTTGTGGCAGTAGGACAGTGTTTCCAGTTGTGGGTGTTACTGGGAGGTATGTTGTAACTCATAAGCCTTTGTTTGTCAGGAAGCAGAATAACTGCTTCCTGACGCGGTTCTTAATCATATGATGACCCACAGCTGGAGCTTTAGGTCATCTAACCGAAGCCTTCCGCTGGCTTACCGGTCTATCTCTTTATATATCATGGTTATGATTATAACCATTTAGTAAGATATATATTAACGAGGAGAGCAGGAAAGGTCTTGTAGATAAGTTGCTTCATCAACAGCAACAAGTACATGACAATGTTTTCGTATTTTTATTCCGGAAACGTTTCGCCACTAGTGGCTTCTTCAGTCCAATGAAGAGAAAGAAGGAAGATGAGGAGGAGTTTGAGGTAGTCGGTCCCTGGAGTCGATGTATTTGCGTGGGTTTGCGTGTGCGTGGGTGGGGAGCGATGAATGTCTAACTCATGAAAGGACACATTTAAAAATGCATAGTAACTTTGTTGCATAGTAACATTGTCGTGTTATTTACACGAAACACATAATAGTTATTATATATTTTCCAGTTGGCAGTCTGAATGCACTCTACTGCAGGTTATCAATGGCGTAGTTTCAACCATCACTTACCCTAGTAACTAACTGTGCAATTACAATCAATACATCACTGTCATGGTAGCGCTGGAACATCCCTCAACACTTCACTGGCCACCAATGCAACACATCACTAGTTATCTCCAAGGTAATATTGATTATGTTAGGTAAAAGGACACAGGTGCAACTAAGGTGACATTGTGTAATGTGACATTTTATTGTGGCAACGTTTCGCTCTCCAGGAGCTTTGTTTGCCACAATAAAATTTTACACTGGTAGATAAGACACATAGGCAACATTTAGGCAACTTTATTTCGAAACGTTTCGCCTACACAGTAGGCTTCTTCAGTCGAGTACAGAAATTAGGCAGGAGCAGTAGAGATGTGAGGACGATGTAATCAGTCCATCACCCTTGAAGTCGTAGATTTGAGGTTGTCAGTCCCTCAGCCTGGAGAAGTTCTGTTCCAAAGTCTGGAACTAACTGAAGATCAAGCGACAGTGTTGAGACTTAAATACTTGAACATCAAAATGGTATACAATACCGACAGGTTGGTAGGTAAGACACATAGGCAACAGTTAGGGAACTTTATTCCGAAACGTTTCGCCTACACAGTAGGCTTCTTTAGTCGAATACAGAAAGTAGGCAAACAGTCTTCACATCTCTACTGTTCCTGCCTACTTTCTGTATTCGACTGAAGAAGTCTACTGTGTAGGCGAAACGTTTCGGAATAAAGTTGCCTAACTGTTGCCCATGTGTCTTACCTACCAACTTAAATACTTAAATGTTGCCTATGTGTCTTATCTACCAACCTGTCGGTATTGTATATCATTTGATAATCAAAATTTTACATTACTTGCATGTGTCCTTTTACCTAACACTTTGTCAGTAATTCTATTGATATCAATGTATCACTGCTACAGCTTCATGTGACACACAGCCAAGAATTACGATGTTACAAATCCCACGTGGCACATCACTAATTGTCACGATACCACTAAATGTTACGACACATCACTGTCATCATTTTCACAGAACACATCACTGTTTCTAGTAAGAGGAGCAAGGGGCACTGGGTGTCCGCTTGCTATTGTTACTGGGTGCTTCCTGAGGCACTGAAACAAATTCTTTCTAGCTTTGAGAAAAGCTGGACAAAAAAGATGGGTTGCAATGGCTGATTCTGAGAAAAACCTTCCTTGTACGGGCCAATAGGCCTGCTGCAGTGTTCCTCCATTCTTGTTTCACTGACTGTGGCCTGGAAATAAATGGTATAAAATACCGACACAATGGAAATATAAACACATATGCAGTATAATGTGATCCTTTATTGACTACATTTCGCCCACACAGTGGGCTTTTTCAAGTCACAAACAGATCTACCTGGGGTGGAAGGGCCGCGAGTATTTATAGTCAGGTTCAGAATGTTGAGGTCAGGTGGAGAATGCTGCATCTGATGATGTACCGAGTGGGGTTATAGAGTCTAAAATCTTGGGTAGCTTGGAAATGAGATTGAATATGTTTGTGAGCAGACTTTCTTCAGTGTTCTTCCATTCATGTGTTCTTATGTGGGATAGCGATGAAGAAGTTTCTTGGCAAGTGGTTCAGCTATGATATAGAAGCCACTATTCTGGTTGAAGTTTTCGGATATAGAAATAAGTGATGATTCCAGGATTCTTCGGTATTGAGTGTTGTCTTCTGTGGCGATGAGTCTTGAGTTTCTGTAGTTTATCAAGTGGTTGTGTGAATTACGGTGTTGTACACAGGCATTCCTTGTGTTGTCAGATCTGCTTGCGTATTGGTGTTCTGAAATACGTGTGGCCTGAATACATACTGGCCATGGACTGGAGAGTCAGTGACCGACAAGCTGATCGATGATAAGGAACGATGAACAGCAACAGCGACCAACATCCCTTTTCCTTGCCTCAGGATGGTGCAAGACCTAGTACATAAGAATGGAGGAACACTGCAGCAGGCGTACTGGCCCACAGAAGGCAAGCCCTTCTCAAAACCAACCGCTCCCACTCACCTACTTTTCCAGTACGTATTTTAAATACCTCAGGTATTCATCAAACCCAATCCTTCTCACTCATCATTTCACTTCACATTGTCCTGTTATCTGCTGCTAACTTTTCAATATTGACTAACGATTTGTGCCGCCTGGTGACTGGGTCGTCAGTTACTTGGCTACTGAAACTTAAGACCTATCAACTACACGAGGGTCGTTAATGTTGCATGTCACCTGTTCACCAACAGTCAAGAATAATTTATAAATCAGACACATGTACAACTCTTGGGTATCTTTATTGATGAAACGTTTCGCCACACAGTGGCTTCATCATTCCATACAGAGGAGAATCGTGAATAACAAGAGGAGAAATGAGGTAATCTGTCCCTCAACCTTGAGTCGATGTGGTCAGTCCATAAATCTTGAATAGAAGTCTATTCAAGTATATCCATGTAAGTTATTGTTGAGCGTTTACTGTTGTGTTTATGTTGGATAATGTTTAACTTAGTGTTGATATGAATACTTAGGATAGTTTGTAAATGTTTATTTGAATTTCTAGTGTTAAGTGTAAAATGGAGAATTGAATGTTTAGTGTAATGTTAATCTGAATGTTTTGTGCTGTTTATAATGTCGAACTAAAAGTTTAGGGTTAATTTGAATGTTTTATGTCGTGTTTTTAATGTTGAACTGTTTACTGTAGTGCACACAATGATGCCTTGAATGACTCACGAAATCGTAATGACACGATTGTAAACAAACTATACCACGGGCGGGGCTTGAACCCGCGTTAGAATCGTAAAACTCCAAACCGACGCGTTAGACACTAGGTCAGCTGGCTATAATGAGATTCATCCAACTAGGTATATTTATACACCATAGGAAGGTTAGCATAGGCACCACTGTGACCACGAATGCAAGTTTATACAGACTAATCTCCCCCTAGCATGGTCGTGACGAACTCTAGCTCAAGTCCCCTCAAAGCCGTCATCATAACTCACAAAATCGTAATGACACGAACCATACCACTAGTTGGATGAATCTTATTATAGCCAGCTGGCCTAGAGGCTAACGCGTCGGTCTAGAGTTTTACGACTAACGCGGGTTCAAGCCCCGCCCGTGGTTATGTTTTTTTTATGCCTTGAAAGTTTAGTGAAGCAATTATAGGACTGACCTGAATATTTAGTGCAATGTTTATGTTTGTAACAATGACAAGTGTATTGTATACAATGTTAGAGTGAATGTTTAGTGTCGTGTTTATAATGTTGAAATAAATGTTTTATGTAGTGTATCGAATGCTGGGTTGAATGTTTAGTGCTGTGTTTATAATGTTGGATTGAAGGTTAAATTGGATGTTTATAGGGTTGACCTTTATGCATTGTGAAGTATTTATTGTTTTCACATGTTATTGTAATGTTTAAAGTAGTAATCAGAATCTTTAATGCAATTTTTAAAATGTTTATCAAAATATTTAGTGCAGTGGTTAAAGTTGTGATGATAATATTTAGTATCGTTTCTATAGCGTTTATCCGGATGTTTAGTGTAGTGGTTACAGTATTAATCAAAATGTTTAGTTTAGGGATTACGGTGTAGATCATCATTTATAGTGTGTTGATAGTGTTGATTAGAATGTTTATTATATTATAGTGTTAATATGCAAGTTTATTGTGATAATTTAACATTTTAGTTTTGCGTTTAGATTGTTGGTTTAGATATGACAGTTTTATAATATGATGTTATACATGCACAAACAGAGAGACAGATGTCTCCCACACAGTCATATACAGAGAGACAGATGTCTCCCACACAGTCACATACAGAGAGACAGATGTCGCACACACAGTCACATACAGAGAGACAGATGTCTCCCACACAGTCACATACAGAGAGACAGATGTCTCCCACACAGTCACATACAGAGACACAGATGTCTCCCACACAGTCACATACAGAGAGACAGATGTCTCCCACACAGTCACATGCAGAGGAGACAGATGTCTCCCACACAGTCACATACAGAGAGACAGATGTCTCCCACACAGTCACATACAGAGGAGACAGATGTCTCCCACACAGTCACATACAGAGAGACAGATGTCTCCCACACAGTCACATACAGAGAGACAGATGTCTCCCACAGTCACATACAGAGAGACAGATGTCTCCCACACAGTCACATACAGAGAGACAGATGTCTCCCACAGTCACATACAGAGAGACAGATGTCTCCCACACAGTCACATACAGAGAGACAGATGTCTCCCACACAGTCACATACAGAGAGACAGATGTCTCCCACACAGTCACATACAGAGACAGATGTCTCCCACACAGTCACATACAGAGAGACAGATGTCTCCCACACAGTCACATACAGAGAGACAGATGTCTCCCACACAGTCACATACAGAGAGACAGATGTCTCCCACACAGTCACATACAGAGAGACAGATGTCTCCCACAGTCACAGACAGAGAGACAGATGTCTTCCATACAGTCACATACAGAGAGACAGATGTCTCTCACACAGTCACATACAGAGGAGACAGATGTCTCCCATACAGTCACATACAGAGAGACAGATGTCTCCCACACAGTCACATACAGAGGAGACAGATGTCTCCCACACAGTCACATACAGAGAGACAGATGTCTCCCACACAGTCACATACAGAGGAGACAGATGTCTCCCACACAGTCACATACAGAGGAGACAGATGTCTCCCACACAGTCACATACAGGGAGACAGATGTCTCCCACACAGTCACATACAGAGAGACAGATGTCTCTCACACAGTCACATACAGAGGAGACAGATGTCTCCCACACAGTCACATACAGAGAGACAGATGTCTCCCACACAGTCACATAGAGAGAGACAGATGTCTCCCACACAGTCACATACAGAGGAGACAGATGTCTCCACACAGTCATATACAGAGAGACAGATGTCTCCCACACAGTCACATACAGAGAGACAGATGTCTCCCACACAGTCACCTTAAGAGAGACAGATGTCTCCCACACAGTCACATACAGAGAGACAGATGTCTCCCACACAGTCACATACAGAGAGACAGATGTCTCCCACACAGTCACATACAGAGGAGACAGATGTCTCCCACACAGTCACATACAGAGAGACAGATGTCTCCCACACAGTCACATACAGAGGAGACAGATGTCTCCCACACAGTCATATACAGAGAGACAGATGTCTCCCACACAGTCACATACAGAGAGACAGATGTCTCCCACACAGTCACATACAGAGAGACAGATGTCTCCCACACAGTCACATACAGAGAGACAGATGTCTCCCACACAGTCACATACAGAGGAGACAGATGTCTCCCACACAGTCACATACAGAGAGACAGATGTCTCCCACACAGTCACATACAGAGGAGACAGATGTCTCCCACACAGTCATATACAGAGAGACAGATGTCTCCCACACAGTCACATACAGAGAGACAGATGTCTCCCACACAGTCACATACAGAGAGACAGATGTCTCCCACACAGTCACATACAGAGAGACAGATGTCTCCCACACAGTCACATACAGAGAGACAGATGTCTCCCACACAGTCACAAACAGAGAGACAGATGTCTCCCACACAGTCACATACAGAGGAGACAGATGTCTCCCACACAGTCATATACAGAGAGACAGATGTCTCCCACACAGTCACATACAGAGAGACAGATGTCTCCACACAGTCACATACAGAGAGACAGATGTCTCCCACAGTCACATACAGAGGAGACAGATGTCTCCCATACAGTCACATACAGAGAGACAGATGTCTCCCACACAGTCACATACAGAGAGACAGATGTCTCCCACACAGTCACATACAGAGGAGACAGATGTCTCCCACACAGTCACATACAGAGAGACAGATGTCTCCCACACAGTCACATACAGAGAGACAGATGTCTCCCACACAGTCACATACAGAGAGACAGATGTCTCCCACACAGTCACATACAGAGAGACAGATGTCTCCCACAGTCACAGACAGAGAGACAGATGTCTTCCATACAGTCACATACAGAGAGACAGATGTCTCCCACACAGTCACATACAGATTAGACAGATGTCTCCCATACAGTCACATATAGAGAGACAGATGTCTCCCACACAGTCACATACAGAGAGACAGATGTCTCCCATACAGTCACATACAGAGACAGATGTCACCCACACAGTCACATACAGAGGAGACAGATGTCTCCCACACAGTCACATACAGAGAGACAGATGTCTCCCACACAGTCACATACAGAGAGACAGATTTCTCCCACACAGTCACATACAGAGAGACAGATGTCTCCCACAGTCACATACAGAGGAGACAGATGTCTTCCATACAGTCACATACAGAGAGACAGATGTCTCCCACACAGTCACATACAGAGAGACGGATGTCTCCCACACAGTCACATACAGAGGAGACAGATGTCTCCCACACAGTCACATACAGAGAGACAGATGTCTCCCACACAGTCACATACAGAGAGACAGATGTCTCCCACACAGTCACATACAGAGAGACAGATGTCTCCCACACAGTCACATACAGAGAGACAGATGTCTCCCACACAGTCACATACAGGAGAGACAGATTTCTCCCACACAGTCACATACAGAGAGACAGATGTCTCCCACAGTCACATACAGAGGAGACAGATGTCTTCCATACAGTCACATACAGAGGAGACAGATGTCTCCCATACAGTCACATACAGAGAGACAGATGTCTCCCACACAGTCACATGCAGAGGAGACAGATGTCTCCCACACAGTCACATACAGAGAGACAGATGTCTCCCACACAGTCACATACAGGGGAGACAGATGTCTCCCACACAGTCACATACAGAGAGACAGATGTCTCCCACACAGTCACATACAGAGAGACAGATGTCTCCCACAGTCACATACAGAGAGACAGATGTCTCCCACACAGTCACATACAGAGAGACAGATGTCTCCCACAGTCACATACAGAGAGACAGATGTCTCCCACACAGTCACATACAGAGAGACAGATGTCTCCCACACAGTCACATACAGAGAGACAGATGTCTCCCACACAGTCACATACAGAGAGACAGATGTCTCCCACACAGTCACATACAGAGAGACAGATGTCTCCCACACAGTCACATACAGAGAGACAGATGTCTCCCACACAGTCACATACAGAGAGACAGATGTCTCCCACACAGTCACATACAGAGAGACAGATGTCTCCCACACAGTCACATACAGAGAGACAGATGTCTCCCACACAGTCACATACAGAGAGACAGATGTCTCCCACAGTCACAGACAGAGAGACAGATGTCTTCCATACAGTCACATACAGAGAGACAGATGTCTCTTACACAGTCACATACAGAGGAGAAAGATGTCTCCCATACAGTCACATACAGAGAGACAGATGTCTCCCACACAGTCACATACAGAGGAGACAGATGTCTCCCACACAGTCACATACAGAGAGACAGATGTCTCCCACACAGTCACATACAGAGGAGACAGATGTCTCCCACACAGTCACATACAGAGGAGACAGATGTCTCCCACACAGTCACATACAGGGAGACAGATGTCTCCCACACAGTCACATACAGAGAGACAGATGTCTCTCACACAGTCACATACAGAGGAGACAGATGTCTCCCACACAGTCACATACAGAGAGACAGATGTCTCCCACACAGTCACATAGAGAGAGACAGATGTCTCCCACACAGTCACATACAGAGGAGACAGATGTCTCCCACACAGTCATATACAGAGAGACAGATGTCTCCCACATAGTCACATACAGAGAGACAGATGTCTCCCACACAGTCACATAAAGAGAGACAGATGTCTCCCACACAGTCACATACAGAGAGACAGATGTCTCCCACACAGTCACATACAGAGAGACAGATGTCTCCCACACAGTCACATACAGAGGAGACAGATGTCTCCCACACAGTCACATACAGAGAGACAGATGTCTCCCACACAGTCACATACAGAGGAGACAGATGTCTCCCACACAGTCATATACAGAGAGACAGATGTCTCCCACACAGTCACATACAGAGAGACAGATGTCTCCCACACAGTCACATACAGAGAGACAGATGTCTCCCACACGTCACATACAGAGAGACAGATGTCTCCCACACAGTCACATACAGAGGAGACAGATGTCTCCCACACAGTCACATACAGAGAGACAGATGTCTCCCACACAGTCACATACAGAGGAGACAGATGTCTCCCACACAGTCATATACAGAGAGACAGATGTCTCCCACACAGTCACATACAGAGAGACAGATGTCTCCCACACAGTCACATACAGAGAGACAGATGTCTCCCACACAGTCACATACAGAGAGACAGATGTCTCCCACACAGTCACATACAGAGATACAGATGTCTCCCACACAGTCACAAACAGAGAGACAGATGTCTCCCACACAGTCACATACAGAGGAGACAGATGTCTCCCACACAGTCATATACAGAGAGACAGATGTCTCCCACACAGTCACATACAGAGAGACAGATGTCTCCCACACAGTCACATACAGAGAGACAGATGTCTCCCACAGTCACATACAGAGGAGACAGATGTCTCCCATACAGTCACATACAGAGAGACAGATGTCTCCCACACAGTCACATACAGAGAGACAGATGTCTCCCACACAGTCACATACAGAGGAGACAGATGTCTCCCACACAGTCACATACAGAGAGACAGATGTCTCCCACACAGTCACATACAGAGAGACAGATGTCTCCCACACAGTCACATACAGAGAGACAGATGTCTCCCACACAGTCACATACAGAGAGACAGATGTCTCCCACAGTCACAGACAGAGAGACAGATGTCTTCCATACAGTCACATACAGAGAGACAGATGTCTCCCACACAGTCACATACAGATTAGACAGATGTCTCCCATACAGTCACATACAGAGAGACAGATGTCTCCCACACAGTCACATACAGAGAGACAGATGTCTCCCATACAGTCACATACAGAGACAGATGTCTCCCACACAGTCACATACAGAGGAGACAGATGTCTCCCACACAGTCACATACAGAGAGACAGATGTCTCCCACACAGTCACATACAGAGAGACAGATTTCTCCCACACAGTCACATACAGAGAGACAGATGTCTCCCACAGTCACATACAGAGGAGACAGATGTCTTCCATACAGTCACATACAGAGAGACAGATGTCTCCCACACAGTCACATACAGAGAGACGGATGTCTCCCACACAGTCACATACAGAGGAGACAGATGTCTCCACACAGTCACTACAGAGAGAAGATGTCTCCCACACAGTCACATACAGAGAGACAGATGTCTCCCACACAGTCACATACAGAGAGACAGATGTCTCCCACACAGTCACATACAGAGAGACAGATGTCTCCCACACAGTCACATACAGAGGAGACAGATGTCTCCCACACAGTCATATACAGAGAGACAGATGTCTCCTAACACAGTCACATACAGAGAGACAGATGTCTCCCACACAGTCACATACAGAGAGACAGATGTCTCCCACACAGTCACATACAGAGAGACAGATGTCTCCCACACAGTCACATGCAGAGGAGACAGATGTCTCCCACACAGTCATATACAGAGAGACAGATGTCTCCCACACAGTCACATACAGAGAGACAGATGTCTCCCACACAGTCACATACAGAGAGACAGATGTCTCCCACACAGTCACATACAGAGAGACAGATGTCTCCCACACAGTCACATGCAGAGAGACAGATGTCTCCCACACAGTCACATGCAGAGGAGACAGATGTCTCCCACACAGTCATATACAGAGAGACAGATGTCTCCCACACAGTCACATACAGAGAGACAGATGTCTCCCACACAGTCACATACAGAGAGACAGATGTCTCCCACACAGTCACATACAGAGAGGCAGATGTCTCCCACACAGTCACATACAGAGAGACGGATGTCTTCCACACAGTCACATACAAAAAATTGTGATCACATACATATGGGCGCACACAATCAACGGCTGATGTGATTTATAATCCAATTAGCAAGGGTATACTGCACAGGTTTTTAGTCAATGACTAATAAAAAAATTAATTTGATAGACCATGAGAGAGGATGAAATCAGAGCAGTGACAGAGTGAAAAATTTTTAAAACTGTCAAACAAACAATGTCAAAATTAAAATAAAAACTGATCATTACTCTTGAAATATTACTAACTCTGAACCCAAGAAATTAGAATGGAGAAATGTCACTGAAGCCGTTAACAAATATCTCATTCACAGAGTGTGTGTGTGTAAACCTCTGATGTAAAAAGAAATCAGAGCCATTACTTGACATTGAAATCAAGGATATAAAACCCAGACTATGTAGCTGCTACTTAGCTACACCAAGAATAAGATTACTGTAATGGATGAGATAGCAAGGAAGGAATTTACTGAAAATGACAAGAAGTCTGTGACAACTTGCTGAAAATGACAAGAGGTCTGTGAGCAGCCGGATAGACAGTTCAAAGAAGTATTCACTGTTGGACCTGTGATAGAATGGAGAAATGGATAGACAGGTTAGACTAACGAGGACTAGAAAACATCTCTATCTGGATATTTCAATATTAATGGGACCACCTAACATTCGCATTGGTACCGTAAGAACGTGATGTTCCCCACCAGTAGAAATGTGTAAGAAATCACTAGAAACTGTGCAACTGCCAGAAATTTGGAAAACAATGAATGTTATGTCAACATTCATGCAAGGAGTCTGCTAAACTACAGAGTTGTAGCTTCGATGTGCGTTTTGTTCAGTGGAATGAAGATAATTAAGAGAAAAATGAAGCACTTAGAATATGAACGACTCGTAAAGCACAAGCAGCACGGATTTATATGAACAAGACCTGCTTGCTCTGTGATAACATTACACAAATATAGCAAGAAAGATGGGACAATTTCACTCTCATTGATGAAGTCATCGGGTTCCTTAACTCACCACAGTTTATCCACAAACTAGAGTAACAGGCAGAAGAAAATGGGAAAGAAATTATTATAAATCACAGGATACCTAAACGGAGGGAGAAGGAGAATGATCAAAGAGATGAAATAATGAAGGGCCAAGATTAAAGGCGGGTTCTTTCAAGGCACTGCTGGAATTAGCATTCTCCTTATTTTAAATGACATACCAGAGAGAGCTGCTGTTTGCAGTCAAATTTAAACATACGTGAATAATACAAACTGGAGAACATAAGGACTCCAATAGGCGTTATTTAATGTACAGGGATGGTTATGCAAATGGCTACTGAAATTTAGTGGCAACAATTACAAAGCTTTGAATATTAACTAATTTTAAAGAAGACTGGTGGCGGAGTATAGACTGGATACATATAGACAGAATAGTATCAGCAGCATATGCGTGCCGAGAAAACTTTATATGGAATTTCAGTAAATATTGAAAATAATTATTATAGACACTGTAATGACATGTCAGACCGCAGGAGCTGACAATTGACCAGGTACATAAATCAACTAGAGAAAGTAGAGAAATCTGCAACACGACTGGTACCATTGTAGGGGAAGATTGATGTACTATGTGAAGCTAACACAACCAAATCTGATGTACTAGGTGAAGCTAGCAACAAAATCTGATGTAGTAGGTGAAGCTAGCAACCAAATCTTATGTACTAGGTGAAGTTAGCAACCAAATCTGATGTACTAGGTGAAGCTAGCAACCAAATCTGATGTCCATAGAGAAAAGAAAACCCAAGGAAAATATGATAACATTGTTCAAAGAGAGTAAAAACACTTGATAGGTTAGGTAAGAAAAAGATTTTAACATAGAACATCGGAAACCCAATGAAAACCAATAGAAGCATAATCATGCTAAAATCGCGGGAAAAATTTTAGCCCAGACCCTCATTCATAGGACAGGAAAAAACTGAGGGTAGGGGGAATGCGGGTGGAAACAAAAAGGGAAAAAGTTAAAATAAAAGATATGGAAGAAAATCACAAAAAAACTCCGGGGACTAAAAATTATAAAAACGATATCAGAGTAAAAATAGTAAAAATAACCTGATTTAAGACATAAAAAGAGCTTGGGTTTTTATTTTCCTATTTTAAATTTTTATTTTTGGAAGGATACATTTAAAAATCACGGAACGGGTGGGTTTGGGAACTCAGAGCAAGTGAGCCCTGTGATTTAGGACTCTCTTAAGAAAAATTTAAATCTTTTTTTCTACAAGTACATTTTACAAGTTAACGGGGTCAAGCTGAAAATCAGTGACATAACTATATAGAAAGCCACTTTTTTTTCCCGGGAGTATTTGGGGCCCAAATTTTAGGTCAATTTTGCCCCCGGGATGCGACCCAAAACCAGTCAACTAACACCCAGGTAAACACTTTACAAATGCTGAACATAGAGAAAAGTGAAAGGAAACACGCCCAATTTTCCACCCAAAAGGGGGATAAACCCCGGACCCCCCCCCTTTGAATTTAGAGCTTTTCCCACCGGGGCCACTTGCCAGGGGTTTTTTAAAAAAAAAACCCCTCCTTTCGTGTTTTCCTTTGCAATCGTGTTATTACGATTTCGGAGTCGGATCTACCCCTTTTATAAAACCACCCGAAAAAAATTCAGATGGGGGAAACAGGAGTAAGAATCGACTTCCCAAATTTGGGGAAACAGGTAAAACACATGCTGGTCATCTTATTTTAGTTAAAAGAGGCTTTGTTTTTTTTGGCAAAGCAAAACCCAAATCGAGAACTGGAAGCCTGTTTCTAAACTTTGCAGCGCCAAGCCGAGTCGAGATAAAGGCGGACGATATTTCCCCCCGGCTGCACAAAAACAAAAGCTCACCCAAAATCTGGTGGAATTTTTCCCCAAACCACGGGGGAAAAATTTCCCCCAAATTTTTTGGTGTAGTCGGCACCCAGCACGAAAGCCCCCAAAACCTCCGGGGCCCTCAGCTTTACATTAGAATCTCTTTGTGTTAGCTCACATTAATGTTGCCCCGTCAAGCGGGGGAAAAAGGAAAAAAGGGAAATCGTGTGGGGATTTAGATGGCCCAGGGGAAACAAAATTTAAATCAGTTGTTCCCCTGGATAAAAAAAAACAAGGACCGTCACTTTTTTTCTGCAAAGACTTTTCCCTGCGAACACGGGATTATATCCCTTGCATAATAACCACGGGGGAATTTGAAGATAGCTCTAGGCTCTTAGGGGTTTAAACCCCTCAAAAACCGGGCAAATTTTGCAAAAATAGAGCAGAAAACCCGGAACACCCCGTTCATGGGACCCCGGGGGAAATTTTAAATTTCCATTTTTTGGGTATTTCTCTTTTTTTTTCCCCCCCAAAACCCCTAGCAAAGTGCGTCTATCAACTTTTTTTAAATCTGGGTACAAATGTAATTCTGGCAGCCCAAGAAAAATTTTTTAATCCTTCGTTTTCCCTCAACCAACAGCTGTGCCTGCATGTTGTCGTCTACTGCCCCACTCTTCCTCTTTAAAAGTTTTTCCCATCTTCCTGAAAAAAAACCAGAACCCTTGTGTTAAAAACCCGTCAGGGTATTTTTTTGGACTAAACAAATTGTGGTTGCGGGGGTCAGACTCAGCTCCGGGCCCCCGCCTTTTCCCACTACAAGATCTCTCTCTCCCTGCTAAATGGCTTTTAAAACCCCTCGTTTTAAAATATTTTTATGGTTCCTGCCTCCACCCAAAACCTTCTGGGAAAAATTCTACTTCCGCAAATACAAAAGAAATACCCCAACCCCCTTCCCTTTGACACCTGAGTCTCAGCTTCCCAATTTTTGCCCCCTTGTTTATTTTTGCCCCCTCTCGGGGAACATCCGGTTCTGTCCTTTCTTTCAAATTCCCCGCAGCATTTTGTATGCGTTATCATGTCTCCCCTAACCCTCCCTTCCCATGCCCTTCGGGCCTTTTTTCCCTTTAAGCCTTTCTTTGGGGACTCCCCCTTAGTTTGGGAAAACAAAAACCTTTTTTGAAAACCCTTTTGCACTTTCTCTATTTTTCTGCCCGTATTTTCCCCTAAATGGGGGTTTCAAAAACTTGTCCCTCAAACTCCGTTTTGACCCGGGAGTACCCCAGTGAACAAGCCCTTAAAACCCATTCCTTACTGACGTATGGGGAACGTTATTCTCGGGTTTTCCCGGGGGGCGCCCATTGCTGAAAGAAATTTTCTGGTTATGTGTCTTCCCGGGGAAGTGCCCCGGAAATTATACTCGCCCAAGATCTTTTTTCTTTGAGGGGGGTTTTTGCGTTTTTGGGACCCTAGCCTATAATTTCCGCTGCGGTTTTTTTTTCCTTTTTTTCCCGACTTCAGGCCCTTTGCTTTTTGGGGGGTTTAAATTCGAGGAGCCATTGCGGACCGGGGTGCCCCCACTTGTCCGGTCTTTTGAAGTCCGGGCCTGATCCTCATCTGATTTAAATTTCTTCCCCATTAACTCTTTTGGTTTTTGGGGTTTTGGGGGTTTTAAGTGATAATGAGGGGAGAGAAAAGGGGAGAGAGAAGGGGAGGAGAAAAACAAAGTTGGGAAAAAATTTTTGGTTTTTTCCTAAATTCAGCACGTGTAAATTTAAAATAATTCAATCTTTTAAAAAAAATACGCTGCTGATCTGTTTCCTTCGAGAAAGGAAGGTTGGAAGGCCAAGATTTAAATGCGGGACGGGAGAGAATATTGGTTTTTAATGTGTGAACACGGAATAAGTGGTGCAAGGGTAACAGGCGTTTTGGAGGCCAAATTGGGGGTTTTTGGGGGGCCATGAATTTGTAATTGGGAAACCCCCGTTTTTTAATTTTCCCTGCTAAAAATAAAAATTTAAAAGACAGGAAATTTGAAAGGCCCTAAAAGAATTGCGGTGGGGGGGGAAAATAAAGGGATACAAAAATAAAACCAGGGGGAAGTACACCATTAGCCCCCATGCATTTAGATCCAAATGGCCCAAAGTGTAGGGTCTGGGTTGGGGTGGCGGGTTTTTTTGTGGCGGATCCATCTCCCGAAAATTAAAGGTAGGGGGTTTAATAAAAAAGGGTCTTTTCAAATCCCCACAAAAGTATATTTAATGTACTAATTGAATAATTTTAGGTACCCGGGCCAAGTAAACCAAAAAAACAAACAGTCCACTAACTTTAATTTGGCTAGGGGAAAGTTGAAAAATTGAATTCCCAAAAAAAATTTTTGTTTTGGAAAAAGGTTGGAGGGTGTTTTTGGGGATTGGTATCCCCAAATTTTGGCGCCCCCCCCGGAAAAAAGTCCCCCCCCCCCCCAAACCCTTTGCCCGAAAAAAACCAAAAAACCCCCAAAAAAATTTCCCCCCCTTCCCGGAAATTTTTCCCCCCATAAAAAATAATAAAAATAAAAATAATAATAAAAATAAAAATAAAAATAATAATAAAAAAAAAAAGAAAAAAAAATTTTCACGGGGGTTTAAAGGGGGTTGGGGGAATTCTCCCAATAATTTAGCACTCGTTTTCAAGGCTTTTTAAACCAGGTTTAACCGAGAATGCTCATTTAAACCATTACAAATTTACTAAAGATGTCCCCAAAACAATAGAAAAAAAAAATCCTTTTGGACGAAACAAATCTGGTAAATTTTTTAAAAAATTTAATAGCTTGAGAAAAACCAATTTCTCAGTTTAAAAATTTTTTAAAGTAATTTATTTTTAATGCCCCAAGGGAAAAAGGAGTTAAAATTGTTAGGTATAAGGTTTTCCCTGTCCCAACAAATTTGTGAATTTTTTCTTTGGGGCAGCGTTTCGCTCTCCAATACCCTTTTGTCAACCCATTACAAACAATAAAAAGGCAAAAACCCTTTGCCAAAATAACAATGGTTTAGGTTTGCACGTGTTTTCCCTTTTAAACCAAATATATTTTTGGGGTAATTACCCGGGCATTTTTAACAAATATTTCTTTGGGGTTATTGTGCTCAATGTTTCCACTTGCTAAAAAACTGGGACATTTTTTTCCCAAAGGGCCCCAAACCCCTCCCAAAAATTTTGACTGACTTAAAAATTTTTTAAAACTGGTTCACTGTAGAAAAGGAATCTTGGGCCTGTTTTCTCCCATTTTTTTTTTAACGGGGCCCCCGAGACTTTAATTTCCATTTTCAATAAAAATAACTTTTTGAAATCGGCTTCAAATTTTAAAAAATTTTGTATTTTTCCCCAAAAGAAAAAAATTGAGATTTTTAAATTAGGCTTGGGGGATATCAATTTGTAAATCAAAAAAAAAAAAATATGGGGGCTTATTGTGGACCTTCCGAGGACTAAAGATTATTTTGGGTTTTAAATCGGGGAAAAAACGAATTGCAAATTTCTTTGAATCTACGTTTTTTTGGCTTATACACATTCGCAAAATGTAAAAAAGAAAACTTCATTTCTTTTTGGGGGTCACACAACCTCGGTGGGAGATGGCCGGTGTTTTAAAAAATTTTAAAAAAAAAACTTAAGAAAAAAAAGGAACCACAGCGGGGCCAATGGTCCATGCTGGCAAATTCAAGTCTCCCACCATTAAAAAAGCCAATAAACCCCCCCCTTTTCCGGGTCAGGTCACTCCACTTAAAAAGAAAGCACATCAGACCTTTTTGCCCCAAACTAGTCAGACCCCAGCCCCACACCCCACCCACACCCACAATGCTTTTAAACTAACCCTATTTTTAAAAAAAACACAACGTTTTAGTTTCTTGAGGGTTTGTGGGTTTCTTGTTCCACTCACCCACAACTCTATTAAAAAACCCAAATTTGCTTTCCTTTAACCCTTTTTTCCAAAAACGATTTTTTCTAATTAAATCCTTTGTTTTGCGAGCCCCTGTTTTGGGTAGATTTTTCCTTAGCACACTTTTTTTTAATTCCCTTTATTTATTTTTGTTTTTAAAAATCTATAAATAAAAAAAAAAGGCACAATACCGAGAACAAAGAACTTAAGAATGGGGGAAAACACTCCAAAAGGTTCTACTGGCCCATACAAGGCAGGTCTTTATAAAAGAATTTACTCCCTTTCCCCCAATGACACCAATCAAACCCACCCCCTCCCACTCATATATTTGCCCAAATCCTTTTAAACCTACCCAACTGGAAGATTGTTCCACAACCCGAAAAACTCTTTAGAAAACCAGTACTTGGGTATGTCCTTTCTAAATCAAATTTACCCCAACTTAAATCCATTATTTTGGTTCTTACCTGGTTCAGAAACCCCCCAGAAATTTAATTTAATTCCCCCTTTGTTTTATCCCCCGTCATCCACTTATACACCCCAACAAACTTACTCTAAACATTGCCAAAACCTATACATTCCTTTTTGGTTTAAAAGAGCTGCAGATTTTTGTCTCAAAACATAATGAAAAATTTTGGATCCCCTATCCAAAAAACTCACGGGGGGGAAAAATTCCCTTTGGAAATTTCCCCCTTGATAAAAACTTAAATTTCAAGCACATTACAAAAAAATTTCCCAAAAAAAAATTTCCCAAACCGTAGGCATACATCGAAAAATACGGTACTATGTTCCACAGTTCCCCTCCGGGCCCCCTAAAACACTCACTTTTTTTCCCCAAACTCCCCTAGGGAAAATTTGTGCAGGGGGCACCAACAAAAAAAAACCCCATCTCAGCCCACTAATTCCCCAACAAAAGGCTGCAGTCAAAAAGTTAACAATTTTCCCACTAAGACACCCCACACTCTCCAAATTTATTCAAAACCTAAACCTACTCACTTACAAAACACCCCATACTTACAAACTGCACCAATACATACATAGAACACTTAACCTGCAAAAACCCCCCCCCCAACTTTCTCCTTACCAACCAACAAACAACGACCATAAACAAGAAAACAGATCACTTTTGGGAATGTTCCCGTTTTCCATCTCCCCACAAATGAAAAAAAATTCAATGCACATAAAATCCCCAAAAAAACTGGAATTCAAAAACCTGTGAATATAAAAAAACACTGTCTGTTTAAAAAATTAAAGGGTCTTTTTTAAAAAATCACAAAATCACCCACAACTAAAAAAATTTCTGAATAATTTTTTATTTTTAAATTGTATTCATATAGGTATTCTTTAATTTTTATCTAAAAATTATAAAACCTGTGCCCCCAAATCAAACTTTTCTTTTTTTTTTTTAAAATTTTCATTACTAACAAAATACTCCATTCAAACTGATTACCCGCAAAAAACAGAAATGACCATATGACCTGTCTTTGTAATACCTTTGTACTAAATTTTTTATCTGTTTTACAATAAGTTTGTAAAACTGTATTTTCCATTCCTTGGGTTAATTTTTAATTTAAATTTTTAAAGCCTGCCCAAAATGCCCCTCCCATACAAGGGGTTTTTGGCATCCCGGGCGTTTTTAAAAAATTGTTTTCCCTTTTTACTTCTCTGTATCTTGTTCAAATAAATAAATAAAAAAATAAAAAATAAATAAAAAAATAAATAAATAAATGATTTTCCCCTAATTCAAACGCCTTTTCCAGAGAGTGGAGATTTAAGGTTTTTTAAGGGCCCTATCCCCCTTACGGGAGTTTCCCTTACACGGGTAAATCTTTTTTAGTCTTTCTTCCTTTTTTGTTATCAAAGAGTCTATTTTCCTTTCCTTTTATTTAAGGGAAACCCAAAAACCCTGGGGCGGTTTAATTTTAAATGAGGCCTAAATAGGATGTAAAAAAGGCTTTAAAAATAAATTTTGGGAACTTCTGCTACTTTATCCCTTCTTAAGAAAAAATCCTAGTAATCTTTTAAACCTTTTTTGTGTCCACTGAGGTACTGCGCCCTTGGCTTTAGATTTCTGCTTAAAATTTGACCCCCAAGTTTTTTTCCCACATTCTGTATAACAACCCTCTACTTCACCTATTTTAAATAGCTTCGAGGGGTTATTTTCATTACAAGGACTAGAAACCTTTTACCCCCAGGGTGAAACCCATGTGCAACATGTGACCACCGATATTTCTTTTAGTCATTTTGATGTAGCGGGATCACCCAACCTTTTCCAATTACAACATCCTAATTTGGCAAGTATCAGTCTGCTTTTGCTAAAAGGGGGTTACTTTTTTTGGGTGATTGATGCCCCTTTTTTCCCTCCTTTTCCCCAAATCTCTTTTCGATGTTCGCTACACCGACAGGGGATTTTTTCCAGCAGGACGAGGTACCCGGTTGGTTTGCCCCAAGTCAAACCCCAAATAAAAATTCACTATTCTGGGGACGGGAACCACGGGGGTTTCTAAAAGGGTTTTTTCACGCGGGAAAGGCGCTTTTTTTCCCCTTCAAAAAACCCCTTTTAAACTTATGTTTTTAAACACTGATTACATTACAGTTAACAAGACGATTTTAATGTCTCATAATTATAATACACTTTAAGGGTCACTCCATTAAGATTTTAAGGGCCCGATGAGTGAGTTTAAATCACGGGTTTTTTCCCCCTGGACACTCCAGGGCTAAAACCAGTCACCACCGGCCCAAACCATTATTCACTAATTTTACCCCTTTTTACTAGGGTTTAAACCCCAAATCACGTTCCTCCCCTTTTTCACCAGGAACAGTTACACATTCCAAATTATAATTTGGGGGCCTATTTTAACCTTAGGGCCGCCAGGGAACCCCAAATTTCCGGGTCCCATGCCTTCCCCCCCTTTTCAAAACTCCTTTTCAAAACACCCCGGCTCCTAAATGCCCGTCTCGACCTCCCCCCTGCCCTTCAGTCCCAAGGCGCAGAGCTTCCCTGTTGATTTGTTCTTTTTCCCAAATACATTTCCTGACCCACATAAACACTTTAAAACACTTTTTAGGGCATTTAAAAGCTTATAGTTTCCGGAAATTTAAAATTTTTTTTCCCCACAAATAAATAAAATAATAATAATAAAAATAATAATAAAAAATAATAAAAAATAAAAAAATAAATAATAAAAAAAAAATAAAAAACAAATTTAAATACCCAAACCCCTTCCCTTCAAACCCTTCTAGTCCCCAATTTATCTTTTTTCTTCCGCCCTTTTCCTTTTTAAACGGGTTGTTCTTTTTGGGTTCCCCTGTTTTTTTGGGCTCCTTCCACTTTCTTCACTTCATCTTCCTCCCTTCAATCTCCTACATAGTTTATTCAGCTACAGCGCCTTTTTAAAAACACGGGAAATTTATTTTTTGGGTTTTACAGAAAAAAACAGTTTAAAAAAGTAGGAGAGATAAGGGATAAAGAAAAATTTTTTACAGTTTTTCTGAAATGTTAGAAGGGGTTAAATGCGTACTTAATAAATTTGCGTGTCCCCTCACAAATACCCTTCCCTCCCCTTTAATTTTAATGACCCTACGGAATGTAGCTTAACGTGAAAAAGGGGAAAAAAAAATAAACCCGACCACGGAAAAGTAGTTTTACGGCTTACTCTCCATGGGTTTAAAAACCCCCCCGTTCCGTGATTTTCTTACAATGGTATTAATTTTCGATTTCGTGTTTAAGCTGAAATACAGGTTTTTAGACAATTTATAATCAGGAGACGCGAACGTTATCTTGCCCCCAATTCTTGGGGTTTTTTTTTTGCTAGGGAAGGTTCGTCAGGAAACAGGGCAAGTTTTCCTGACCTGGTTTAGTTTATATTTTTTGCCCACAACTGGAAGGTTTTTTTTTTTTTGGGCATCCCGACCCAGGCCTTCCCCGGGTTTCCCCTCCCCCCTTTAAAAAAAATATTAATTAAAATTAAAAAAAACCTTTTTTTTTTAAATTTTGAGGGGGAAAAAATTTTAGGCCCCCCCTCCTGGGAAAACCCAAATTTTATTTACTTTGTTTGTTTAAGAAGCCTTGGGGGAAAAAAATTTTAGGGGCTTGGGAGAAAGAATGAAAGGGAAAAAGAAAGAAGGAAAAAAAAAGCGAGGCAAAAATAAGTGGAAAATTAGATGAAAGAAGAAAGAAGGGGAAATCTGAAAAATGAAAAAAAAGTTTAAATTGGTAAACTGGGGAAAAAGGACGGGGGGGAAAAGCAAAGGGGAACTTTTAAAACATCAGAGCGAAAAGACAAACAGGAAAAAAAAAAAGAAGAAGGGGGGGAAAGGGAGAAGCAAAAATAAATAATAAACGTTTCTCCTACAAAAAAAAAAAGATAACATGATAACTTATATATTTGACTTGTAAATTTTTGGTAGGGAAGGCGCCCCTTTTGTCGGGAAGTTTTAGGTAGGGAAGGCAGCCCTTTTTGCACACCGTTGATGGAAAGGGGAAAGGCAGCCCTTTTTGGGCAACCCGTTGTGGGAGGGAAAAGGGAGCCCCTTTTGTCCCGCACAGTTGATGGTAGGGAAGGCAGCCTTTGTGTCACCCCAGTTGATTGGGAGGGGGAAAGGGAGCCCCTTTTTAGTCCCAGTTGATGGAAGGGGGAAAGGGAGCCCCTTTTGGGCCCGCACAGGGGAAGGAGGGGGAAAGGGAAACCCTTGGGTCAGCACAGTTTATGGGAGGGAAAGGGAGCCCTTTGTCAGCACAGTTGGGTGGTAGGGGAAAGGGAGCCCTTTTTGTCACACCGTTTTATGGAAAGGGGAAAGGGAGCCTTTTGTCCCGCAAGTTGATGGGAGGGGAAGCAGCCTTTGTGTTTAGCCCCAAATTATTGGGAGGGAAAAGGGAGCCCCTTTGTCAGACAGTTGATGGAAAGGGAAAAGGGAGCCCTTTTTGGGCAGCACATTTTTTGGTAGGGGAAGGGAGCCCCTTTGTCCGACGTTGATGGTAGGGGAAAGGGGCCCTTTGGTCAGCACAGTTTATGGTAGGGAAGGAGGCTTTGTGTCCCGCACGTTGATGGTAGGGGGGGGAGCCCTTGTGTCACACAGTTTATGGTAGGGAAGGCAGGCCCCTTTTGTCAGCCCCAGTTGATGGTAGGGGAAAGGGAGCCCTTGGGTCAGCACAGTTGGGTGGGAGGGAAGGCAGCCCTTGTGTCCCGCACAGTTTATGGAAGGGGAAAGGGACCCCCTTTTGTCAGCACAGGGTTTATGGGGGAAGGCAAGGGGTTTGTTCAGCACAGTTTTATGGTAGGGAAGGCAGCCCTTGTGTCAGCACAGTTTATGGTAGGGGGAAGGGGAAACCCCTTTTGTCAGCACAGTTGGGTGGTAGGGAAGGGAGGGGGGTTTTTGTCAGCACAGTTGATGGAAAGGGGGGGCCCGCCCCGTGTCCAAAAGTTGAAGGAGGGAAGGCCCGGCTTTTTGTTTTGCAAAAAAAAATTTATGGAGGGAAGGCAGGGTTTGGGGTCGCACAGTTTAAGGTTGGGGAAGGCAGGCTTTTTTGTCGCACAGTTGATGGGAGGAAGGAGCCCCTTTTTCACACAGTTGATGGTAGGGAAGGGAAACCCCTTTTTGTTTAGCACAAATTGATTGGGAGGGAAGGGAGCCCTTTTTCAGCACAGTTGATGGTAGGAAGGGGGCCCCCCGGGTTTTTTGTCAGCACAAATTGTGGAGGGAAAAGGGAGGCTTTTTGTCGCACAGTTATGAAAAAGGGAAGGCAGGTTTTTTGTCAGCACAGGGTTAAGGTAGGGAAAGGGAAACCCTTGTGTCCCGCACAGTTGAAGGGGAGGGGAAAGGGAGGCTTTGTGTCAGCACAGTTTATGGGAGGGAAGGGAGCCCCCTTTTGTCAGCACCGGGGTGGTAGGGAAGGCGGCTTTGTGTCAGCACAGGGAAAGGGAAAGGGAAGGGCGGTTTTTGGGCAGCACAGTTTATGGTAGGGAAGGCAGGCTTTGGGGTCAGAAAAGGTTTATGGTAGGGAAGGCAGCCCTTGTGTTCCCCCAAAAAAACAGTTGATGGTAGGGAAGGCAGCCTTTGGGGTCAGCCCAGTTTATTGGGAGGGCGGCGTTGGTCAGCACAGTTGATGGTAGGGAAGGCCAAACTTTGTGTCAGGGACAGTTTTATGGGAGGGAAGGGAGGCTTTTTTGTCAACAGTTTTATGGTTTGGGAAGGCAGGCTTTGGTCAGCACAGTTTATGGTAGGGAAGGGGGCCCTTGTGTCAGCACAGTTGATGGTAGGAAGGGCAGCCTTTGTTTCTAAAGTTGAAGGTAGGGGGGCAGCCCCTTTTGTCACACAGTTGATGGTAGGGGAAGGGGCCCTTTTGTCAGGGAAGTTGATGGTAGGGAAGGCAGCTTTGTGTCCGCACGTTTATGGTAGGGGGAAAGGGAGCCTTGTGTCAGCCCAGTTGACGGAGGGAAGGCAGCCCCCTTTTGTTTAGCACGTTGATGTAGGGAAGGCAAACCTTTGTGTCCCCACAGTTTTATGGTTTGGGGAAAGGGAGCCTTTGGGGTCAGCACAGGTTTTTTGGTAGGGGGAAAGGGGCCTTTTTGGGAGCACAGTTGATGGTGGAAAAGGGAGCCTTTGTGTCAGCACAGTTTATGGTAGGGAAGGGAGCCTTTTTGTCAGCACAAATTGATGGTAGGAATGCAGCCTTTGTGTCGCACAGTTTTATTTGGTTTTTGGGAAAGGGAAACCTTTGTGTCAGCACAGTTTTTATGGTAGGGGAAAGGGAGCCTTTGTGTCAGGACAGTTGGTGGTAGGGGAAGGCCGCCTTTGTGTCAGCACAGTTTATGTAGGGAAGGCGCCCTTTTTGGGCAGCAAAGTTGATGGTAGGGAAGGGAGCCTTTTTTGTCAAACACAGTTGATGGTAGGGAAGGCCCGCCCCTTTTGTAGCACAGTTGAAGGTGGGAAAGGGAGCCTTTGGGGTCAGCACAGTTTTATTTTTGGGAGGCAGCCTTTTTGTCAAAACAGTTATGGTAAAGGGAAAAAGGTCCTTTTTTGTCGCACAGTTTTTTTGGGGGGAAGGGGAGCCCTTTTGTCAGCACAGTTTTAAGGGGAAAGGGAAAGGGAGCCCTTTGGGTCAGCCAGTTGATGGTAGGGAAGGCCAGCCTTTGTGTCAGCAAGTTTTATTGGAGGGAAAAGGGAGCCTTTGTTTTCAGCAAAAGGTTTAAAGGAAAGGGAACAGCCCCTTTTTTTCAGCACTTTTGAAGGAAAGGGGCCGCCCTTTTTTTGGGCAGCCCAAAAAAATTGTTAATTGGGAAAGGAAAACAGGCCCTTTTTGGGGCCGCCCCAAGGGTGGGAAAGGGGAAAACGCCTTTGTGTCCCAATTATGGAAAGGGGGGGCCGGGCCCGTTTCAGCACAGTTAGGTTTTGGGAAGGGAGCCTTTGTGTCGCACAGTTTTTGGAAGGGGGAAAAAAAGCCCTTTGTGTCAGCACAGGAAGGGGGGAAGGGGAGCCGGGTTTAGCACCAAATTATGGGAGGGGGGCAGGGCCAAAAGTGGCAGATGTTTTTGGAAGGGAAAGGCCCCGGGGCATTTTTGTCAAGGGGACAGTGTGGAGGGGAGGGGCACCCGGCAACAAGGGTTGAGGTGGGGAAGGCCCCCCGGGGCAACCCAAAAAAGAAGGAAAGGGGGCCCCCCTTTTGGGCCCCTAAAAATGGAAGGGAAGGGCCGCCTTGGGCAACCACAGTTGATGGGTTAGGGAGGGGAGCCCGTTTCAAACCCCTTGATTTTTTGGGAAGGCCCGCCCCGTGAACCCCCCAAATTATGGTTTAAGGGACCCCAACCTAAGGTTTATGGTTGGGGGGCCCCCTTTGTTCCCCAACCAGTTTTAAGGAGGGGCCGCCCTTGGCACCCCTTGATGGGTTGGTTAGGGAAGGCAGGCCCCTTTGGTACGGGACAGTTTAATTTTATGGAAGGCCCTTTGGTCCGGCCCCAAAAAAAATGGTTGGGGAACAATTTGTTTCCCGCCCCCTTTAGGAGGGGAAGGGAGGCCTTTGGGGTTGCCCCCAAAATTAGGGGGGAAACATTTGTGAGCCATGAAAAGGTAAAAGGGGAAACCCGGCCCGGCCAAAATTTTTGCCCAGTGAAGGAGGGGGGCGCCCTTTTGTCCGAAAGTTAAAAGGGAGAAAGGCCCGCCCTTTTTGGGCCGCACAGTTGTGGTAGGGAAGGCAGCCTTTGTGTCAGCCCCCAGTTAAAAATAGGGGGAAAGGGAGCCCTTTTAGTCCGCCCCAGTTGATTTGGGAGGGAAGGAGCCCCTTTTGTCGCACGTTGAAGGTAGGGAAGGCAGGGCCCTTTTTGGGCAGCACAGTTGGGGGAAAGGGGAAAGGAGGCCCCCGTGTAGCACATTAAGGTAGGGAAGGCACCTTTTTTTTCAGCACAGTTTATGGGAGGGAAGGGAGGCTTTTGTGCAACACAGTTAAAGGGTAGGGAAGGCCAGCCCCCTTTTGTCAGCACAGTTGATGGTAGGGAAGGGAGCCCCCTTTTGACCCCACAGTTTTATGGGAGGGAAGGGAGGGTTGTGTCAACACAGTTTTATGGTAGGGAAAGGCAGGGGGGCCCTTTTTGTCAGCACAGTTGATGGAAAGGGGAAGGGAGGGTTTTTGTCAACCAGTTTTATGGTAGGGAAGGGGGAGGCCTTTTTTTCAGCACAGTTGAAGGAAGGGGAAAGGGGGCTTTGTGTAACACGTTTTGGTAGGGAAGGGAGCCTTTTGGTTTTAGCACAGTTTTTATTTGGGAGGGAAGGCGCCCTTTTTGGTTTAACACAGTTTTATGGAAGGGGAAGGGAGGGTTTGTGTCAAACACAGTTGATGGGAGGGAAAGGGCCTTTGGGGTCAACACAGTTGAGGGAAAGGGGAAAGGGAGGCTTTGGTCAACACAGTTTATGGTAGGGGGAGGGCAAGGGTTTGTGGGAAACACAGTTGATGGTTGGGAAGGGGGCTTTGTGTCAACACAGTTTGGTAGGGAAGGCGGGGGGCCCCTTTGTGGGCAGCACAGTTTTATGGTAGGGGGGGCCCGGGCCCTTTTTGCAAACAGTTTTATGGTAGGGAAAAAGGAGGCCCCCGTTCAAGAAAGTTTTTTTTGGGAAGGGGGAAGGGAGCCCTTTGGTCACCCCAGTTGATGGAAAGGGAAAGGGGGATTTTGTTTAACACAGTTGTGGTTTGGGGAAAGGGACCTTTTTTCAACACAGGTTGGGGGGTTTTGGGAAAAAGGGGGGGAAGGCAGGCCCTTTTTTGTCAGCCCCCGGGTTTATGGTAAGGGGAAAGGGAGCCTTTGGGGTCAACCCCAGTTGATGGGAGGGAAGGGAGGCTTTGGGGCAAAACAGTTGATGGAGGGAAGGCCCGCCTTTGTTTTCAACAAGTTGATGGAAGGGGAAAGGCCCGCCTTTGTGCCCCAAGTTGATGGTAGGGGAAAGGGAGGCTTTGTGTCAACACAGTTGATGGTAGGGAAGGCAGCCTTTTTGTCAAAACATTTTAAGGGAGGGAAATGCAGCCTTTGGCCACAGTTGAAGGGAAGGAAGGGCCCGGCCTTTGGGTCAAAAAGTTGATGGTAAGGGGAAGGCAAACCTTTTTTTCAACACAGGGTTTAGGTAGGGGGAAAACCCGCCTTTGGTCAACAAAAGTTGAAAGGTAGGGGAGGCAGCCTTTTGGCCCGGAGAAATTTTTGGTGGGAAAGGGGGAAAGGGTTTGGGGGCAAGAAAATTGTGGGAAAGGGGAAGGGGCCCGGCCCTTTTTGAAACCCCCTTGATTTTTTTAGGGGCCGCCTTTTTTTGTCCCAAACCCGGGTTTATTGAGGGGGCAGGCTTTGGTGTCCCCCACATTGATGGGTAAAGGGGAAAGGGAGCTTTGTTCAACACCGGGGGTAAGGGAAAGGCCCGCCTTTTTGACAAAACAGTTGATGGAGGGGAACCCGGGTTGTGCCCCAAAAGGAAGGTAGGGAAAGGAAAGGGTTTTGGGGTCAACACCGTTTATGGAAGGAAGGCAGCCCTTTTAAAACACAAGGGGGTTTTTGGGGAAGGGGGGCCCCTTTTTAACAAAAGGGGGAGGGAACAGGCTTTTGTCCGCAAAAAAAACGTAAAAACCCGCCTTTGTTTCCCCCCATTATTGGTTTTGGAAGAGGGGCCCCCCTTTGTTCCCCTTTAAAAATTTAAAAGGATGGCCCTTTTGTCAAATTTATGGAAGGGGGAAAGGCCCTTTGTTCAAAATTATTAAATTAAGGCCCTTTGTTCAAAAACCCCCCCCTCAATTAAGGGTGGCCCCTTTTTCAAAATTAGGTAACAACTTTTGGGGCCAACAAATTATCCCCCCCCCAAGGAACTTTTTTTCCCAAAAATTGGGTTGGGGAAACCCGGAAACTTTTGTTTCAAAAAACCCCCTTGATGGGGGGACCCCGGCCTTTTTGCCCCCCGTTTATTTTGGAGGGAAAAGGGGTTTTTGCCCAAAACTTTTGATGGGGGGCAGGGAAGGAGACCCGGTTAACAAATTGATGGGGGGGGGCTTGGAACCCCCCAATTATTGGGAGGGGCCTGGGCCTTTTTATCCCGTTTATTAGGGAACCCTTTGTTTTCCCCCCCAACAGGATGGAGGGAAGGGCGGTTTTTTCAAACGTTGATTAGGGAAAAGGGGGCAATTTTAAAAAATGTTGTTTGGTTTTTAAAACCGGCCTTTTTCCCCAACCATTGGAGGGAACCGGTTTTGTCCCCCAAAACCCTTGATGGGGGGGCCCAAAATTTTTGGTCAAAACAGGGTTATGGGCCCGGGGGGGCGGCGTGTCCCCAAAGAGGAGGGGGCAGGGCTTTTTTTTCCCCCGTTATGGTAGTAGGGGGAAAATAAGGTTTTGAAACCAGGGTTGACCCTTTGGGAAAAAGGCCCCCTTTTTAATCTTGTTTGGGGGGGGCCTTTGTTCCCACAGTTTTAGGGAAAGGGAAAGGGGAAAGGGTTTGGAACCCCCCTTTTTGGGCAAGGCGGTTGTTCCCGTCAAAAGGGGGTTTTTAAGTTATCAGGGGGTTTGTTTCAAAACCCCCCTTGAGGTTTGGGAAGGGGCCCTTTTTCCCCCCAGTTGAGGGTTGGAAGGGATTTGTGTCCCCACAGGTTGAGGGAAAGGGAGGGAGGCCTTTTTGGCAACCATTTATGATAGGAAGGGGGGCTTTTTTTGTCAAAGTTGGGGGTTTTAGGGAAGGCCGGCTTTGAGGTTTTAACCCTTTTGGGAAAAGGAGGCCGGCCGCCCCCAGTTTGATTGGGAGGGAACGGTTTTTGTGCAACACAGTTTGTGTAGGAAAGGCAAGGTTAATGTGTTTGCAAATTGAAGGGAGGGGAAAACAGGCTTTTGGGCACAAAAGTTTTGGGAAAGGGGAAGGGGGAGGGTTTGTTCAACCAACCCTTGGGGGTAGGGAAGGCCGGCTTTGGTTTGTAACCCCGGTTTTATGGTAAGGGGGGGTTTTTTGGGAAAGGGGGTGGTTGGGGGGGGGTTTTTGTAAAGGGGGGGTTGGAATGGTAGGGGGGGGGGGAAAATTTGGGGGAAACAGTTATCTTCTTTCCCGGGCCGGTTTTTTGGAACCCCCCAGGATGGAGGTGGGGGGCCTTTTCCCCAAAAAATTGGGGAAGGGAGGCTTTTTGGGGCGCAATTGAAGAGGGAAGGTAGGCCTTTGTAAAAATCCCCGCCCGTGATTTGGTTCCGGGAAAGGAGGCCCCGGCAACCCTGTTGATGGTAAAGGGGAAACGGCTTTGGGGGTTCAAAAAACAGTTGAAGGTGGGAAGCAGGCCTTTTTGGCCCCCCCCCGTTATTTATGGGAAGGAGGCTTTTTTTTCCCCCCCGGAAAAGGAAGGGAAGGGGAGGCTTTTTGGCCCCTACAGTTGAAGTAGGGAAGGAGGGGTTTGGGTTTTTGGAAACTGTTAGGGGAGGCCCGGCTTTGGTCAACACCGTTTGAAGGGGGGGGAAAGGGTTTTTTTTCAACACAGTTGTGGTAGGGAAGCAAGGGTTTGTGAACCCCAGGATGGTAAGGGGAAAAAGGTTTTGTGTCCAAAAGGGTTTTGGTAGGGGAAAGGGAGGGTTTGGTCAACACAGTTGAAAGGGAAAGGAAGGAAACTTTGTTTTCAGCACAGTTTGGTGGTTAAAAAGGCTGGTTTTTTGGGCCAAAAGTTTAGTAAGGGGGGGCCCTTGTGTCAGAAAAATTGATAGGTTGGGAAAAATCAAAGAAAAAAATTAGGCCCCAAAAATTTAAGGGGGTTTTGCCCTCAGTTTAAAAAGGGCTTTTCCCTAAATAAAGAAAACATAAAGGAGAAAAATTGAAGGGGATTTTAATACGCCAAATTAACGTTTTAAAAAGGTAAAAACCCCCAGTTTTGAAGGAGGTTGTTTAAAAAGTTAAAAATATGGGGAAGAAATTTCAGGAAGGAAACCCCTTTTTTTAGCGCCCAAAATTTTAACGTAAAAGGAAAAAAACCAAGGGTTTTTAGGTTTTGCCCCTTCAAATAGGCCCCTTAATTTTGGAAAGTTTCGGAAAATTAAGGCCCCGGTTTTGGGACAAAAAAAGTTGAAGGCGAAGAATTACTTGGGAAAGGTAAAATTTAAAAACCCCAAAAGGGTTTTAAAGGGGGAACCCCTTGGGGAAAGTTTGGGTTTTTTTTTTTATAAAACCTTTGGGAAAAAGAAAGGTTCTTTTTAAAAGCCAAAAAAAAGGGTAGAAGGGGAAGGAAGAACTTGATGAAAGAGGGAATCCCTCCAAACCCCCCCTTTTAAAATTTTGAAGGGGGTCCAAAATCCCTTTTGGTTCATTTTGGGGAAATTCATTTCCTTGGTAAAAACCAATTGGAGAAAGGAAATTGGAAAAAGGACTTTTTATAAAACGCCCCCGAAAGGTTTGGAGAAAAAAAAAACGGAAATGGGGAAGGGAAAGAAACCCCCAAAATTTTTAGGGGGTCAGGGCCCTCTCAAAAGCATTTCCATAGTAATTTTCAATTTAAAAGGGGAGGTTTTACCCAAGGAACCCCTTTTTGGCCAAAAGGGTTTAAAAGAACCCCTTTTTAAAAAGGAATTAAAATCCGATGGGTTTTTAAAGGGAGGGCCCCAAAATTCCCCCCCAGTTTGGGTTTCCTTGATTATTTAAAGGGTTTCCGCCCCACCGGGCTTTTCAGTTCAAAAAAGAAAAAATTGAATAGAAAGGAGAAATATTTAAACATTTAGGTATCATTTAAATTTTGAAAGGGGAGTTCCCCCCCGTCTTAAGGGGGGAAAAAATTGTTAAAAAAAGTAAAGAAAAAATGGAAAGAATTCACCCAAAAAGGGGGTTTGGAGCTCCCCCCTTTTAAAAACGCCTAGAAAAAAATTGGGGTAAAAATTGGGCCATTTTTTGGAAAAGGTAGAACTCAAGGGGGGGGGGGAAATTTTGTTTTAAAAGGTCAGGGCCCTCTAAATTTCCCCCCCTCTCAACTAGTGGAAGTTTTTCGAAGTTGATTTTCAGGGCCTTACCAAATACCCCCTTTTTTTGCAGTGTTGACAAATTTAAAATTAAAATGGGTTTTTAAAAAACCGACAGGGGTTTTTTAGGAAAAGGGCACATATGAACAGTTAGGGTTTTTTTATTAAGAAAAAGTTTCCCCCTACCCCGGGGGGCTTCTTCAGTCAAAATACAGAAAAGTTGAAAAGAAGCAAAGAAACTTAAAACGAAGTAAACAGTTTCCCTCACCCTTAAAGTTTTGAGGGGTCAGTTTCCCCCTTCGGGGGAATGCATTGTTCCCTAGTATGAAACAATTGGAAAGAATTGACAGGATGGGGCTTTTTAAAAGCGCCCCAAAAGGGGAGACTAGGCCACTAAGAGGGTTTAAAAACCCCAGATGTTTAGAGGGCCCGGTCCCTTTCAAAAACCAAACCCCCCTTCTAATGGGGGAAGTTGTCGAAGTTGATTGCAGGTCTGTACCAAGATACCCTTGGTTGCAATGTCTGACAGATTGAACCCTTAAAAAAGGTATAAAAATTTCGACAGGTTGTTAGGTTGGACAATAAAGCAAAAGTTTTGGTAAACCTTTTTTAAGAAACGTTTCCCCCCTACACAGTAGGCTTCTTTAAGCCCCCAAGTCGGAAAAAAATATTGAATTTAAAGATACTTGAAACATGTTTTCTGTCCCAATACCCCTTAAAAATTTAAAAATGGGTAATTCCTCGGGCCCTTAAAAACTTTGTTTTCATTTTTTTTTGAAACAATATGGAAGGGGAAGAAAAAAAGCCAACTGGGCATTTTTATTAAACCCCAAAGGCGGTTTTTTTTCCTTTTAAAAGGCAAAAGGCTAAGAACTCAAGGGGTTTGGACAGGCCCCTTTAATCCAACCCCTTTTCCCCTAGTGGAAATTGGTTTGGGGGAAAATTAAATTTAGGTTTTTTACCCCCGTCCTAGTTTCATGGCGGAAAAAAAAAATTAACTTTAAAAAGGGTTTTTAAAAAAAGGAAAAAGGTTTTAATAGGGACACCCCCCTTCAAAATTAAGGGGGATCTTTTTAAATTTTAAAACGTTTCCATCAAATTTGCTTCCCAAAACCCCACCTTTTTGGCGCTTTTTAAAAAAAGTCCAAAAAATTTCAATTTCCCCCTAAAAATTGGGTTTTTACCATTTAACAATCTTTCAAAAGAAACCCCGGAAAAGGGAAAAGACCCCAACCTTTAAAACTTTAAGGGTGGAAAAAAGGGGGGCCCGATTAATCGGTTTCCCCTTCCCAAATTCTTCGTTTTAATCAATTTTTTTTATTAAAAAACCAACCCGTTTTCCTAAAGTTTTTATAATAAACGTTTCCCAACTGGGGTTTCATAAATTGGGGGTTACTTTAAAAACCTTCGGGATTTTTTTACCCAATTTAATTTTTAAAATATTTTCAAACCTTCAACAAAAGGGGGTCTGGTTAAGATGCCCCAAAAAAACCTTTGGGAAATTTTTCCCCTTTAAAGTTAAGGGGGGATTTGGGGGGAGGGCCTTTTTCAACAAGTTTTTTTTTAGGGGGTACGTTCAAAACCCTTGGGTAAAAAAGCTTTTTTCCCAAACGTTTTTTATTTTTTAAAGGGGAAAAAAAGCTTTTTCCCAGGGGTTGGAAGGGGTTTTTAATTTAAAATTTAAGGGAGGGAAAAAACTTTTTATTACACGTTTAAGGGGGAAAAAACCCTTTGTTCACAATTTTCGTCTTTTTTGAAAAGCCCTTTTGGTAAAGGGGAAACGTTTCAAAATTAAAGGATAAACGGCTAAGTTTTCCAACCAACAATTTTGGGGAAACCCTTTTTGTTCCCCAATTGTAAGGGGAACTTTTTTAAAACAAGGGGTTCTGGAAATGGAATCAACTTTTGGCAAACCCATAGATTTAGGAAAGGGGCTTTTGGAAAATTTGGGAGGGAAAGGCACTTTTGGTTCACCTTTAGGGGGGGCCTTGGTTTACCCGGGGTATAAAAAGGGTTTTGTCCCCAATTTTTCCCCTTTTTTTCAATTATGGAAAAAGGGTTTTTTCCAAGGGCTGGGGTGGAACCATTTAAAAAAATTTTTTGGGGGAAGGGGGGAACATGTGTCAAAGTTATTTCGGGGTTTTTAACCTTTTTGGAACGGATTTTTGGAAACACTTTTGGGGAGGGAAACCCCCCCTTTGTTTTCCCCTTTTAAAAAAGAACAACTTTGATTTTTTCCAACCAACAATGTGGTAAAAACTTTTTAACACAGGTTTTTTGGGAGGGAAGGAGGGTTTGTGTCCCCACAGGGTTGATGGTTAGGGAAAAGGAGGCTTTGTGTCAAAAACAGTTGATGGGAAGGGAAAAGGGAGGGGTTTTTGTCAAAAACAGTTGAATTTTTAGGGGAAGCAGGCTTTTTGTAGAAAAGTTGATGGGGGAAAAGGGAGGTTGGTTTAAAACCGGTTATGGTAGGGGGAAGGGGAGGCTTTGTTCAGCCCCCAGTTTATGGAAGGGGAAAGGGGGAGGGTTTTGTGTCAGCACAGTTGGTGGTTTGGGAAGGCGGCTTTGTTCCACAGATGATTTGGGGAAGGGAGGCTTTGTGCAACACAGTTTGGTAGGGAAGGGGCAGGCTTTGTGTCAACACAGTTGAAAGGGGGGAAAAGGGAGGCTTTGTGGGCAGGGAAAAGTTGATGGTAAGGGGAAAGGGGGTTTGTGTCAACCCCAGTTGATGGGGGGAAGCGGCTTTGTGTCCCCACAGTTTATTTTTGTTTGGGAAAACAGGCTTTTTGGGGTTAACACGTTGATGGTTAAAGGAAAAGGGAGGGTTTGTGTTAACCCCAGTTTTATGGAAAGGGAAAAAAGGCTTTGTGTTTTGCAAGTTTATGGTTTTAAAAATAGGCCCTTTTGTGTCAACACAGTTGATTGGGGGGAAGGCAGGCTTTTTGTAACACAGTTTATGGTAGGGGGAAAGGGAGGCTTTGTTTTCAACCAATTGGGTGGGGGGAAGGCAGGGGATTGTGTCAAAAACAGTTGATGGTGGGAAGGCAGGCCCTTTTTGGGCAACACAGTTTATGGTAGGGGGGCCAAAGGGTTTTTTTTTTCAACACAGTTGTTGGGAGGGGAAAGGGGGCTTTTTGTCCCCGGGACAAATTTAAAGGGGAGGGAAAAGGGGGCTTTGTGTCCAAAAACAGTTTTGGAAGGGAAAGGGAGGCCCTTTTTGGGCCCAAAACAGTTGAAGGTAGGGGGAAACGGCTTTGTGTCCAAAAAACATTAAAGGTAAAGGGGGGGCAGGCTTTTTGTCACCCAGTTAAAAATAGGGGGAAAAGGGGGCCCTTTTTGTCAAAAACAGTTGATGGGAAGGGGAAACAGGCTTTGTGTCAACACAGGATGGTAGGGAAGGCAGGAATTTTTGTCAACACAGTTTAAAGGTTTGGGAAAAGGGAGGGTTTGTGCAACACAGGTTTAGGTAGGGGAAGGGGAGGCTTTGTTTTCAGAAAAAGGTTTATGGGTAGGGGAAAGGGAGGGGTTTTTGTCAACACATTTTTGGGAAGGGGAAAGGCCCGGGTTTGTGTCAACACAGTTGATTGGGAGGGAAGGAGGGTTTGTGCACACAGTTGATGGTTTGGGAAGGGAGGGTTTGTGTCAAACACCCGTTGAAGGTCAAAAAAAAAGGGCCCCTTTTTGTCAACAAAAGTTGTGGAGGGGAAGGCAGGGTTTTTGTCACACATTTTATGGTAGGGAAGGGCGGGGCCCTTTTTGTCAACACAGTTTATGGTAGGGAAAAGGCCCTTTTTGGGGCAACACAGTTGATGGTGGGGGAAAGGGAGGGTTTTTGTCAACACAGTTGATGGTAGGGGAAAGGGAGGCTTTGTGTCAACAAGTTGATGGTAGGAAAAGGGAGGCCCTTTTTGTCCCCAAGTTAAAGGTAGGGAAAACAGGCTTTTTGTCAACAAGTTTTATTGGGTTTGGGAAGCAAAGGGTTTGTGTCAACACAATTGATGGTAGGGAAAACCCGGCTTTGTGGGAAAAAAAAAATTTTTGGTTAAAACAGTGAGGTTTGGGAAGGGAAAGGGTTTTTTGTCAAACTTTTTTGGTAAAAAAAAGGGGAAGGCAGGGGTTTGGTCAACACATTTTTGGTAGGGAAAAGGGAGGGTTTGTGGGCAACACAGTTAAAGGGAGGGAAGGGAGGCTTTGTGTCAACACAGTTGAAGGTAGGGGAAGGGAGGCCCTTTTTTGGGCAACACATTTTTGGTTGGGGAAAGGGGGGGCTTTGCTCAACACAAGGGTTTGGGAGGGAAGGCAGGCTTTGGGGTCAAACCCCGTTAAAGGGAGGGAAGGCAGGCCCTTTTTGTCCCCAGTTGATTTGGGAGGGAAGGCAGGCTTTGTTTTCCCCAAAAGGGGGATTGGAGGGGGGGAAAAAAATTTTGTTAAACCATTAAGGTGGGGGCACTTTTTTGGTCCCAAGTTGATTAGGGGGGCACTTTTAAAAAAAACGTTAATTAAAGGGCCTTTTTTTAAAAACCCTTATTTGGGAAACAAAATTTTTGCCAACCACAGTTAAATTTTGGTAAACATTTGTTTTCAACAAATGTTTGGTATGGGGAACACCCTTTTTTTCCAAAAAAAGTTAAAGGTAAAGGCACCTTTTTAAAACCCTTGGTTGGAAAAAGGACAATTTTTTTAAAAAAGGGGGTAAAGGGGGGGTTTTTTTTTAAAAAAAGGGGGGGAAAAAACCCCCTTTTCCCAAAAAAAAGGGGGGGCCCTTTTAAAGTTTTGGGGGAAAAAAAACCGGCCCGGGGTTTTTAAACCCCCAAAAAAGGGGGGGTTTTTTTGGTTTTTTGGGGGGGGAAAATTTTTTTTTTAAAAAAAAAAAAAGGGAAAAATTTTTTTTTTTTTTTTAAAAAAAAGGGGGGGTTTTTTAAGGTTTTAAAAAATTTTTTTTTTTTTTTTTTTTTTTTTAAAAATTTTCCCCCCCCCTTTTTTAAAAAAAAAAAAGGGGGGGGGGTTTTTTTTTGAATTTTTGGGGGGGGGGGGGGTTTTTTTTTTTTTTTTAAAAAAAAATTTTTTTTTTTTGGGGGGGGGGGGGGGCCCCCAAAAAAAAAAAAAGGGGGGGAAAAAAAAAGGGGGGGGGGGAATTTTTGAAAAAAAATTTTGGGGGGGTTTTTTTTTTTTGGGGGGAAAAAAGGGGGAAAACGGGGGTTTTTTTAAAAAAAAAAAAAAAAACCAAAAAAAAGGGGGAAAAAAAAAGGGGGGGAAAAAATTAAATAAAAAATTTTTTTGGGTTTCCTTTTTTTTTTTGGGGAAAAAACCCCCCCCAAAAAATTTTTTCCCCCCCCCTTAAAAAATTTTTTTTTTTTTAAAAAAAAACCCCCGGGGGGGAAAAAAAAACCCCCTTTTTTTTTTTCCCCCCCCTTGAAAAAAAAATTTTTTTAAAATTTTGGGGGGGGGTTTTCCCCGGGGAAAAAAAATTTTTTTTAAAAAGGGGGGGGGGCCCCCGGTTTTCCCCGGGAAAAAACCCCTTTTTTGGGGGGGGGGTTTTTTTTTTTAAAAAAAAAGGGGGGGGGCCCGGCAAAAAAATTTTTTTCCCAAAAAATGGTTGGGGCCCCCCCTTTTTTCCCCGGGGGGGCCCCGGGGGGGGGTTTTTTTTGGGGGGGTTTGGCCAAATTTTTGGGGGTTTTTAAATTTTTTAAAAAATTTTTTTAAAATTTTGGGGGTTTTAAAAAAAAAAAACCCCCCCCAAAAAAGGGTTTTTCCCCCCTTTTAAAAAAGGGGGGGGAAACCCCGGGGGGAAAAAAAAAAAGGGGGGTTTTTGGGGAAAAAATTGGGAAGGAAGGGGAAAAAAAAGGGGGGGGGGCCGGGGGTTTGGGGGAAAAAAAAAGGAAAGGGGGGGGGGGGGGAAGGGGGGGAAAAAAAAAAAACGGGGGGGGGAAAAAAAGGGGGGGGGCAGGAAAAAGGGGTTTTGGGGAAGGAGGGGGGAAAAAAAGGGGGGGGGGGTTTTTTTTTTTTTAAAAAAACCCCTTTTTCCCCCCCCTTTTTCCCGGGGGGGGGTTTTTCCCAATTGGGGAAAAAAAAAAGGGGGGAAAAAAAAAAACCCCCCCCGGGGGGGGGGGAAAACCCGGGCCCCAAAAAAAGGGGGAGGAAAATTTTAAAAAAAAAACCTTTTTTTTTAAAAAAAAAAAGGGGGGAAAAAAAATTTTTTTTTTTTCCCTTTTTTGGGGGGCCCCCCAAAAATTTTTTTTGGGGGGTTTTTAAAAATTTAAAAAGGGGGGTTTTTGGGGGGAAAAAAAAAAAAAAACCCCCCCCCCGGGTTTTTTTTTAAACCTTTTTGGAAAAAGGTTTTAATTTTTTGGGGGGGGGCCCTTTTTGGGGGTTTAAAGGGGGGTTTTTTTTTTTTTTTTGGGGGAAGGGCCCCTTTTTTTTTGGGAAGGGGGTTTTAAATTTTTTTTGGAAAAGGGGGGTTTTTCCCCCTTTAAGGAAACCCCCCCCCCCTTTTAAAAATTTTTTTTTTTTTTTTTTTTTTTTTGGGGGAAAAATTTTTTTTAAAAATTTTTTTTTTGGGGGGGAAAAAAACCATTTTAAAAAACCCTTTTAAAAAAAAAGGGGGGGGGGGGGGGAAAAAAAAAAAAAAAGGGGTTTGGGGGAAAAAAAAACCCCAAAAAATTTTGATTGGGGGGGGGGGGAAAAAAAAGGGGGGGGGGAAAAGGGGGGGAAAAAAAGGGGG
>NC_069476.1:21997971-22030471 GCF_026875155.1 Cherax quadricarinatus | reverse complement strand
ATACTATACACGTCAGTGATACTGGTCTATAATTTAGTGCTTCATTTCTGTCTCCCTTCTTAAAGATGGGGACTACATTTGCCTTCTTCCATACTTCAGATAGTTGCCCAGTTTCAAGGGAAGTGTTGAATATTTTGGTTAGTGGCACTCGTAGTGTCCCTGCTCCCTCTCTAAAGACCCATGGAAAGATGTTGTCCGGTCCCACCGCCTTTGAGGTATCAAGGTCACTTAGGAGCTTCTCCACCTCCTCCTCAGTTGTGTGTAATTCATCCAACACTTGTTGGTATATCCCTTGTTGCTGTACCCCTCTGTTTTGTCTTCCCGTTGTCCCTTCAGGCTCCACTGTAAATACTTCCTGAAATCTCATGTTGAGCTCCTCACCTCCTGGTCGTTTCTTATGAGCTCCCCACCTTCTTTCCTCAGCCTGATTACCTGGACCTTGACTGTTGTCTTCCTCCTGATGTGGCTGTAGAGTAGTTTCGGTTCAGACTTGACTTTCGATGCTATGTCATTTTCGTACTGCCGCTGCGCCTCCCTCCTTATCTGTGCATACTCATTTCTGGCTCGTCGACTAATCTCTTTATTTTCATGAGTCCTTTGCCTTCTGTACTTTCTCCATTCTCTAGAGCACTTAGTTTTTGACTCCCTGCACCTTCGGGTAAACCAAGGGCTTGTTCTGTCCTTCCCATTGTTTCTGTTGCCCTTGGGAACAAACCTTTCATCTGCCTCCTTGCATTTTGTTGTTACAAAGTCCATCATTTCGTTTACTGATTTTCCTACCAACTCCTGTTCCCACTGAACCTCCTGCAGGAAGGTCCTCATTCCTGTGTAGTCTCCCCTTTTATAGTTTAGCTTTTCCCTTTCTGCTCCTGTTACCCTCTCCACTTTTAGCTCCACGATGTATTCAAAGCTCATAACTACATAGTCACTAACTCCAAGGGGCCTTTCATATGTCATATGCTCAATGTCTGAGCTACTCAGGGTGAACACAACGTCCAGTCTTGCTGGTTCATCCTCCTTTCTGTCTCTGGTAGTATCCCTAACATGTTGGTGCATGAGATTTGCCAGCACCACATCCATCATCATGGCTCTCCATGTTTCGGGACCCCATGTGGCTCCAGGTTTTCCCAAACAATCTCCCCGTGATTGAAGTCGCCCATGACCAGTAACTTCGCTCTACTCGAGTGAGCCCTTCTTGCCACCTCAGCTAGTGTGTCCACCATTGCTCTGTTACACTTATCATATTCCTCTCTTGGCCTCCTGCAATTCTGTGGTGGGTTATACATCACTGCAATGACTACCTTGTGTTCCCCTGACTGAACTGTACCTATGTGTGTGTGTGTGTGTGTGTGTGTGTGTATTTCTGTGTCTGTGTCTTTGTGTGTGTGCATTTCTGTGTCTGTGTCTGTGTCTGTCTGTTTGTGTCTCTGTCTGTTTGTGTCTCTGTCTGTCTGTGTCTCTGTCTCTGTGCCTGTATCTGTGTCTGTCTGTGTCTGTCTCTGTCTGTGTCTCTGTGTCCGTCTCTGTCTGTGTCTCTGCCTGTCTCTGTCTGTCTCTCTCTGTGTCTCTGTGTCTGTCTGTGTCTGTGTCTGTATCTCTGTGACTGTCTGTGTCTATCTCTGTCTATCTCTGTGTTTGCTTGTGTCTGTGTGTGTCTGTCTCTCCGTCTGTTTCTGTCTGTCTGTCCCTCTGTCTGTGTGCCTCTCTCTCTCTCTCTCTCTCTTTCTCTCTCTCTCTCTCTCTCTCTTTCTCTCTCTCTCTCTCTCTCGTTTCGCATAATAATGAGACAAATGCCAGCCATGTTAAACCGTTCTCTCTCTCTGTGATGTCCAGGATAAAAAAAAACTTGAGGGGAGGGAGGCTGAGGGGGAGAGCAGGACAGACCTTTGCTCTGTACATGAATCGGGAGTGCAGGTGGGAAAAAGGGGAGATTTTGATGGATAAGAGGTAGGGGAAGGAGGGGAGGGGGCGAGGGGCCGGCAAACTGCGGCAAGAATTATAACCACCTCTCTCACCTACTTGTAAAACCACTTAGAAGGGAAAATCTTCAGAATGCAAATTACTTTTCCGTCTTGAAATGAGAACGCATTAGTCAGATTTTGGGGGAACGAATGAGAGAGGCAGGAGCAGCGGGTGGTTAATGGCGGCTCCAGCAGCTGGATAGGTTGGGATTACCTGCCGCTGGACGCTTCGTGTTACGAGATACGGAAAGAAAATTGTTAAACAATTGTCCTTTCTCTTATTGTCTTAATTTAAGAAGATCATTGATGTGTTTTTTATTATTACATAAACCTTTGTTGTTGCTTAATTTACGGAATGAAACTAATGTGATTTGAAAGCCTCAAACAATTAATGATTGTATCATGAAAGAATCATGTATAAAGGGATTGTAAGAATCATGTATAAAGGGATTGTAAGAATCATATATGAAGAGATTGTAAGAATCATGTATGAAGGGATTGTAAGAATCATGTATAAAGGGATTGTAAGAATCATGTATGAAGAGATTGTAAGAATCATGTATAAAGGGATTGTAAGAATCATATATGAAGAGATTGTAAGAATCATGTATGAAGGGATTGTAAGAATCATGTATAAAGGGATTGTAAGAATCATATATGAAGAGATTGTAAGAATCATGTATGAAGGGATTGTAAGAATCATGTATGAAGGGATTGTAAGAATCATATATGAAGAGATTGTAAGAATCATGTATGAAGAGATTGTAAGAATCATGTATGAAGGGATTGTAAGAATCATATATAAAGGGTTTGTAAGAATCATATATGAAGAGATTGTAAGAATCATGTATGAAGGGATTGTAAGAATCATGTATAAAGGGATTGTAAGAATCATATATGAAGAGATTGTAAGAATCATATATGAAGAGATTGTAAGAAACATGTTTAAAGGGATTGTAAAAATCATGTATAAAGGGATTGTAAGAATCATATATAAAGGGATTGTAAGAAACATGTATGAAGGGACTAAGAAACATGTATGAAGAAATTAGCAAGATATGTATGAAGCTCTTAGCTTGCCAATAAAGTTAGGAATCCTTAACCTGTAAATAGCTTGTCAATAAAGCTAGGGATCCTTAACCTTGTCAAACCTGTACAAAAAAAAAAAAAAAAAAATACGAAAAAGGTGTAGTCTGGTGGCCTGCACACCTGGTTGTAACATAACAAAAACGACGGACTAGCAAATAACAAGGGAGAATACTTATATACTTCCTTCATCGAACAGCAAGCAATAATATGTACCATATTTACAGAGGATATGTGCAGAAAGACTATTTTGCAAGCAAGATGCACGGTAAGAACCGACTTCAACCAGACTTGGAGGTAAGTCTGCCAATGTTGCTTCACGTGTGTCCATCATTGCTTCTTCATACCCCTCAAGGAAGGTTCCTTGAGGCTGGTGAGGGGCTCTTGAACTAGGGAATTGGGTCTGTGCTCCAGTTCCCTGAATTAAGCCTGAGTACCTTCCACATCCCCTCCACAAGCTCTGTATAATTCTACGGGTTTAGCGCTTCCCCTTGATTATGATTATGCTTCTTCATAAATATGGCAGGCTTCCTTGTCACTGGCTGGTTGAATCAAGGTGCTAGCATAACAAGGTGCTAGCATAACAAGGTGCTAGCATAACAAAGAACCCCCCCGGTCATAATACCCTCAGCACCTGGTTCACTGGTCGGGAGGGCATCACTATATGCTTGTGACATGCGCAGAATAAAATGTAACGTACCCTTGCCATGCCACAGAAGGGATTGTATATAAGAAGCTTGCATGTATAAAGTGTTTGTAAGAAACATGTTGGAAAGGACTGTATGAAGGGACTGTATGTAAGAAGCATGTATGAAGGGACTGTATGTAAGAAGCATGTATGAAGGGACTGTATGTAAGAAGCATGTATGAAGGGACTGTATGTAAGAAGCATGTATGAAGGGACTGTATGTAAGAAGCATGTATGAAGGGACTGTATGTAAGAAGCATGTATGAAGGGACTGTATGTAAGAAGCATGTATGAAGGGACTGTATGTAAGAAGCATGTATGAAGGGACTGTATGTAAGAAGCATGTATGAAGGGACTGTATGTAAGAAGCATGTATGAAGGGACTGTATGTAAGAAGCATGTATGAAGGGACTGTATGTAAGAAGCATGTATGAAGGGACTGTATGTAAGAAGCATGTATGAAGGGACTGTATGTAAGAAGAATGTATGAAGGGACTGTATGTAAGAAGCATGTATGAAGGGACTGTATGTAAGAAGCATGAAAGGATTGTAAGCATGTATGAAGGATAGATCTTCTCACCTAGTTGACTTATTCTTCCCTCCATACTGCCCTCTCTTACCTCCTAACTGCCCTTTCTTGTCACCTCCCCTACTATTCTCTCCTCCCTATATCTCTCTGCTTTCACCTGTCTCCTACTTTTTCTTCTCTGCTGCTTCCTCTGAGGTTTTATCTGCTATTCTCTCCACACCATCACTGGCCCTCTAAGTGATTAACTCCTGGGCACTCTCCATTCATGGTGGCATCCTGATGGAGTTCTTGATGGCAGAGTGCCTCCAGGTGCTGGCGTTAACAAGGACAACAGTCTACAACCACAACAATAACTACCTCAACATCACTCACAGTAATCTTCAACAACAATCCTCCTCCATAACAACATAAAAACTACATCAATCCTCACATCTATAATCCCCTCCAACACCACCATAGACAACCACCGACAACATAGCCAACCACCACCGCCACTATCACCACCATAGACAAATCACCAATACCATAGCCAACCACCATCACCATCACCACCACAGACAGAACACCAACACCATACCCAGTCACCACCATTACCACCATAGACAAACCGCCAACACCACAGACAACCAACACCATAGACAAACCACCACCACCATAGCCAACCACCGCCACCACCATAGTTATCCACTAAGATTACCATCAATGTAAGAATTATCTATTCCATTTTCAATTCAGTAAATATACAAAACTTTCAAAGATTTATATCAGGTTGGTAATAAAACATTTCAGGATTCGCTGCGTGGAATCCTGTAATCCTGTAATGGGGATATCCTTGTAAGGAGATGCCTTTATGCTGACGAAGGGTTCTTGTATTAAAATAAGGGTGGGATGTGAGAAGTGGGTAACAGTAAGTGTTTATACACCCGAGAGAGAGAGAAAGAGAGAGAGAGGAGAGGAGAGAGAGAGAGAGAGAGAGAGAGAGAGAGAGAGAGAGAGAGAGAGAGAGAGAGAGAGGAGAGAGATGAGAGAGAGAGAGAGAGAGAGAGGAGAGAGAGAGAGGAGAGAGAGAGAGAGAGAGAGAGAGAGAGAGAGAGAGAGAGAGAGAGAGAGAGAGAGAGAGAGAGAGAGAGAGAGAGAGAGAGAGAGAGAGAGAGAGAGAGAGATAGAGAGAGAGAGAGAGAGAGAGAGAGAGAGAGAGACAGACAGACAGACAGACAGACAGACAGACAGACAGACAGAGACAGAGAAACAGAGGCAGAGACAGAGAGAGACAGAGAGACAGAAACATAGATTTTGGGACATGTTAAGCGAGTGCTTATGGGGTTTTGAACCAATTGACAAAACAATTGTTGTAGGGACGTAACTGCTAAAGCGGAAAGCTGTTGTAGAAGACGAATTAGACAAGTTTAGGTTACCAGAGATAAATGATAATGGAGCCTCATACTGAACTACGTGCAGAGGCTTAGTAATAGTCAATCTGTATTTTAAGAAAAATAATACAAATGAGATCACAAGTTGTTATTTAAGCTGTAATGGCGGCAGTTTGTTTTATTGTGTGTTAGTAAATATGAGGACGATGGGAAGACATCTGGATGTTATGTTCACAGAGGTGCCAAAGATATATGTAGATTGTGTACATATGCAATGTCATTAGTGGGTAAGAATTGCGATACAAACAAAAAAATCTAAAAAATGTCATAATCATAAACCAAGTTGTTAATGTTAAGAATTGTGAACCTTAGCATCCACGAAAACCAACTTAATTCTATGTACATCCATAGTCATCAACTACTTTTATGGCTGCCCAAAATGCTCTACATAACCAGGGGCTTTCTATACAAACCCAAAATAGTGTCAACAACCCTGGATCAGTTGTATTATGTACTTTATCGAAATAAAGGGTAGAAAGATACAGGTGGTTGGCCAACCTAAGACTGATAATAGTCTGTAATAAAGTTGGTAGAATTACCGACAATATGTAAAGTAAAAGGACACAAGTGCAACTAATGTGACATTTTATTGTGGCAACGTTTCGCTCTCCAGGAGCAGACGCAAGTGCCTCGAATCAGCACTGATAGCTGTTTCGAATACAATTAAACAAAACAACGGCAGCTTCACCATCTCTGAAGTCTTAGCAAGAATCCTCCTGAAAACAGTAAACCCTGCCATCACATAGTCTCTCCTGTTATACTACACAAAGCACATTACAGAGAGTGAACACTGAAAAAAAACCTGCCTCTTTCCAGTCTATATTTGTCCAACCTATTTTTATGTTACCCAAGTAATAGCTTTTATATCCTTTTGCTCATGACGAATTAATTGCTCTACCATATTGAATTACTACTACTACTACAACTTATGTCACTACTACTACTACTACTACTACTATTACTACTACTACTACTACTACTACTACTACTACTACTACTACTACTACTACTACTACTACTACTACTACTACTACAACTTATGTCACTACTACTACCACTACTACCACTAGTATTGCACCTCACTCTGAGCCTATATGTACCCTGTGTGTTCATATATTGTTTGTAATGACTTGATAAAGCTCCTGGAGAGCGAAACGTTGCCACAATAAAATGTCACATTAGTTGCACTTGTGTCCTTTACATTACTGATAATAGTCGAAATTAAGCACACAATAATAATAATAACTAATAATAATAATCATCATAATAATAATAATAATAATAATAAAATAATAATAATAATAATAATAATAATAATAATAATAATAATAATAATAATAATAATATTAAAAATGATAATAATAGCTTTATTTCTACTACTACATGTACAAGATATACAGTCCAGACATCAATGACATACTACCATATAGAAAGCCACTTGTTATGCAGAGCATTTCGGGCAAATTAGGTCAATTTTGTCCCAGGATGCAACCCACACCAGTCGACTAACACCTAGGTACCTACTTTACTGATGGGTGAACATGGACAGCAGGTGTCTTATGGAAACACGTCCTAATGTTTTCCAGCCACACCGAGGAATCGATCCCCTGACCTCAGCTGAGTGGGCTAGCGATCGAGTCACGGGAAAAAGGGAAGAAAGCTAAATAATTTTTTCTCAAGAGATAGAGAATAGGGCAAAAGGAGTAGTGATTTAAAGAAAGGAAGAGGATAAAAGTGTACTTGCAGCCGAAAAAAAAGTTTCTGGGTCTTAAAAAAGATAAAACGAGGCAGGGACAATAATGGAATATACAAGAAGGGAGAATGATGACAGGAAGCGGAAGAAAAGAGAAAAGAAGAGCATTGCAGAGACGTTCTCAGGGAGCCAGGCAGTAAAGGAATACGTAAGAGAGGAAGCAAAGGTATCACTAACATCAGATAAAGCAATTAGGAGGAAGAAAAAATGGAGGATAAAAGAGGGAGGTCGATGATGTCTTCACGCAGCCAATATTAGGACGACACAGAGACGGATGGCAGAGGACCAAGAGGTCACGGCTATCATTGAAATTACCAGAGACGACAAAATCCAGGTGGCAATTTTTATTAGAAGTTTGGAAAGGACGAAATACACGACAGAAACTTGTGATAGAAATATTATATGGCATGATTACGATATGGAAACGACTGCTACTGTGTACAGTAATAATATGTGAATCAGACAGTACACAGAAGAGAAGAAACAGCTGAAGGAAAGATTAAAATATCCCCCCCCCAAAAAAGGTATGGGGAAAAGAAGGGAAACATTAACAGGAATTACAGTTTTCAGTGTTATACCAGGAATGTGTTCCGGGGGTCAACGCCCCCGCGACCCGGTCCATGACAAATACTATACAAAGCATCTTTATTAGCAACTTCACTCAAGCTCAGTCCCATTCAAATGCAAATTACACAGCATCGAATACCAAATCTGAACTGAAGTAGTTGAATAGTTAAATCAGAAGAAATATAACAGTAAAGGTCTAGCTTATAAGAATAAGGACAGAAGAAAGAACTCACAATAAATTATCAGGAAATCTGTTAGGAGCTAAACAAAGAAATTATTTTTTTTAGGAAGGAATAGGGACATTATCATGAGTCAAGAGAAAAGGTATATCAACAAGTTCTAGAAATAATATACATAGCAGGAGAAAAAAATGAAGAATATACCGAGCAAGATAGATATCTTTAAGACAATAGTAACAGATAATCTACCTTCTACTGAGTCCTGAAAAGACCAAAAGCGCTATGTACTCCGCTAGCTAAATTCTAAGAGTTACTTGATAAAGGGGCAACCGCCAAATGTATGGAAAACAGCAAATGTATTATTAATTAATCTACAAGCTAGTGTCATTGATATATGTTCTACGTAAGGTAATTAAGAAGATAACCAGAATAGTGATGGAACACCTGGGAAGGAGCAGTTTCGAAAATAATAACGAGCATTGTTTAAGATAGGGTAAATCCTGTCTCGTCAACTTGTTTGACATCTACGAGAAGTTAACAGAAGAGAGATAAAACAGAGGGATTGGCGGACAGCATATTCTTGAAGAGTAAGAAGGCATCTGAGAATCCCACAAGAGATACTGGAACAAAAGCTGGAGAAGCAGGCAGAAATAACAAGGATAATACAGCAGTGGATCAAGGAGTACCTAACAGGAAGATGCATCTGAATAGAGAAGTGACAAGTAGGGTTATACAAGTATTAATATTGAACCATGTACTGATTCTGGTATATATGAATGACATGCTGAGTGAGTTTGGCGATTCTCTGCTAGGAATGATGCGCAATTAATAAAATAATAAAAAACAGGGGAAGACAAGGAATGCTACTAACGGACCTGGATAAGCTGCAGGATTGGTCTGACAAGTTATTTGATTTCACCCCATGAAATGTGAGGTTATAAAAATTATGAAAATGTAATGAAGAATGGAAACGAACTACAGACTCTGGAGACAAAGGCTGCAAAATTCACTCAAGTAAAGATCTGACAAAGCTCCTGGAGAGCGAAACGTTGCCACAATAAAATGTCACATTAGTTGCATTTGTGTCCTTTTACTTAACTTTCACTCAAGTAGAATAACTTGGGGGGGGGATGAGTATTCCACCAAGCATATCGCCTAAATAACCTAAGCATCAAATGCTAGTTCGTCATTTCTAAGATTATCTTTTAGGAATCTCAGACATTAACGACACAATATAACCTACGATAAATGTCATGCCCATCTCCTATTATGCAGCACCAGTAAGGAATCCACATCTGAACATACATGTCGTTTATTTATTCAATGGGACACATTGAAACCATGATGGTGTTACAGAGCCTGTGGAACAAGAAGCAATCAGGATTACTTCGACGAAAGGGAGAGCAAAGAGAGAATTTTTTGGAAAGGCTCCTTTAGTCTAGAGAGATTAAACATGTCAAGTAACTAGTAAACGCTCAGTAGACATAACTAGCACAGAGGAAAGAGAAGCTTATGACGATATTTTGGTCCGACTTGGACCATTTACGTCGTCGTAAGCTCATCACTTCTTCGTGCAGGTTTTTTTGTGTATTATTCCAGTCACGGTATTGTGCCTGGAATAATACGCTCAGCGGTATGCAGGGAGAACCAAAGAGTATGAGAGGCAGCAGCTAAACCTGATGAGATTTGAGATTAGTTGGACCAGGAAGACGTGATAAGGACGAACAGGGTGTAATATGATGAACCAATATATGTGACAGAAACTGTTCGAGAGGCGGTAAATAAGTACACAAGGGCACAGAGGTGACGGTGTCTGTTTTCAGCTTTAAGAAAAAACATGGCAGTGTTCATGGAGTCAGGAAAGAGTGAACCCAGTACTGGCCAGTTTGAGAGGTACAGCCTGTAGCTAATACTCATCGACTGCAGCCGCAAAGAGACGAGTACTTATTCATTCACACAAACACGCAATCACGAACGCACTCGTACACGGAAGCATGCACACAAACACACACACACACACACACACACACACACACACACACACACACACACACACACACACACACACAGAGTCAAAGAGGCATCACCGGACATCATAGCTCTCACAGAAACCAAGCTTACAGATATGATAACAGATGCCATCTTTCCAAAGGGATACCAGATCCTGAGGAAAAAGACAGAGGGAACAGGGGGGAGATGGAGGAGTGGCACTGCTGGTCAAAAACCGATGGAATTTTGATGAGCAGGAGAGAGGAGACAGCGGAGAAGCAAGCAATTACATAGCGGGAACGCTTCACTCTGGAGGTCCCAAAGTGGTAATTGCAGTGATGTATAACCCAACACAGAACAGCAGAAGGCTAAGGCAAGAGTATGATGAGAGCAATAGAGCGATGGTTGACACACTGGCTGCAGTAGCCAGAAGAGCTCGTGCATGCAGAGCAAGGCTCCTGATCATGGGTGACTTTAACCACAAAGAAATCGATTGGGAGAACTTGGAGCCACATGGGAGCCAAGATACATGGAGGGCTAAGATGATGGAGGTGGTACTGGAGGGGGAAGAAGGAAGGTCAGGGCGAATAAAGCCAAACTACAAGAAAGAGGACTTCACGGGAATGAGGAAATTCCTGAACGGGGTTCAGTGGGACAGAAATGGCAGGGAAGCCAGTTAATGAGATGATGGAATAAGTAACAATAATGTGCAAGGAGGCTGAGGAGAGGTTTGTACCCAAGGGTAACAGGAATAATGAAAAAGCCAGGATGAGCCCATGGTTCATCCAAAGGTGCAGGGAGGCAAAAACCAAGTGTGCTAGGGAATGGAAGAAATAGAGAAGGCAAAGGACCCAGGAGAATAAGAAGAGCAGTCGTAGAGCCAGAAATGAATATGCACAGATAAGAAGGGAGGCCCAACGACAATATGAAAACGACATAGCAGCGAAAGCCAAATCTAACCCGAAGCTGTTATACAGCCACATCAAGAGGAAAAAAACAGTCAAGGACCAGGTAATCAGGCTAAGAAAGGAAAGTGCAGAGACAACAAGAAATGACCGTGAAGCATGCGAAGAACTCAACAAAAGATTCAAAGAAGTGTTCACAGAGAAGACAGACGGGCTCCAGAAAGACGGAGAGGTGGGTTACACCATCAAGTGCTGGACACAGTACACAACCGATGAAGTGAAGAGGCTTCTGAGTGAGCTAGATACCTCAAAGGCAATGGGGCTGGATAACATCTCTCAATGGGTCCTGAGAGAGGGAGGAAAGGCGCTATGTGAACTCCTAACAAAAATATTCAATACCTCTATCGAAACAGGGAGATTGCCTGAGGCATGAAAGACAGCAAATGTAGTCCCAATCTTTAAAAAACGGAGACAGACATGAAGCACTAAACTACAGACCAGTGTCACTGACATGCATAGTATGCAAAATCATGGAGAAGATTGTCAGGAGAAGAGTGGTGGAACACCTAGAAAGGAATGATCTCATCAACAGCAACCAACATGGTTTCAGGGACGGGAAATCCTGTGTCACAAACCTACTGGAGTTCTATGACATGGTGACAGCAGTAAGACAAGAGAGAGAGGGGTGGGTGGATTGCATATTCTTGGACTGCAAGAAGGCGTTGGACACAGTTCCACACAAGAGATTATTGCAAAAACTGGAGGACCAAGCAGGGATAACAGGGAAGGCACTTCAATGGATCAGGGAATACTTGTCAGGAAGACAGCAGCGAGTCATGGTACGTGGCGAGGTGTCAGGGTGGGCGCCTGTGACCAGAGGGGTTCCACAGGGGTCCGTCCTAGGACCAGTGCTGTTTCTGGTATTTGTGAACGACATGACGGAAGGAATAGACTCCGAAGTGTCCGTGTTTGCAGATGACGTGAAGTTGAGAAGAATTCATTCGATCGAAGACCAGGCAGAACTACAAAGGGATCTGGAAAGGCTGCAGACCTGGTCCAGCAATTGGCTCCTGAAGTTCAATCCCACCAAGTGCAAAGTCATGAAGATTGGGGAAGGGCAAAGAAGACCGCAGACGGAGTACAGTCTAGGGGGCCAGAGACTACAAACTTCACTGAAGGTAAAAGATCTTCGGGCGAGTATGACACCAGGCACATCTCCTGAAGCGCACATCAACCAAATAACTGCTGCAGCGTATGGGCGCCTAGCAAACCTCAGAACTGCATTCCGACATCTTAATAAGGAATCGTTAAGGACCCTGTACACCGTGTACGTTAGGCCCATATTAGAGTATGCGGCACCAGTTTGGAACCCACACCTAGCCAAGCACGTAAAGAAACTAGTGAAAGTGCAAAGGTTTGCAACAAGACTAGTCCCAGAGCTAAGGGGTATGTCCTACGAGGAGAGGTTAAGGGAAATCGATCTGACGACACTGGAGGACAGGAGAGATAGAGGGGACATGATAACGACATATAAAACACTGAGAGGAATTGACAAGGTGAATAAAGACAGGATATTCCAGGGATGGGACACAGCTACAAGGGGGCACAGTTGGAAGTTGAAGACACAGATGAATCACAGGGATGTTATGAAGTATTTTTTCAGCCACAGAGTAGTCAGTAAGTGGAATAGTTTGGGAAGCGATGTAGTGGAGGCAGGATCCATTCATAGCTTTAAGCAGAGGTATGATAAAGCTCACGGTTCAGGGAGAGTGACCCAGTAGCGACTAGTGAAGAGGAGGGGGCCAGGATCTAGGACTCGACCCCTGCAACCTCAACTAGGTGAGTACAACTAGGTGAATACACACAGACTTATATGTGCACACGCACACGCACGCATATACCAGATGAGTACCCATACAGGATGCAAACCTAGTTCGACAGATTGCTCCTGGAGTTTAACCCCAACAAATGCAAGGTCACGAAGATTGGGGAAGGTCAAAGACCACCACAAATGGAGTACATGCAATGGGATCAATGATTGCCAACCTTACTCGAGGAAAAGGATCTTTGGGTGACTATCATATTTAACACATCTGAGAGCCGCACATCAATCAAATAACTGCCGAAGCATATCGGTACCTGGCAAACCTAAGAAAAGCGTTTCGACACCTAAGTAAGGAGTCACTCACGACACTTTACACCGTGTACACAAAGCCCAGTATGGAACACACACCTTGTCAAACACGTCAAGAAATTTGAAAAAGTGCAAAGGTTTGCAACAAGACTAGTTCCGGAGCGAAGGGGTATGCCCTTAGCTCCGGAACTAGTCTTGTTGCAAGACTACCTGACGACACTGGAGAACAGGAGGGATCGGGGGGACATGATAACGACGTATAATTTATTGAGAGGAAGTGACATGGACAGGGCCAGAATGTTTCAGAGATGGGACACAGCAACAAGGGGTCAAAGATTGAAGTTTAAAACTCAGATTAGTCACAAAGATGTTAGGAAGTACTTCTTCAGTCACAGACTTTTCAGGAAGTGGAACAATCTGCAGAGTGATGTGGTGGAGGTAGGATCCATACATAGCTTTAAGTAAAGGTATGATAAAGCTCATGGAGCAGGGAGAGAGTGGACCTAGTAGCGACCAGTGAATGGCGGGGCCAGGAGTTGTGAATCGACCCCTGCAAACACACTTAGTACACACACACATACACACTTTTTCCACCATACATGCTACCAACTCTTGAGTTTGTAGTGTCTTTTACTATCTTCTAATAAAACAAAGTTAAACTCGACATGAATATAAGGAAGGTCATCAAGACCTGAAGAAGAATGAAGCAACCGAGAAGGAAGAATTACCGGCATATAAGGCGCACGAGGCTATAAGACTTTTAAGACGATGTTTGCAAGCATTTGTAACGTCAGTAAACAACTGCTAAAGCGTAACCCAAAGCCTGCCCTTGACCCTGACCTTGAGCATATAAGGCGCAGGGTGATTTTCAAAGAGTTTTAGTGGAATAAAAGCGCTCTTGAAATGTCGGAAAATATTATACGCAACCGTAGGGATGAATAAACATTGGATATAAGTTTAAAAGTGACAAAGTTCTCTTTATAAGAGCATAAGTTTAAAGTGTAAGCTTTGGATCTCTTCAGTTTAGTACCGTAGAATATTGGTACGAAACAATCTCAAGAATAAAAATGCAATAAGAACTACTTGTATATCCACCACAGTGACTAGTTAGTTTTTACCTAACGAAAGTAGAAAGTATATTGATGCATAAAATATGGATGAAAGAAGTTTTTTATTGGGTACGTTTATTGAGTACGTTTATTGGATACAGTTCGTATCCAATAAACGTATCAATTTGGAATGACCATGATCCCAGGACCGAAACCTACCTAATAAAAATTTCTCTTTTTTTTTAATCTAACGTTGAGTACTTTCAGTAGACTGGAGATTTAAAACATATTGACATTCTGACCAGGACACCACTTGCAGTAGGTCGACAAATTCCATATTAATTTGCAAAGCTGATTTTTCGAGGGTGCGACAACCAGTTAACACACGCGTACATATTTCTTTTACTAGTGGGTGGGCAGAGACAGGTGCAAGAAAACTCATCCATACGTTTCTCTATCAAGGGATCGACATGAATGGTATACAAAACAGACAAGATGGAAGTTAGACACATGTGCTACATCTGGGAATCTTTATTGTAGACGTTTCGCCATCCAGTGGCTTTATCAGTGCAGATTCTAGGACATAACTTGAAGACAGTAGAACTATATATATAGAAGATGAGGTAATCAGTCCCTCAGCCTTGGAGTTGGTGTGAAGAGCATCGTAGTTGTAGAGATTCTGGAGCACAGGCAAGGAGAATGGCGCTTATATAGGCGTCGGTGGATAAGGACGGGTAGCAGACAGTGCATAGTTACTGGTAGGCGGGATTTCCCAGTGGAAGTTGGTAATACCCATGGGATGGGTTAGTGGTAGTAGTAGTAGTAGTTGCAGTAGCCGTGAAGAAAGTTATGTAGATGTCCTCTGAACCAAGACTCCATGATGTATGTATGTATGTATGTATGCATGTATGTATGTATGCATGTATGTATGTATGTATGTATGTATGTATGTATGTATGTATGTATGTATGTATGTATGTATAAATATTATATATATATATATATATATATATATATATATATTATATATATATATATATATTATATAATATATATATATGTGTGTGTGTGTGTGTGTGTGTGTGTGTGTGTGTGTGTGTACTCACCTAGTTGAGGTTGCAGGGGTCGAGTCCGAGCTCCTGGCCCCGCCTCTTCACTGATCGCTACTAGGTCACTCTCCCTGAGCCGTGAGCTTTATCATACCTCTGCTTAAAGCTATGAATGGATCCTGCCTCCACTACATCGCTTCCCAAACTATTCCACTTACTGACTACTCTGTGGCTGAAGAAATACTTCCTAACATCCCTGTGATTCATCTGTGTCTTCAGCTTCCAACTGTGTCCCCTTGTTACTGTGTCCAATCTCTGGAACATCCTGTCTTTGTCCACCTTGTCAATTCCTCTCAGTATTTTGTATGTCGTTATCATGTCCCCCCTATCTCTCCTGTCCTCCAGTGTCGTCAGGTTGATTTCCCTTAACCTCTCCTCGTAGGACATACCTCTTAGCTCTGGGACTAGTCTTGTTGCAAACCTTTGCACTTTCTCTAGTTTCTTCACGTGCTTGGCTAGGTGTGGGTTCCAAACTGTGTGTGTGTGTGTGTGTGTGTGTGTGTGTGTGTGTGTGTGTGTGTGTGTGTGTGTGTGTGTGTGTGTGTGTGTGTGTGTGTGTGTGTGTATGTGTGTGTGTGTGTGTGTGTGTGTGTGTGTGTGTGTGTGTGTGTGTGTGTGTGTGTGTGTGTGTGTGTGTGTGTGTGTATGTGTGTGTGTGTGTGTGTGTGTGTGTGTATGTGTATTTATAACAAAATAAGGCACAATACCGTGACTGGAACGATAAACAAATAACACGCACATAGAAGAGAGGAGCTTACGACGACGTTTCGGTCCGACTTGGACCATTTACAAATTCACACTAACGAAAAGGAACGAACGAACGAACAAGTTCAGGAAAGATCCCAAATTGGATGAGCGGGGAAGACGGGACAGACGAAGAATAGTGCTGGAGAGGAGTGTTCTTAGTCGTAGAAATAGAGCCAGGGCTTAACCCAGCAGCGAAGGCGATCGTGGGACAGATATTGAGAAGAGAAATTCAGGTTCTCCTGTTGGGACTCCGGTGGGGTGAGCGGGGAGGACGGGACAGGCGAAGATTAGCGCTAGAGAGGAGTGTAGAATTGAGCCATGTCTTAACTAAAGCTAAGGCGAACGTGGGTCAGAGAATGAAGAGCTCAAGGTACCTGTCAGAGAATCCAAGGTTATTTGTAAATAGGGTTAGGAGCAGGATCATACAAGGAGTAGAAAAGGTTGTGTTGGTTTGTGGGTCTGCGAATGTCTTCATCAAGGAGAGAAGTCCAGTAGTCAAGTCGTGTCTCAAGTTTGTCTATCTCTCTCTCACTGAACGTCTTCCAGTGCAGATTCAGCGCAGGGATGTCTAATTGGGCATGGAGAGACTCGCTTGTGGCAAAGTCCTCCCACCTGACATCAAGCACCCAGCACAGCGCCTTGTTCTGGACACGCTGCAGTTAAAGTTTGTTTTAGCTGCAAGAGAGAGGGCTAGAGGAGAGAAAGTTATCAGCGGACGTATTAGGGATTTGTAGAGGTGTAGTTTGGTGCGTTGGGAGGCATATTTCAGCTTGTAGAGGCCCGCAAGGGCCATACTAGCTATTGCATGCCTTGAGTGAATATGACCGTGTAAGTGAAGAAGGTAGTCAAGATTAACGCCAAGGACAGTGACAGATTGTGTGATGGGGATGTAAGTGCGGGTGTCAGCTGTTTCGAGGTCGACAGGTAATGGAGGATCACGTTTCCTGTAGTTAAAATATGTAATGCTGGATTTAGCTGCATTGGTTTTGATCCTCCATTTTCGTTCCCGGATGGCTATCCTGTCGACCTCATTTTGTGTTTTGTGTGTGAATGTATCTATATTGGCGTGAGTGATAAGTTGTGTAATGTCGTCTGCATAGGCTGTGATGGAGCTGTGGTATACAGGTGTTGGAATGTCGTTAGTGTATAAAATGTAGAGGGTAGGGGAGAGGACAGATCCCTGGGGTACTCCAGCATTTAGTGTGAAGTAGTCAGAGTAACAGCCTTGGAATTTGATTCTCATTGTACGGCCGTCTAGGAAGTTGCAGAGGAGTTTATGAGTAGTGAGAGGCAGGTTAAAGTTAGTGCAGAGTTTGTACTTGAGCCCTTCGTGCCAAACAGTGTCAAAAGCTTTTTCAACGTCTTTTACAACAAGGGCTGTCCTGTTTCTTTGTTTTGTGTTTATGTGGATGTAGTTGAGAATGATGTTAATGCCATCCTGTGTGGATCTGTGTGTTCTGAAGCCAAAATGGCCATCAGAAAGTAGAGAGTTGTGTTCCAGTTATCTGCGAAGTTGATAGTTGATGAGCTTTTCAAAGAGTTTTCCTAAAGTTTCGAGGAGGCTGATAGGGCGATAGTTTCTAGGATCAGAGTGGTCTTTTTTGGGTTTAGGAAGGAGGACAGCAGTAGCAGCTTTGAAGAGGGAAGGGAAGTATTCAGAGGCAAGGGAGGGAAATTGAGGAAAGGTTTGTGTTTGGCAGTAATGATAGAGTCAGGGAAGGGTGTTGTAGGATAATATGGTTTAGGCCAGAGCACCAGGAGCCTTGGGGAGAAAGTGTCCCGAGGAGAGTTTTAATGCCTATGAAAGGTGAAAGGGGTGCAGAGTTCTTGGGAGGAGGTAAGAGAGCCAATGGATGTGGCTGTCTGGGTTTTTGTTTCCCTTTTGTAGTTGGCAGTGTTCCAGTGTTCTATGTTCTGAATTGTGTTAAATAACGTTAGGGTGGGGTTGGGTGAGGGGAAGATGTTCTCCCAGATGTGTTGAAGATGTTAGTAAACAGCCTGAGGGCCTGAGAAAAAGTGTGTTGTTGTGGGTGATTGTTTTTAAATTTGTTGGGGGGGTTTTGGGGTCTGGTTTTTTAAAAAATTTTTTCCAAAGGGTTTTAAGGGGTTTTAAATTTGGCTGTTTTTTTGGGGTTGTTGTAGGGGGTTTGGGGAAAAAAGTTTTGGGTTTTTGGGTCTGGGTGAGGTTTTTTAAGGAAAAAAGGAGTTTTATTTTTTTTTGGATTTGGGTTTTTGGGGTGTTTGTAAGGGGGTTTTGGAGAGATAATTAGTTTCCGGCTGTGGGGGAAGGAAAAAAGGTTTTTTTTTTGGTACTGGTGAGGCTTTTTAAATTGCCCTATAGTGTTGGTTTAAAACGATGGGGTTTTTGGGGCTGGGTTTAGGAAATCCCTGGTCAGGTTGGTTTAAAAGCCCCAGTCACCGTTCTTGTAGGAGAAGGAAGGTGGGGCTGGGATGGGGAAATATTTTTTGGGGGAATGTGAAAAGAGACGGGGAAGGGTTTCAAGCCTTTAATGGGGCCCCGGTATAGTATTTTTGGGAAAGAGAGAGCGGGGATCGGTTTCCCAAGAATAAAGTTTTGGTTTTTTTCCCTTGGGCCCGTGGGGGTTGGGAAAAAAAGGTTTTTGAAGTGGGGCCGAGATGAATTAGGTGTTTAGGGTTTGGGAAGTTGGGGTAACGGGTGCCCAAAAGTTTGGTTTTTTACTGGTGAAAATGAAAGGCGGTGGGGTTTGGCTTTCCCTGTCAGTAGTGGTTTAATTTTGGGGTTGTGTTGGTGTAGTTGAAGTTTAAAGGGAAAAGGTTTGTATTTTGGGAAATATTTTTTTGGGGGCGGGGCATTAGGTGGTGAAAAAGAAAAGGGGGCCCAAAGGGGTGGGTGTGTATTCTGCCCGGGCAAAACAGTTTTGGGTTTGAAAAAAAAAGGGACTGGGAAAAATTCGGTTTTATGTTGGATTTGACAAGGTTGGAAAACCCCAAACGTGGGGATCATAGGGGGGCTGTAGTGCAGTATATCCAAAAATGGCGGTTTCGTTTAGGGGGTTTTTAGGCAGGTAAAAGTTTAGCAAAACAATATCTGGTCCTCTGCTTCAAGGAGCTCGGCGAGTAGGGGTTTAATTTTAAAGAAAAACATTTTCGTTTAACGAATCACTTTAAAAAATGATTTTAATTTTTTCGGGCCCTAGCAAATTTTTAAAAGTTTGGGGGAAAGGGGTTTTGGGTTTTTAAAAACCCGTGTTTTAAAGGCCCTCAGTGAATTTGGGGGTTTTTTAATGTTACGGAAACCCTTTTTTCCCGGAGGGGGAGGAAGAGATTTTAAACGGTTTTTTTATTCTTTGGTTGTTTCCCGTTTAGATGTTGGGGGAGGTTTTTGGTTTGGGGTGGATTTTTTTTTTGGAAAAGGGGGGTTGGGGCCTATAAGGGTTTTTGGGGGGTGGAGGAGTGGGGGAAGGTGGATACAGAGGAATGGAAACTTTGGTAGGGGATGAGGAAGGGGAAAATTTGGGGAGGGTGAGGAAGTGGAAGCAATGGGAAGGGATGAGGAAGTGGAAGCTTTTGGGTTTTGGGGGTAGGAAGTGGGTAAGGGGGGGGGGGGGAGGGGGGGGGTCGTAAACAGCAGGGAGTAGAGGGTTGGGGGGAGGGGGGGAAAAAGTAAATGAAGAGGGGTAGGGGGGGAGGGGGAGTTTATGGGTTTTTAGGAAATGGGGGAGTGGGGGAGAGGGGGGAGGGAGAGGTTGTGGGGGGCTTTAGAAGAGAAGCAGAGCAGGAGGAGACAGGGGGGTAGGGATAGGCAAGGGTGGGGGGTAGTATAGTAGGATTTGTAAAGTAGTAGTGAAGGGTAGAAGGCCGGGATATGGGGGAAAAAGGAGGGGGAGCCAGTCAAATAAATTTAAAAAAAGGAGCACTGCAAGGGGGCTAGGTCCCACAGAGGGGCACCGAGGGGGCCCAATTTAACCGACTTTGCCCAAAAAGGGCTAAGTCGGACGGAAAAAGTTTGTCCCCCAAGGTTTCCCCTCCCCATTTGAAGGTTATTTTTGCATTCCGTTCCTAAATTTTTGGCGGGATTTACGAAGAAAAACTTTTGAGTTTGTTGTGAATTTTAACAATTTGGGTTCCTTTCAACATGGGAAAAGGCAAGGGATAATTTTTTTTAAATTTTTAAAATTTTTTAATTTTTTTTTAAAAAATAAAACCCTGATATGAAAGAGGAACAAAAAAACATGTGGACTTTTCCTATCAATTATAATTTTGTCAACACAATTTTTTTTAAGACAAAATTTTAAAAAAAATCTTTCGAAATTTTTTAAGACAATAATGAAACCCCCAATTTCCCAATTTTTCCCCCCTTTCTTCTTATCCCCCCCCTTTCCCCCTTCCCCCCTTTTTTCCCTTTCCCTCTCTTTCCCCCTTCCCCTCTATCCTTTTTCCCGGGGTTCGCTTATGAAAAAAAAGACGGGCGGAGTCCTTATTGGACCTAAAAAAACCTCGAAACATTTTTTAAAAAGGCCGACAAAATTTCTTTTCTGAACCGAAAAAAAAAAGTTATTTTTAAAAATTAAAATTTTTTCGTTATCTTTATTATAAAAATTATTTTTTTTTCCCCGCAAAACAGGGAGAGTAGTAGTAATAAAAGTAGTAATAAAAGTAATTTAGTAAAGAATTTTTAGCAAAGTAGGGGGGTTATATTATTATTATCAGTATTACTGCTTTCATTATTATAATTATTATAGATAGATCTAAATGTAGTGATATTTTAGCATATTGTTATTTTATTGACAGAACGCATTCAGCAATGAGAGAGAGAGAGAGAGAGAGAGAGAGAGAGAGAGAGAGAGAGAGAGAGAGAGAGAGAGAGAGAGAGAGAGAGAGAGAGAGAGAGAGAGAGAGAGAGAGACAGAGACAGAGAGAGAGAGAGAGAGAGAGAGAGAGAGAGGGAAATATACCACTCAATTTTTAATTATGGCGTTTAATTGTGTGATAAATATCATAGTAAACAAGTATCGCCTCTCATGTACTGATAGCTGCTGTGATAATCCATCTGTTTTTTGAAAGGCTGGTCTGTTATACACGCTCGCACGGGTAAACATAGTTATTCGGTAGAGGAAAAGTAATTTTTCAGCGTTGGCTGAAGGCAGCCACATTGTCAACATCTTTCATTTATACGAGTGATATAAAAATTCATAATCAAATTCTTATACGAAGTTTTTCTTGAGTAATTTTAATATTTTTATCTTTTTAAGGGCAGTGAGTAATAACATATTCGATCGAAGTTATCTAGTAAATAGGTGAAAATTCTTCAAAATTTGCTGTGCATTATTGAGAATGAGACTTTATTTGGGAAAAAGTGTTTTGAACATATTGTTAAACATAACATATTAAGTCTTAACCAATGTATATAAAATAGCTTAAAGAACGCAACATGTCCTTAGATAGCTCGAGTCTCAATAGATAATGAGGCCGCAACATTATGCGCTTACTAATTATGTAGATTGGTAATGGCAAAACCCAGTAGATGAAAATAATAGTATTTTATTATATTAATAGTAGATAATGTGGCCAATAGGTCCAGCCAACGTGTACTGTACATTCCACTGCTTTGCTTAATAGTATAGGGAAGGTGAATCACTTTACTGCTTCCAAAATTCCGAGTCTGGCCTCGTCCTTGTGAAGTGACAGTTGTGCTCTTACCCAGTCCATGATGTGAGAATGAAGGTTGCGATGGATTACGCATGTGGTGTTGGTTTTATCCCTCCTACAGGGATGTTTATGCTCCTGAAGGAGTGTTTGAAGGTCTCTGCCGGTCTCCCCGGTATAAAATATATCAATCATCTCACGATATGCAAATATAGCGAACAAGCGGTAAAAGATGTAAAACAATCACGGGGGAGTTGAATGATAGCTCTAGGCCTTTTGTGTTGCAATCAACACATCAGGAACTTGCAATGTTGCAGAAAAGAGGTAGTGGCCCAAGCAGGTACGATCACAGGAAGTGCCTTTGCTGGACTCCAGCAAAAATGCAAACAGTTTTGGGATAAGAGCTTCTGGTGATCTCCTTGATAGTTGTGCTAGTAAGGACTGCTGCATCCTTGTTGACTTTTCGGAGAATTTGAGAGATGATAATGGGAAACCGCTCAGTGGAGCTTACCAGCCGTTTATCGATGTTGGTGTCCTCTCTGTGTTGTGTATGAGGAAGACTTTCTCTTTGTAGGAGTGGATGATGTATTCCGGAAACTTTAATCTGGTGAATATTTCCTCAACGTATCCTTGTTCTTCTAAAAGACATTCGTCACTGAAAATTTGGAGCGTTCGTTGTAAGAAGCCCATAATGGTTGTAGTGTCTTACATTAGATCATCCTTATTGGTGGGTTTTCTGTATACTTTGCGTTTAAGAGTATCTACATTCTGGATGAATAACACAGAGAAATAATGAGGAACCGTCTCTCGCTCTTTTCATCAAGTGTAAACTGTAATGAGGACTGAACCGTGTTTGGTCTCTAAACTAAGTTTCAGTTAGGCATTTCAGCCTCACTAGACATTAGTTTCTGCTGGGCTTAACGTTTGTTTTGGGGGAATTCTAAAGGATCCTTCAAGAATGTTTCAGGGAATAAATGATTTAGAAAAACCGATTAGTTTGAAAACAAGACAATTGTGCAACATCTGGGTATTTTTATTTATGTGTGTGTGTGTGTGTGTGTGTGTGTGTACTCACCTAGTTGTACTCACCTAGTTGAGGTCGCAGGGGTCGAGTCGGAGCTCCAGGCCCCGCCTCTTCACTGATCGCTACTAGGCCACTCTCCATGAACCGTGAGCTTTATCATACCTCTACTTAAAGCTATGTATGGATCCTCCCTCCACTACATCGCTTCCGAAACTATTCCACTTACTGACTACTCTGTGGCTGAAGAAATACTTCCTAACATCCCTGTGATTCATCTGTGTCTTCAACTTCCAACTGTGTCCCCTTGTTACTGTGTCCAATCTCTGGAACATCCTGTCTTTGTCCACCTTATCAATTCCTCTCAGTATTTTGTATGTCGTTATCATGTCCCCCCTATCTCTCCTGTCCTCCAGTGTCGTCAGGTTGATTTCCCTTAACCTCTCCTCGTAGGACATACCCCTTAGCTCTGGGACTAGTCTTGTTGCAAACCTTTGCACTTTCTCTAGTTTCTTTACGTGCTTGGCTAGGTGTGGGTTCCAAACTGGTGCCGCATATTCCAATATGGGCCTAACGTACACGGTGCACAGGGTCCTGAACGATTCCTTATTAAGATGTCGGAATGCTGTTCTGAGGTTTGCTAGGCGCCCATATGCTGCAGCCATTATTTGGTTGATGTACTCTTCAGGAGATGTGCTTGGTGTTATACTCACCCCAAGATCTTTTTTCTTGAGTGAGGTTTGTAGTCTCTGGCCCCCTAGACTGTACTCCGTCTGCGATCTTCTTTGCCCTCCCTCCCTCTACATAATTTTGCACTTGGTGGGATTGAACTCCAGGAGCCAATTGCTGGACCAGGTCTGCAGCCTGTCCAGATCCATTTATAGTTCTGCCTGGTCTTCGATCGAGTGAATTCTTCTCATCAACTTCACGTCATCTGCAAACAGGGACACCTCAGAGTCTATTCCTTTCGTCACGTCGTTCACAAATACCAGAAACAGCACTGGTCCTAGGACTGACCCCTGTGGGGCCCCGCTGGTCACAGGTGCCCACTCTGACACCTCGCCACGTACCATGACTCGCTGCTGTCTTCCTGACAAGTATTCCCTGATCCATTGTAGTGCCTTCCCTGTTATCCCTGCTTGGTCCTCCAGTTTTTGCACCAATCTCTTGTGTGGAACTGTGTCAAACGCCTTCTTGCAGTCCAAGAATATGCAATCCACCCACCCCTCTCTCTCTTGTCTTACTGCTGTCACCATGTCATAGAACTCCAGTGGGTTTGTGACACAGGATTTCCCGTCCTTGAAACCATGTTGGCTGCTTTCTAGGTGTTCCACCACTCTTCTGATAATCTTCTCCAAGATTTTGCATATTATACATGTCAGTGACACTGGTCTGTAGTTTAGTGCTTCATGTCTGTCTCCTTTTTTAAAGATTGGGACTACATTTGCTGTCTTCCATGCCTCAGGCAATCTCCCTGTTTCGATAGATGTATTGAATATTGTTGTTAGAGGTGCACATAGCGCCTCTGCTCACTCTCTCAGGACCCATGGGGAGATGTTATCTGGCCCCATTGCCTTTGAGGTATCTAGCTCACTCAGAAGCCTCTTCACTTCTTCCTCGGTTGTGTGCACTGTGTCCAGCACTTGGTGGTGTGCCCCACCTCTCCATCTTTCTGGAGCCCCTTGTGTCTCCTCTGTGAACACTTCTTTGAATCTCTTGTTGAGTTCCTCACATACTTCACGGTCATTTCTTGTTGTCTCTCCTCCTTCCTTCCTTAGCCTGATTACCTGGTCCTTGACTGCTGTTTTCCTCCTGATGTGGCTGTATAACAGTTTCGGGTCAGATTTGGCTTTTGCTGCTATGTCGTTTTCATGTTGTCTTTGGGCCTCCCTTCTTATCTGTGCACATTCGTTTCTGGGTCTACGACTGCTCTTCCTATTCTTCTGGGTTCTTTGCCTTCTATATTTCTTCCATTCCCTCGCACACTTGGTTTTTGCCTCCCTGCACCTTTGGGTGAACCATGGGCTCATCCTGGCTTTTTCATTATTCCTGTTACCCTTGGGTACAAACCTCTCCTCAGCCTCCTTGCATATTGTTGCTACATATTCCATCATCTCATTAACTGGCTTCCCTGCCAGTTCTCTGTCCCACTGAACCCCGTTCAGGAAGTTCCTCATTCCTGTGTAGTCCCCTTTCTTGTAGTTTGGCTTCATTCGTCCTAGCCTTCCTGCTTCTCCCTCCACTTGTAGCTCTACTGTGTATACAAAGCTTAAAACCACATGATCGCTGGCCCCAAGGGGTCTTTCATATGTGATGTCCTCGATATCTGCACTACTCAAGGTGAATACTAAGTCCAGCCTTGCTGGTTCATCCTCTCCTCTCTCTCTTGTGTTGTCCCTTACGTGTTGGTACATGAAGTTTTCCAGTACCACCTCCATCATCCTAGCCCTCCATGTATCTTGGCCCCAATGCAGCTCCAAGTTCTCCCAATCAATCTCCTTGTGGTTAAAGTCACCCATGATCAGGAGCTTTGCCCTGCATGCATGAGCTCTTCTGGCCACTGCAGCCAGTGTGTCAACCATCGTTCTATTGCTCTCGTCATACTTTTGCCTTGGCCTCCTGCTGTTCTGTGGTGGGTTATACATCACTGTTATTACCACCTTGGGACCTCCAGAATGAAGCGTTCCCGCTATGTAATCACTTTCTTCTCTGCTGTCTCCTCTCTCCAGGTCATCAAAATTCCATTGGTTTTTGATCAGCAATGCCACTCCTCCACCCCCCTTGTTCCCTCTGTCTTTCCTCAGGATCTGGTATCTTGTTGGAAAGATGGCATCTGTTATCATACCTGTAAGCTTGGTTTCTGTGAGAGCTATGATGTTCGGTGATGCCTTTTACACTCTTTTCTGCCACTCCTCCCACTTATTTGTTATTCCATCAGCGTTTGTGTACCATACCTTCGGTTTCCTTTCCAACACTGTGGTTTGGGGGGCCTGTGAGGGTGGGAGACCTGGTAGCATACTGTGAGATTCTATTGCTTGGTGTTGGGTGGAAGCTGTGGGTATGGATTGTAGTGTGTGTTGGGATGGTGTGATAGGTTGTGGGGTTCTGAGAATAGTTGTGTGTGTGCTTGCCCTTGCTGCTCTGTTCTGCTCTGACTTGCCTCTGCTGGTTCCATCCTTGTCTCCTTTCCTAACTCCTTTCGCTTTTTTGTCCTTTCCCTCAGCTGCTGTTGTTCTGTTTGTGTTCTGTCTCTGTCTAGGAACACCCTCTTGTACTCTTCTGAGTATTTCAACCTTGGTTTCTCTTGGAGGATCCTGTTCTGCACTGTTTCCAACCTGAGAATCAGCTTGATCGGTCGGTTTCTCCCCTTTGAGTACCCCCCTATTCTCCGAAAATTTACAATCTCGTCCATCTCTTCACCTATTTCCGTGATGATTTTCTCAATCTCCTTTCTTTCTTCCTGCTGCCTTTCAGTGTGTGTCCTTTCCTCTCTCTCCTGAAGCCCATGGATTAACACTGATTTTGCCCTTTCCTCCTCCCATTGCCTCACCCTCTGTGACTCTGGATCCTGCCAGTATGTGGTCATTTTCTCCCTTGATTTTTCCAGTGGCTCTTGATAGCATGGTTGTGCCTCAGCATTCGACCTATCACCCTCTCCATCTGCACCCAGCTGTTCTTCCCTTTCACTCCTTGGCCCTTCTTGGCAGGCTCATATGACCTTAGCATAATTCATATCTCCTTCCTTCCTGTTCGGCCTCTCGGCTTCATATGCTGTCTTCTCTGGTCACTGCCCCTGTAACTCGCTTCAGCCTATTTATCTCAACTTCTAGGACCCTTATCTTGGCTACTGCAGTTTCGACTTGTGCCTACCAATTCTTTGTCTCCTTCCCCAATCTCTTTTTCCATTTCGCAGAGAGCTCTTTCTCCATTTTTTCAGAAAGCTCTCCTAATTTTCTCTCCCACTCTTGTTCCATCCTTTTCCACTGCTCCTCCATCCACTCCTCCCTACCAGAACCATTCTCATCTGATCCCTGGTTCCTGCGAGTCCCCACCATTTTTTTTGTGTTTGAGAGAGAGAGAGAGAAGGGAAAGGTAGAAGGAGAGAGAGAGGGGGAGAGTGAGAAGGGAAAGGGGGAGAAAGAGTGTGAGAGCGAGGGGGGAAGAGAGAGAAGGGAAGGGTAGGAGAGGAGGAGAGTTAGAAGGGAAAATGGGGAAGAGAGAGAGTGGAGAGAGAGAGAGAGAGAGAGAGAGAGAGAGAGAGAGAGAGAGAGAGAAGAGGAGAGAGAGATAGAAGAGGAGAGAGGAGAGAAGAGAGAGAGAGAGGAGAGAGAGGGGAGAGAGAGAGAGGAGAGAGGAGAGAAGAGAGAGAGAAGAGAGAAGAGAGAGAGAGACAGAGGGGGAAGAAGGGGAGAGGAAGAGAGAGAGAGAGAGGGGAGAGAGAGAGAGAGGGGGAGAGAGAAGAGAGGAGAGAGAGAGAAGAGAGAGAGAGAGGGGAAAGGTAAAAGAAGAGAGGGGGGGGGGAGTGAAAGGGAAAAAAAGGGGGAAGAGAGGAGCAAGAGAGAGAGAGGAGAGATAGGAGGAGAGGGGGGGGGGGAGAGGGAAAGAGAGAGGGGGGAAAGGAGGAATGGGGGAGAGAGGGGGGGGGGGAGAGTTATGGGAAAAGGGAGAGGGGAGAGATAAATGGGGGAGAGTGTTAGAGGGGATGAATGTTAGAAGGGGGGGGGTTAAGGGAAGGATTTGAGGGGAGAGATGGGAGAGGGGGGGGAAGGGGGAAGAGAGAAAAAGGTAGAGAGGATGGTAGAGAAGAGAGTAGGTAAAGGTGAGGTGGCGAGAGAGATGGGAAAGAGATAGGAAGAGGGGAACAGGTGTGAGAGAAGGAGAGAGGAGAAACGGGGGTTTTAGATGGTCAGTTCACAGGGAAAAAGGGGTTTAAATCCTGTTAGTGTGTGTTTACGTGTGTATACAGCTTACAAGTGCTTGTTTCCCGTGTGGTGTACTCACCTGTTGTACTCACTAATGGGGCGGGGGTCGAGTTCGAGCTCTTGGCCCGCTTTCACTGTCGCTACTAGGCATCTCCCTGAGCCGTGATTGTGTGTGGGTGTGTGGTGTGTGTGTACTCACCTAATTTTACCCCCTAATTTTGGTTTAAGGGGTCGAATAGCCCTGCCCCGCCTCTTCACTGATCGCAACTGGATTCTCTCTCTCTCTGCTTCCTGAGCTTTGTCATACCTCTTCTTAAAACTATGTATGGTTCCTGCTTCCTCTACTTCACTTGCTAGGCTATTCCACTTGCTGACAACTCTATGACTGAAGAAATACTTCCTAACGTCCCTGTGACTCGTCTGAGTCTTAAAGCTTCCAGTTGTGACCCCTTGTCCCGTGTCCCCTCTCTGGAACATCCATCTCTGTCCACCTTGTCTATTCCCCGCATTATCTTGTATGTCGTTATCATGTCTCCCCTGACCCTTCTGTCCTCCAGTGTCGTCAGTTCTATTTCCCTTAACCTTTCCTCGTACGACATTCCTTGAGCTCTGGGACTACCCTTTGTTGAAAACCTTTTGTACTTTCTCTAACTTCTTGACGTGCTTGACCAGGTGTGGTTCCAGACTGGTGCTGCATACTCCAGTATGGGCCTAACATACACAGTGTACAGCGTCTTGAACGTTCCTTATTAAGGTATCGGAATGCTATTTCGGGTTTGCCAGGCGCCCGTATGCTGCAGCGGTTATTTGGTTGATGTGTGCCTCCGGTGATGTGCTCGGTGTTATGGTCACCCCAAGGTCTTTCTCCTGAGGAGGTCTGTAGTCTTTGCCCCACCTACCTATACTCTGTCTGCAGTCTTCTTTGCCCCTCTCCAATTTTCATGACTTTGCATTTGGCTGGATTGAATTCGAAAAGCCAGTTGCTGGGCCACATGTCCACCTGTCCCGGTCTCTTTGCAGTCCTGCTCATCCTCGTTCGATTTAATTCTTCTCATCAACTTCACGTCATCTGCGAACAGGGACACTTCAGAGTCTATTCCTTCCATCATGTCGTTCACATATATCAAAAATAGCACTGGTCCTAGAACTGACCCTGTGTGTGTGTGTGTGTGTGTGGGGTGTGTGTGTGTGTGTGTATGTGTGTGTGTGTGTGTGTATGTGCGTGTGTGTGTGTGTTGTGTGTGTGTGTGTGTGTGTGTGTGGTGTGTGTGTGTGTGTGTGTGTGTGTGTGTGTGTGTGTGTGTGTGTGTGTGTGTGTGTATGTGTGTGTGTGTGCCCCCACTTCTAAGTATTCATACTGCTAATAAATACCGGTAAATACCAGTAATTCTAAGCTTACCAATACTTCTAACACTTATCGATTCTTCTTAAAAATACAGAAAGTAGCTAGGTTGTAAAATTTAGCTTGTCTCAGCTTAAGTGTCTGACATTATCCCTCGCTACCGCTTTACTCCTTGCACTCTCGTCTATGCTATTTCTATTCTTATTCTGTAATAGCTTGCAGGAGTGAGTGACCAGTATCTAACAGTGATGCAAGACCAGAACTCAACCCTGCAACATGCAACCTCAACAGGTGAGCAATACTTGCACTGGCAGCGGTGTGATGACAAGTTGCCAGATGCTGATGACGTATTCGTCGTACATAGGCCTTCTATCACTATTTTGTAACTCCTTCACTCGTGATGTTTATAACCACATATGCTCATGCATCCCGCGTTCCTCAAGTGATTTCACTTTTCACTTATGACAGAATTCACTTCACATTCGATGTTACACTTTATATGTATAATGACATACAACTGTTGTGACGTCACTGCTTCAGCAGGCTTACTACTGCCACCTTCCCTTGTTGTATATTTTATATTTCCTTTCTCCTTTTGCTTATTAACTTTTTTGCTCTCACTGTATGGTGCCCCACATTTCACTTCTTTAACCAAACGCTGGTAATTCTTGAACACCCGCTTCCACACTCACTTTGATCTTTGTATGTTTGAATCTCTGTGGCAACAGTGCCTAGTAGACCCACAACGGTTTGGCACTTTGAAAAATTAATGATTTCTGGCTTCCTCTCGACTTTTTTTAACTAATAACTTTAGTTATCACTCGTAGGATTGTTCACTGACGTTGTCACTACCACTGATTACTGCTAGCAGTTACTGCACGCCTTCAAAACACTAAGGTTCTCAGAGCCTCGTACACCCACGTCTGCACCCACCATGTGTGTGTGTGTGTGTGTGTACTCACCTAGTTGAGGTTGCGGGGGTCGAGTCCGAGCTCCTGGCCCCGCCTCTTCACTGATCGCTACTAGGTCACTCTCCCTGAGCCGTGACCTTTATTATACCTCTGCTTAAAGCTATGTATGGATCCTGCCTCCACTACATCGCTTCCCAAACTATTCCGCTTACTGACTACTCTGTGTCTGAAGAAATACTTCCTAACATCCCTGTGATTCATCTGTGTCTTCAACTTCCAACTGTAGCCCCTTGTAGCTGTGTCCAATCTCTGGAACATCCTGTCTTTGTCCACCTTGTCAATTTCTCTCAGTATTTTGTATGTCGTTATCATGCCCCCCCCTATCTCTCCTGTCCTCCAGTGTCGTCAGGTTGATTTCCCTTAACCTCTCCTCGTAGGACATACCTCTTAGCTCTGGGACTAGTCTTGTTGCAAACCTTTGCACTTTCTCTAGTTTCTTTACGTGCTTGGCTAGGTGTGGGTTCCAAACTGGTGCTGCATACTCCAATATGGGCCTAACGTACACGGTGTACAGGGTCCTGAATGATTCCTTATTAAGATGTCAGAATGCTGTTCTGAGGTTTGCAAGGCGCCCATATGCTGCAGCAGTTATTTGGTTGATGTGCGCTTCAGGAGATGTGCCTGGTGTTATACTCACCCCAAGATCTTTTTCCTTGAGTGAGGTTTGTAGTCTCTGGCCCCCTAGACTGTACTCTGTCTGCGATCTTCTTTGCCCTTCCCCAATCTTCATGACTTTGCACTTGGTGGGATTGATCTCCAGGAGCCAGTTGCTGGACAAGGTCTCCAGCCTGTCCAGATCCCTTTGTAGTTCTGCCTGGTCTTCGATCGAATGAATTCTTCTCAACTTCACGTCATCTGCAAACACGGACACTTCGGAGTCTATTCCTTCCATCATGTCGTTCACAAATACCAGAAACAGCACTGGTCCTAGGACTGACCCCTGTGGGACCCCGCTGGTCACAGGTGCCCGCTCTGACACCTCGCCACGTACCATGACTCGCTCCTGTCTTCCTGACAAGTATTCCCTGATCCATTGTAGTGCCTTCCTTGTTATCCCTGTGGAACTGTGTCAAACGCCTTCTTGCAGTCCAAGAGTATGCAATCCACCCACCCCTCTCTCTCTTGTCTTACTGCTGTCACCATGTCATAGAACTCCAGTAGGTTTGTGACACAGGATTTCCCGTCCCTGAAACCATGTTGGCTGCTGTTGATGAGATCGTTCCTTTCTAGGTGTTCCACCACTCTTCTCCTGATAATCTTCTCCATGATTTTGCATACTATACATGTCGGTGACACTGGTCTGTAGTTTAATGCTTCATGTCTGTCTCCTTTTTTAAAGATTGGGACTACATTTGCTGTCTTCCATGCCACAGGCAATCTCCCTGTTTCGATAGATGTATTGAATATTGTAGTTAGGGGTACACATAGCGCCTCTGCTCCCTCTCTCAATACCCATGGGGAGATGTTATCTGGCCCCATTGCCTTTGAGGTATCTAGCTCACCAGAAGCCTCTTTTACTTCTTCCTCGGTTGTGTGCACTGTGTCCAGCACTTGGTGGTGTGCCCCACCTTTCCGTATTTCTGGAGTCCCTTCTGTCTCCTCTGTGAACACTTCTTTGAATCTCTTGTTGAGTTCCTCACATACTTCACGGTCATTTCTTGTTGTCTCTCCTCCTTCCTTCCTTAGTCTGATTACCTGGTCCTTGACTGTTGTTTTCCTCCTGATGTGGCTGTACAACATTTTCGGGTCAGATTTGGCTTTCGCTGCTATGTTATTTTCATATTGTCTTTGGGCCTCTCTTCTTATCTGTGTATATTCGTTTCTGGCTCTACGACTGCTCTTCTTATTCTCCTGGGTCCTTTGCCTTCTATATTTCTTCCATTCACTAGCACACTTTGTTTTTGCCTCCCTGCACCTTTGGGTAAACCATGGGCTCATCCTGGCTTTTTCATTATTCCTGTTACCCTTGGGTACAAACCTCTCCTCAGCCTCCTTGCATTTTGTTCCTACATATTCCATCATCTCATTAACTGGCTTCCCTGCCAGTTCTCTGTCCCACTGAACCCCGTTCAGGAAGTTCCTCATTCCTGTGTAGTCCCCTTTCTTGTAGTTTGGCTTCATTTGTCCTGCCCTTCCTGCTTCCTCCTCCACTTGTAGCTCTACTGTGTATTCGAAGCTTAAAACCACATGGTCACTGGCCCGAAGGGGTCTTTCATATGTGATGTTCTCGATATCTGCACTACTCAAGGTGAATACTAAGTCCAGCCTTGCTGGTTCATCCTCTCCTCTCTCTCTTGTAGTGTCCCTTACGTGTTGGTACATGAAGTTTTCCAGTACCACCTCCATCATCTTAACCCCCCATGTAACTTGGCCCCCATGCGGGACCAAGTTCTCCCAATCGATCTCCTTGTGGTTAAAGTCACCCATGATCAGGAGCTTTGCCCTGCATGCATGAGCTCTTCTGGCCACTCTAGCCAGTGTGTCAACCAT
>NC_069476.1:21867971-21992971 GCF_026875155.1 Cherax quadricarinatus | reverse complement strand
TGCCTTTGTCATGCCGCAACAGCTTGACAAAGCTCCTGGAGAGCGAAAAGTTGCCACAATAAAATGTCACATTAGTTGCACTTGTGTCCTTTTACCTAACATATTATCGGTAATTCTACCAACATTATTACTATCCGAGGGTTGCCAGGATACAATACAGGATACTGTACAGGATACAGTACAGGATACGGTACAGGATACAGTACAGGATACGGTACAGGATACAGTACAGGATACGGTACAGGATACAGTATGAAAACATACAAGTTGCTGAACTTCTCTTCATCAATTTAGACCTTGGAAATATTTTTTTACCACCACGGAATAAACGTATGCAAAAAACTTTTTAATCATTGCAACAGTTCCATTATGTGGTTACTGATGTCTAAGTACTATTTGAAAACAGTAGAAAAAGTGGCAGTGGCGAGTAAACAAAGTCCACTATTAAGAACAGTTCTACGTCTGGGTGGGTGACTTACATGGCCACAGTAGATAACATTTTAAATAGTAGCGGCCTTGAAGAAATGTTGGCAACAGTAGAAGCTTAGCCATCTGTAAATTATCATGGGGAGCCTAAGCCCGTTGTGATTGTATTGCGCCTGTGTGTATGGGGGGGGGAGGAGGCATTCAGGCTTAATTCATTGAATTGTAGAACAGATCCAATTCCCTAGATCAAGAGCCCCTCATCAGCATCGACGAACGTCCCTTGAGGGAAGCCATTTATAAACTCATGATGGTTATTTTACATCTTTGCTTCACAAACTTGTCAGTCATGTACCTTAAATGTTTTAAGCTTATCAACAGTACAAATCCTTTGAATAAATGTGAAAAATACATTTCCTGTTATTTTTATTTTAAGAATATTTCTGATGTACTTTTGTGTAAGAATAACAAAGAAACTTGATTTATTAAATAAAATTTTCTCAGTATTGGGAAACGACTCAGTTTGTTATGAAATATTAAATATAAATAAAAATACTGAAAAAATATCAGTGATGAACACAGAAATAATAACAATAATACATTCACATAGTACCAGTAAAAAATTCTTTCTTGACTTGTATGGACATAAATACGCTAGTTTGGGTAAACCTTCGCTCTATCTTCCCCTCAAGGAAGGTTCCTTGATGTTGGTGAGGGGCTCTTGATTTAGGGAATTGTATCTGTGCTCCAGTTCCCCGAATTAAGCCTGAATGCCTTCCACATCCCCCCCAGGCGCTGTATGATCCTCTGGGTTTAGCGCTTCCCCCTTGATTATAATAATAATTCGCTCTATCTTCTGTTGCAACTTTTTTTTTCCCTTATTTCTGTTCTATTTAAAATTCTCTGTAATCCTCTAAGAAACATTATTTAATTTAGTGTTTTTTAAAAAATCCAAATTGATTAAAAAAAAAATTTAGAAAAGCCCCCAAAAAATCCAAATTGATAAAATACAATTAAAAAAAAATATGAAAAATAAGAAAATTATGAAAAATAACAAGCCTCCTGTTATGTAAAAAAATTTTTTAATAAATCCTTTTAGACGCAAATATTCTTTTATTTCTTACAAGTTAATGATAATTAAAAAAAATGGGTAATAAGATAATAAATATGAATGAGTTACTTTTTCATGTTTATTATCTTATTACTTATGATTATTTTTTTTAATTATCATTAACTTGTAAGAAATGAAATAATATTTAAGCCAAAAAAAGTTTATCAGAAAAGATTTTTACATAATAGGTGGCCTGTTATTTTTAATAATTTTGTTATTTTTCGTAAGTTTTTGTCATTTTTATTTTATCAATTTGGACTTTTTAAAAAACACTAAATTAAATAATGTTTGTTAGAGGATTACGGAGAATTTTCCGATATTACATACATAATAAAACATGCACAATAAAACTTGCATAATAAATCGCACGTAATACAACGTGTATAATAAAACATGGTTTAGAAAGACACGTAAGCAAACACTATAACATATTTATTAGAAAACGTTTCGGTCCTGGGACCTTGACGTTTTCTAATAAATATGTTATAGTGTTTGCTTACGTGTCTTTCTAAACCAACTTGTCGGTATTTATTACCAAGGTTTATACCATAATAAAACATACAAAATAAAACATAGATTAGCAGATATTTAGCTTTCAAATCATCATTACCATCAAAACTAAGCGCTAAACCCACAATGGTTTAGCATTCGAAGGTTTCCAATAAGGAGGTTATTTATTTGATGGCAGCTAAAAACGTTTATCAAATCGCTTATGCTGAAAATCCTAAGGTTCTCTCCTTTTATCCACGAACTGAAGGAGACGATGAATTGCTTCCCTTTCTGATCTAACCTTCAACAACTCGGACACTAATAATAATTATATTTTTATTTACTACAAGTACATGTACATGGTATACAGACCTAGCTGACATACTATTATATAGAAAGCCCTTTGTTATGCAGAGCATTTCGAGTAAGTTAGGTCAGTTTTGTCCCAGGATGCGACCCACACCGGTCGACTAACACCCGGGTACCTATTTTTTACTGAAGGGAGAACATAGATAACCGGTGTAAGGAAACACTCTCATTGTTTCAACCCTCGCCGGGAATCGAACCCGGACCCTCACTGTGTGAAACGAGAGTTTTAGCCACCAGGCCACGGGCCACATGTTTTAGATTTTCTCCTCATCAAAATTATGTCTGTTATTAGATCAGTCAAATACTTGTGCAACATTTGGGTATCTTTATTCTGGAAACGTTTCGCCAGCCAGTGACTTCTCCAGTCCAATACAGAGAAGAACGGTGGAAGATGAGGAAGAGTTTGAGATATTCACTCCCTTAGCATATGCTCGGTGAAGGCTTATATACTGCAGACAGGAGAGGTGAACCAGTGGTAGGCGGTGTCACCAGTGAAAAAATCAACTGTTATAAACAGGTCATGCGTGTAGGTTAGGCAGGCTTTGAAGATTTACCTGCAACAAGACGGAATTGTGTAAGTGTTTTGAAAACTGACAAGATACCCAGGATAGCTAGATATGGCACAAGTATTTCATTTATCAACTTATATTTGTATTTCCTTAAAGTTCAATATATGGCATTACATGCCCATATGCCTCCCTCCATCTCTCTCTCTCTCTCTCTCTCTATCTCTGACTTATTTTTTATCACAAGGTTGCACCTCAGCTGCCTGCATAAGTTTGTAATGATGTTCCAATTTAATCCCAAGTTTGCTTGTAAAGTTAGCGAGAATCATTGTTGGTCTATGAGGAATATGAGATTATATCTGACGAGCTGTCTCCCTTTCAGCCCTCTCTTTTTCTCACAATATATGTCTATTACACACACACACACACACACATATACATACATACATACATATATATATATATATATACATATATATATATATATATATATATATATATAAATATATATATATATATATATATATATATATATATATATATATAAATATATATATAAATATATATATATATATAATATATATATATTATATATATATATATATATATATATATATATATATATATATATATATATTATATATAAATATATATATATATATATATATATATATATATATATATATATAATATATATATATATATATATATATATATATATTTATTATCACACTGGCCGATTCCCACCAAGGCAGGGTGGCCCGAAAAAGAAAAACTTTCACCATCATTCACTCCATCACTGTCTTGCCAGAAGGGTGCTTTACACTACAGTTTTTAAACTGCAACATTAACACCCCTCCTTCAGAGTGCAGGCACTGTACTTCCCATCTCCAGGACTCAAGTCCGGCCTGCCGGTTTCCCTGAACCCCTTCATAAATGTTACTTTGCTCACACTCCAACAGCACGTCAAGTATTAAAAACCATTTGTCTCCATTCACTCCTATCAAACACGCTCACGCATACCTGCTGGAAGTCCAAGCCCCTCGCACACAAAACCTCCTTTACCCCCTCTCTCCAACCTTTCCTAGGCCGACCCCTACCCCGCCTTCCTTCCACTACAGACTGATACACTCTTGAAGTCATTCTGTTTCGCTCCATTCTCTCTACATGTCCGAACCACCTCAACAACCCTTCCTCAGCCCTCTGGACAACAGTTTTGGTAATCCCGCACCTCCTCCTAACTTCCAAACTACGAATTCTCTGCATTATATTCACTCCACACATTGCCCTCAGACATGACATCTCCACTGCCTCTAGCCTTCTCCTCGCTGCAACATTCATCACCCATGCTTCACACCCATATAAGAGCGTTGGTAAAACTATACTCTCATACATTCCCCTCTTTGCCTCCAAGGACAAAGTTCTTTGTCCCCACAGACTCCTAAGTGCACCACTCACTCTTTTTCCCTCATCAATTCTATGATTCACCTCATCTTTCATAGACCCATCCGCTGACACGTCCACTCCCAAATACCTGAATACATTCACCTCCTCCATACACTCTCCCTCCAATCTGATATTCAATCTTTCACCTAATCTTTTTGTTATCCTCATAACCTTACTCTTTCCTGTATTCACCTTTAATTTTCTTCTTTTGCACACCCTACCACATTCATCCACCAATCTCTGCAACTTCTCTTCAGAATCTCCCAAGAGCACAGTGTCATCAGCAAAGAGCAGCTGTGACAACTCCCACTTTGTGTGTGATTCTTTATCTTTTAACTCCACGCCTCTTGTCAAGACCCTCGCATTTACTTCTCTTACAACCCCATCTATAAATATATTAAACAACCACGGTGACATCCCACATCCTTGTCTAAGGCCTACTTTTACTGGGAAATAATTTCCCTCTTTCCTACATACTCTAACTTGAGCCTCACTATCCTCGTAAAAACTCTTCACTGCTTTCAGTAACCTACCTCCTACACCATACACTTGCAACATCTGCCACATTGCCCCCCTATCCACCCTGTCATACGCCTTTTCCAAATCCATAAATGCCACAAAGACCTCTTTAGCCTTATCTAAATACTGTTCACTTATATGTTTCACTGTAAACACCTGGTCCACACACCCCCTACCTTTCCTAAAGCCTCCTCGTTCATCTGCTATCCTATTCTCTGTCTTACTCTTAATTCTTTCAATAATAACTCTACCATACACTTTACCAGGTATACTCAGCAGACTTATCTCCCTATAATTTTTGCACTCTCTTTTATTCCCTTTGCCTTTATACAAAGGAACTATGCATGCTCTCTGCCAATCCCTAGGTACCTTACCCTCTTCCATACATTTATTAAATAATTGCACCAACCACTCCAAAACTATATCCCCACCTGCTTTTAACATTTCTATCTTTATCCCATCAATCCCGGCTGCCTTACCCCCTTTCATTTTACCTACTGCCTCACGAACTTCCCCCACACTCACAACTGGCTCTTCCTCACTTCTACAAGATGTTATTCCTCCTTGTCCTATACACGAAATCACAGCTTCCCTATCTTCATCAACATTTAACAATTCCTCAAAATATTCCCTCCATCTTCCCAATACCTCTAACTCTCCATTTAATAACTCTCCTCTCCTATTTTTAACTGACAAATCCATTTGTTCTCTAGGCTTTCTTAACTTGTTAATCTCACTCCAAAACTTTTTCTTATTTTCAACAAAATTTGTTGATAACATCTCACCCACTCTCTCATTTGGTCTCTTTTTACATTGCTTCACCACTCTCTTATATATATATATATATATATATATATATATATATATATATATATATATATATATATATATATATATATATATATATATATATATATATATATATATATATATATATATATATATACATATATATATAATATATATATATATATATATATATATATATATATATATATATATATATATATATATATATATATATATATTTTTATTACATAATATGGCACAGAAGATTTAAGAGATACATTGTTGATATAAAGGTGGCATATACGGTACATGTTGTTACGTATGTATCACCGATTATAAGGCGAAAATCTCATCCAGCTCCATTATATATATATATATATATATATATATATATATATATATATAATATATATATATATATATATATATATATATATATATATATATATATATAAATATATATATATATATATATATTATATATATATATATATATATATATATATATATATTATATATATATATATATATATATATATATATATATATATATATGCGCAATAATATCACAATATACATAATAACCACTGTGAAAATGAGTGAATTTCATAATTTCTCACATTATCAAGTACCTGTAAAAATAACAGAACAACAGAAGACATTTTAGGCTGAGATATGACCTTACATATGACCTCACACATGACCCAGCACGCTGAGCGTGTGTAGTGAAGATTTGCTCAGGTCACATGTTAAGTACAATTTATGAGTAATATGTCAGGCATAGTTTAAATTACTCACGAATTCTATTAATTGTAAATTAATTCAATTTATATAACCCTGAACTAATATTCATAATAAAATCAGTACTATTTTTTATAATACTTAATTCTATTATATTTATCTCAACCACGGATCTGATTGATGCAACTTTCTCGGTCTTTTAAAAATCAAAGTTTTAAAATTCTAAGCTTGAACCAAGATTACAAAAAAAAAAAAAATATAGCATTAGAACTGTCAAAGAGTCTAATGCTCTGTTTTTAACCACTCTGATTTTAACCACTCATCTGATTTTCAAAAAGTCGATCTGTAAAAGAAGACAGTAGCTAGAATTCTTCGGATCAAGAGCCCTTTCCTGGCGTCAGGGTCCTCTCTTTGAAGGGCTGGCATAACAAAGACGGGAATAGTGACTAATTTTGTATTGATTCGAGAAAAGGAAGGGCGTCAAATCACTTATGGTCAAATGCTTGGTGAGGAATCTTGCTCCTTTCTGTGCGACATTTTATACATGTTAGCCAGTTAAGACCACAGTCGGATTAACACGAATTACCTGGTGTGTACTTCTGTTCGTTGGAAACTGCACAGAAATTGTAACATTTGTTAATCTTGGTGAAGATAGGTTAAGCTAGACTTGATTAGGTTAGGTTAACCTAGATTTAGTTAACGTATATTAACCTACACTTCCGCATAATTACCAGTGCCATGCACCACCAAATTAAAAATAAATGGATACTTTACGGCTGTACCATAATATTTCAAGGATGCATTACGCCACGAAGGTAAAACAAATATATATATATATATATATATATATATATATATATATATATATATATATATATATATATATATATATATATATATATATATATATATATATATATATATATATATATATACATATATAGGGTAGGATGCTTGCACAGCAGGGCCCCGCTTTACAGCGCTACTCCACAGCCTTTCACTAATGCAGTTTTTTTATTTATGTATTCAGATTTCCTACATTAAATTTATTCACCTTTCACTTTACGCTAAGACGACAATATTTTAAGGTAAGTATTGTGTGTATTATATATACATTTTTCTAGGCCAAACTTTATTGTTCACTTAATATATGATAGTATAAATATGTTATCAGACTTTTATATGCATTTGAAAGCGAAAATAAAGAGCTATGTTTCACTTTGCAGCGATTTTTGCTTTATAACAGTGGTCCGGAACCTAACCTGCTGTATATGCGAGGCCCGCCTGTATAGTGCTACAGTATATCCTGTTACTCTCAATTACACTTCACTGTACATTTTTTTTTTAACTTCCGTGGAATTGGTCGGGATGTTGGTGAGCTATTGAGAAGTGAGATCTATGTTGATTGTTTGACATATTTTTTTTTTTAAATTTGGTTCCTATATTTTTTGTTTTATTTTTATAAACCGAGGTTTTTTTTTGTGTTTGTGCTTGTGTATTTCTGTATGTTTCGTTAGTGTTTTTTTTTTACAGGACTCCAAATGAATAACAACCTAAGGATGACTGAACGTTCTCCTGGCCCAAGTACTCGGCAAATTCTTGGCGTCGTTCCCATCCTGCGAGTGAACGAGTACAATAACAAGGTTACAGAGTAACTCATTCTGTTACCACCGCCATGAAAGTATTCAGTAATTCCAACCATCTTGTGAATGATCATCCTCTTCTACAAAAAGAATTCGGCAGTTCCACACGTCATAGGAAGAGTACTGGACAGAAACGCACTTCCCGTGAGTGATTGTGTGAGTATAATCATAGTGCTGGTCAGAGGCACTCTTCCCGTGAGTGAACATATATGCAAAATTTGACAGTGTCACTTTTCCCCGGAGTAACTAGGTCTCTATACAAAATTGGGCAGTGCCACTCACCCAGTTAGAGATACAATACAGAGAGTGTTTGGAAGTGCCACTCATACTGAGCGATCATATCTCTACATAATGATGGACACTGCTGCCACTCACCAGTTAGGTACAATACAGTGTTGGACAGTGCCACTCACTCAATGTGAGATACAATACAGTGTTGGACGGTGCCACTCACTCAGTGTGAGATACAATACAGTGTTGGACGGTGCCACTCACCCAATGAGAGATACAATACAGTGTTGAACAGTGCCACTCTCCCAGTGAGAGATACAATACAGTGTTGGACAGTGCCACTCACCCAATGAGAAATACAATACAGTGTTGGACAGTGCAACTCACCCAATGAGAGATACAATACAGTGTTGGACAGTGCCACTCACCCAATGAGAGACACAATACGGTATTGGACAGTGCCACTCAACCTGAGTGAACATATCTCTATGTTGGGCAGCGTCCTCACCCTGTGAGAGACCACACTGTCATATAGAGAATATTTTGACAGTGCCACTCACCTCAAAAGTGAAAATAACACTGGTCAGAGTTGTAGAGTGCCATGCATCCTCTGAGTGAATATAGCTACTAATAATTCACTACTGCCCCAACTCGTGCATCCGCCAGTGCCACAGTTGACTCTATAATTGGGAGTAAATATTAATTACTTCCTCCACAAATAATCATCACCATAATTACACTGTCTAAATTTTTCATAAACAACAGTGTTTCTAACTTTAAAAAAGCCAGTTGTGTTATTTTTAGTTTCACCGTAATTTGTTTTATTAAAAGCATCATAAATAAGGGGTATATATTTTGTAATTATTTGTGTTGTATTTATGCAGTTCAATGATTTATTATTATTGTTAATTATAATTTTATTTACAAAAGTAAATGTACATGGTATACAGTCCTAGCTGACATTAATGACATACTATATAGAAAGCCGCTTGTTATGCAGAGCATTTAGGCAAATTAGGTCAATTTTGTCCCAGGATGCGACCCACACCAGGTACCTATTTTATTGATGGGTGAACAGTGACAACAGGTGTTTTATGGAAACTTTGCTTTCACACAGTATGTAATATCTAGATTCAGAGATGCCTCTTGTCGCCCCTTGTTCCACTCGACACCATACATAGTTACAACCGTCATCTGCATGCATCTAAAGACGATAGATAAGCACCTTTGTATACACAAACGATAGTCACAATCTAGGTGCGATAGATAGGCACTGCTTTCCAATCGACCTACGATTAACCTAATAAATGAACAGTATTACACATATTTTAAGTCCAAAATATCTTGCATAAAAATTAGACGTGTTTCTGTAGCTGCCTGAGCTATGAAAACTATCCCTGTATCCTATAACCCTAGCCCTGTCTTCCTCGCTAAATGACTGGTGCAGAGTGCGGTATAATCCTGCATGATGCAAAATAAATAGCACATGAACTTTAAAACTCTCATGAAACCCAGGAGCTGTAGATCGACACTATTAAGAGAGTTACACTGAAAATATTTATGTAGTAACATAGAATACTAAGATAAAACAGTTAATAGTTGAAATACAAGAAAAACAACATAAAACTAGAGAAAATACATATTAGTAAGAACTTAACTAAGCGTTTTTTTGATATGCGATAGAGACAACATTCTAAATTTGTTAAACTTGAAAACAGCACAAAAAAAGGCAGCTTTTCATTATTTTTTAGTTTTATTTTCGCAGTTTTATGTTATTTTCGCTTCTCTACAACCTTAAGGACATTGTTGTACTGAACCACCAAGTTGAACGGCAACTTAGCACGTGTTGAAGCCGCTGATAATTCTAACCTTGTTCTAAGATACTCATTGATAATTCAAACCTTATTCTAACAGACTGATAATTCCAACCCTGTTCGAAGATACTGATAATTTAAACCTGATAATAATATAATATTTTTGTTTCTACACGTACATGTACGAGGTATACAGCACTAGGTGACATCAATGACATACTGCTACACGTACATGTACGAGGTATACAGCACTAGGTGACATCAATGACATACTGCTACACGTACATGTACAAGGTATACAGCACTAGGTGACATCAATGACATACTGCTACAGTACATGTACAAGGTATACAGAACTAGGGACACAATGACATACTCTATGAGAAAGCCACTTGTTATGCAGACATTTCGGGCAAATTAGGTCCCGTTTTTGTCCCAGGGGAGCGACCACACCAGTACAATAAACATCCAGGTTCCATTTTGCTGATGGGTGAACATAGGACATGCCGTGTAAGAAAACACGCTCAATGGTTTAACCTCGCCGGAATCGAAACACGGACTTTGACCGTTGTTGATGCAGAGCTTTATCCACAGGCCAATAATTACTGATAATCCGAACCGTATTCTAAGATATGATAATTCGAACCTGTTGTAAGATACTGATTACTAACTTTGTTCGAAGTAAGAATATTAAGGTTGACAGTTTAAATCCATCAGAGGTGGCATTCAATATATCTACATGGAAACAAGTATCAATTCGCACACTTACACTCAAGCCATCCACTTCTACGTTGTAATTAAGGATATGGCAAACACTGATAAGTTGAAACCTATCAGAAGAGGCATTTCCAGTCTGCACGGAAACTAATAATCCATTTTTCATGTTAAACTGACAAATTTTATATGTAGAGCCTAAATCTTTAGTGAATCTTACTTTTTAGGTTGATTCATCAGACAATTAACTGTATTCACTGTAGATAATATCACAGAATTTTGAGCAATAAAATTAACAAACTGGTACCTGCACACACACTAATAACCAAACAAACCTTTTTTTAAAAATAGGATACACAAGTGTTGAGAGTTTGAAGGCGATCAGAGGAGGAGTTTTGTTGTTATCATCAGAAACGCTGTTATTTACATCCTTAAATAATTTGCAATTTATTAATTTAAATTATAATTTAAATATTCACTTAAGGTGAACAAAAAGGTGAAGAAGTTCAAAAGCAGATCTGAAGAGGCGTCTGTCAAGTTATATTTAATCTTGAGGGAAGATAAGGAATATAAGTACCATAAACCCCCAAAAATAATTCCTGTCGAGGCTACTATTAAGTTGATAATGTAAAAAGGGCACATTCAAGAGGTCTTTCACTCAGGGGAGGGGTTGAATAACTAAAATTATCGAAAGCAGCGTCCAATATCAACTGCAGAATGTTTTAGGCTAGCATAAGCGAGGCTCAAAGCATCCTTTGTATCTATAGCGGGGCTATAGGATTTCTCCCGTCTCATAATGTCAGCTTTGAAGCTAGGAAGTCTTCATGTGACAATCCCGAATGGAGAATTTTTCTTCATTTCTAACGCAAAAATGAGCTCTGTATGTACCTCAGTGTGGAGGGCGTTATCAGTGGTATAGCGACGCTCGCATAATTACCCACTGATCGATTCCCTTATAGGATGCTATAAATTCAAGGGGAAACAAAAACAATATCGCTTAATTATTTCGTGGTATTACAACTTGTTCCGCAGGCAGGGAGGTAGACCGTATTTTAACAATTGGTGTTCTACTGTACTGACTCGCCTCAGTCCCTCTAATACGTTTGTTTTATTTATTATTATTATTATTAAAGATTAGCGTATTCTCCGCCAGGGCCTTTTATAAGTGGTTGGCACGGCTTGGCTCCCTCTTTAGGGAGTGTCTGGACTTAGGTCTGTTCCAAGTTCATGTGAGAAGGCACAGTACCTCATATTTCTTTCGGGACCAACTGTCCCAGGCTAGCCCAGCTAGGCCTTTGGTCTGTCATCCCCGCCAAGGGGGCTAATGGGAATAATGTCTGTCTTGTGAGCTGGTAAGGCTCGGGCTCAGGCACCTACCCAATACCATAGAAGGGTTAGGCATTTAGGGTCGATCTTGATTTTAGTTTTAGTTAGCAAGGCAATGTTAAATTACGTTAAATTATCTTAGATTAGGTTAATTTATGTTAGATTTGGTTGTTAAATTAAGTTATATGAGGTTAAGATAGATTAGGTTTTGTAGGATATTTTAAGTCATGTTTGATTATGCTAGGTTAAGTTAGATTAAGTTTGGCAATGTTAGATTAAGTCATCATTACATCAATAATTATTTAGTGGACAGGTAATTATGATGCAATTAATCCATGTTCCTTAATATGAGGTGTTCAGCCCCATTGCCTTAGGCTGTTTTATGTTATACTATTTTAATCTAGGTTGTGTTAGGTTATGCTAGGTTTGGATACGTTAGGTTTGAGTAGATTATTTTACAATAGGTTATAATGTAATGTTATAAACCGAACATTATTATCTTTATCAAATAATTAGATTTGGTTTAAGTTAGATTTGATTAGGTTAGGTTAAGTTATATTACGCTATGTTGGTTTAAGTAAGTTTAAGTTAAATTAGGTTAAGATAGCTTACGTTGCGTTACGTAAGATAACATTACCTTTGGTTAAGTAGGGTTATATTAACATCAGTTAATCAAATTTAATCATAAGGAATAAATACAATGAATCACATGAGTTTCACTGTTTACAGGAACGAACTATCAACTGGGAACCAGTGAGATAGTTGGAACAGAGAAAATATACTAAAAACCATTGTTTCCATGTCACTGACAGTCGCTTTTTCCAGTTTTGAGTTATAAGAAAAAAAACGACGGCTTCGTAGGAGGATGAGTCGCTTGTAAACAATGTCATCCTGGGAAATCAGACTTGGAGATGTGTGAGCTTCTTGAGTGTGCAAAGAAAGTTGATGACTTTTCTTAGTAAGCTTGAATACACTATCTGTGCGAGTCTGTGATAGTTTATACGGGAGCTATATGGTGAGAAATATAAGCTAGCTTTGTTTTCAAGGCATGTAGCATCACTTACGATGGGTTTGGTACACGAGGTAATGAAGCTTGACGGACTGGAAAAATTCTTCAACAAGATGACGGATTCATGAAGCATTCTGCTATGGGCCTATGGTAACTTGAAAGGTTTCACTCCAGAACTACTAAAGTTGCTATTACTTAGAGAGAGAGAGAGAGAGAGAGAGAGAGAGAGAGAGCTAAAGAGAAAGGCGCTAGCAGAACCTCTAACTCGCATCTTTCAGCACTGCCTAATACAGTGTAAATGGCCTTCTCTGTGAAAATAGGCAAATGTAGTCTCTGTTCACAAAAAGAAGAGCAGAGTAGAAATCAACAACTGTAGACCAGTGTCACTCCTGTCAATCACTGGCAAGATCCTTGACACAATAACTTCAAGACAAATCACAGTTTTCCGACTACAACTCACTACTTTTTGACCGTCAATATGGCTTCAGGAAAGGTTACTCTGCTGCTGATCTGTTGTTAAACCTCTCCACTAAATGGCACCATTCACTGGATGAATCCAAAGTCAGCTGTGTGGTAGCACTGGACATTGCTGGTGCTTTCGACCAAGTGTGGCACCAGGGCCTCTTGGCAAAACTGCAAGCACTGGGAATTACAGACTCTCCTCAGTAATTACCTCCATGATAGATCTCTAAGGGTAGTTCTCAATGGAACAGAATCAGCAAGATATCCTACAGGGGCAAGTGTTCCACAAGGAAGTGTGCTGGGACCATTGTTATGGAATGTCTACATCAATGGTCTTCTTCATCTCATCCCAGATTCCCATGCATATGCAGACGACTGTACACTGACATTTACTTATCTAAGATAAGAAATGCCATCTGCTCTAAGTTACATCAATCACCAGCGAAGAGCTATATCAGGTTTTGGAAACTGATGGCAGTTAACATTTGCACCTGAGAAGACAAATGATGACGGTTTCTAGGCACCTTGATGGTAATAACAGAGCAGTAGTAAGTATTTCGCCCCAAGGATATCAACGGCTTCCCCTGGGGGGGGGGATGCCGTTGATATCCTTGGGTTGAAATTTGACTCCAAACTGACCATGAAGAACCACGTAAATCTTGCAAACAAGGCAGCCAGGACGCTTACAACGCTTCGACGTATCTCGCATCTGTTTGAGAGTAGGGGTTGCAAGATTCTGTGCGAGGCACAAGTACGCTCACACATTGAGTATGCTCCACTTTCTTGGTTTACCTGCCCCCCCCCTTTCGTCTGCGACTGCTTGACTGAGTACAGAACAGAGCAATACGTCTCATCTCTCGCCTGGACCCATCCTGGATAGATCTGTCATTTCAGCAGAGCCTTCAACACAGGAGGGATGTGGGTGGCCTCATTGTTATGTACAAGGCCAATATTGTCAAAGTACCACACTTGGATCCACTTCGAGGATAGCGAGAAACAAGCTTTGATGCCACAAGACGGGCAGAAAGCAGCAACTTGACTCTGGCTGTACCCTTCTCCAGAACATCACTCCATCTGAGATCATATATACCCAGATGACTCAAGTATGGAACACATTCGTACAGCAATATGATGTCAACGAGATAAAGTTAGTTGATCAAATGAAAATGCTGGCACACATATGGCTCCAACTTCATCCTGTTCCCTACTTGTATGTTTCATAACAATAAAAATGCTTTCAAATGAGCTGATGTAGGTAACAGCTCTTAGCCTGCCAATAAAGTTAGGAATCCTTAACTTGTCAATAAAGTTAGGGATCCTTAACCTAACCTTGTCAAACCTATTTAAAAAAAGACAAAGAGAAAGAGAGAGAGAGAGAGAGAGAGAGAGAGAGAGAGAGAGAGAGAGAGAGAGAGAGAGAGAGAGAGAGAGAGAGAGAGAGAGAGAGAGAGAGAGAGAGAGAGAGAGAGAGAGAGAGAATCATTATTTTCAAGGGAAAGCGTTAAACCAATAGGGGTCATGGAGTTGTTGAGTCAAGGGAACTTGGCAATCATTTTAAGAGCGAGGAGGGACACCAGTCAACCATTAACCTGCTAAAGCAATGAATCACTCCTTTAATCAGTCTCAAAATTATTCATTTAATTAACCAATCCTCAGAAAATTTACTGAGACAGGGAACGGATAAATCTGTCGTCTGTGAATTATGTATCATGTATGTCAGTATATACATGTTCACAGCTTACATGAAGATTCATCCTTTTAGAACAGCGGTGAAATATACTTGCGCAGTATCTTAGATAACTTAGGTAAGACAAGTTATTCCACATTACGTAAAGTTAGGTTCCTATATTAGTTTTGGTACAAAATAAAAACTCATACACACTTGCCTGAACAAAATTAAGTTTTCGCGAGGTAGGAGGTGCGAGTTTTCGTGTATTCCATCCATTTTGTTACTGAAATGTTCATGTAATCTGTCTGCATGGGAAAAAATAGGTTATTTAAAAGGTAAGGTATAACTTCAGGAACAGGAGAAGTGTTCCCTGACGCGGGTCTAAGTCATATGATGACCCACCACTGGAGCTTTTGGTCATCTGACTGAGGATTTTAGCTGGCTTAACTGTCCACCTCTTTAAAATTCATGGTTATGATTATAACCATATGTATTTAACACAGGTAAGCTGTCCTGACTTGACGAAGTGAGCATAACGTTGTTTGAATATAATTTTGACCTGTTGTACGTGCCTTTGATCGTTATCTATCTACGTGTTTTTGCCTTAAGAATCAGAGAGTGAGTCTTGTGAGAAGACCTCTGAATATTTTTAAGTGTTGTCAAGTCGGCTTCCTTATGTGTTTCCAAGCTAGCTTTCTCGGGTGTTGCTAAGTTGGATGTCTCGGGTGTTGCTAAGATGCTTCCTCGGGTGTTGCTAAGCTGGCTTCCTCGGGTGTTGCTAAGCTGGCTTCCTCGGGTTGCTAAGCTGGCTTCCTCGGGTTGCTAAGATGGCTTTCTCGGGTGTTGCTAAGATGGCTTTCTCGGGTGTTGCTAAGATGGCTTCCTCGGGTGTTGCTAAGATGCTTCCTCAGGTGTTGTTAAGATGGCTTCCTCGGGTGTTGCTAAGATGCTTCCTCAGGTGTTGTTAAGATGGCTTCCTCGGGTGTTGCTAAGATGGCTTCCTCGGGTGTTGCTAAGATGGCTTCCTCTGGTGTTGCTAAGCTGGCTTACTCGGGTGTTGCTAAGATGGCTTTCTCGGGTGTTGCTAAGATGGCTTCCTCGGGTGTTGCTAAGATGGCTTTCTCGGGTGTTGCTAAGATGCTTACTCGGGTGTTGCTAAGATGGCTTCCTCGGGTGTTGCTAAGATGGCTTCCTCGGGTGTTGCTAAGCTGGCTTACTCGGGTGTTGCTAAGATGGCTTTCTCGGGTGTTGCTAAGATGGCTTCCTCGGATGTTGCTAAGATGGCTTCCTCGGGTGTTGCTAAGATGGCTTCCTCGGGTGTTGCTAAGATGGCTTCCTCGGGTGTTGCTAAGATGGCTTCCTCGGGTGTTGCTAAGATGGCTTCCTCTGGTGTTGCTAAGATGGCTTTCTCGGGTGTTGCTAAGATGGCTTCCTCGGGTGTTGCTAAGATGGCTTCCTCGGGTGTTGCTAAGATGGCTTCCTCGGATGTTGCTAAGATGGCTTCCTCGGATGTTGCTAAGATGGCTTCCTCGGGTGTTGCTAAGATGGCTTCCTCGGGTGTTGCTAAGATGCTTCCTCGGGTGTTGCTAAGCTGGCTTCCTCGGGTGTTGCTAAGATGGCTTCCTCGGATGTTGCTAAGATGGCTTTCTCGGGTGTTGCTAAGATGGCTTCCTCGGATGTTGCTAAGATGGCTTCCTCGGATGTTGCTAAGATGGCTTCCTCGGGTGTTGCTAAGATGGCTTCCTCGGGTGTTGCTAAGATGGCTTCCTCGGATGTTGCTAAGATGGCTTCCTCGGGTGTTGCTAAGATGGCTTCCTCGGGTGTTGCTAAGATGGCTTCCTCGGGTGTTGCTAAGATGGCTTCCTCGGGTGTTGCTAAGCTGGCTTCCTCGGGTGTTGCTAAGATGGCTTCCTCGGGTGTTGCTAAGATGGCTTCCTCGGGTGTTGCTAAGCTGGCTTCCTCATGAGAACAATGTCTTTGGTGGTACCTTAATTAATAAACTAGCTTTGTAATTAAGATACATACACATCTTAATGTGTATACACAGATGTACACTGCTCTAGATACACACACTGACACTGACACACATTGACACACACACACACACACACACACTTCTCTTTCACTCTCTTTATATCTCTCTCTTATTATATATATATATATATATATATATATATATATTATATATATATTATATATATATATATATATATATATGCAAAACAACCACTGTGAAAGAATAAAGAAATTCCAAGCGCTTTCGCGATTACTGACATTATCAAGAACAATGATAATGTGAGTAGTCACGAAATCGCTTGGAATTTCTCTTTTCTTTCACAGAGGTTGTTTTGCATATCCTAAAATCACCTGTTTACTCTGACCTTATTTCATATATATATATATATATATATATATATATATATATATTATATATATATATATATATATATATATATATAAATAATATATATATATATAAATATAGGGGGTACTACCTCTAGAACTGTCATAGGGACCCTCATCCTCAGAGAAAAGAATAACTTGCTTCAGGGAATAAATCAAGGTTTTTCCTGAAGCTGTTTGAGAATTTTCTCCTACCACCCCCCCTATAGTTCAAGTATTTTTATTTAAAGACAAAATACGTTTTATATATATATATATATATATATATATATATATATATATATATAAGTATATATATATATATATATATATATATCTAAATATATATATATAATATATTATTATATAATTTATATATACATATATATATTATATATATATATATATATATATATATATATATATATATATATATATATATAATATATATATATATATATATATATATCTTTATCTCTCTCTCTCTCTCTCCCCTCCATAGTTCTCCTGGTGTTTACTTTTCACCAGATGAACTTTCTCATATGCATCTCATCCAGCCTCCCACCTTCCCACCAGCATGTGGTTCTTTCCTCAGCACTCTACTATAAATATTGGAAACTGGAATTAAGTGGAGCCCAGACGCTTGTATTGTTTTGATCAAGCTCCTTCTCTTTTTCCTTTTGAAATTCTTCTGCTACTTCTGCTTTAACTGGTACTGCTGCTGCAACTACTGCTGCTGCTGCAACTACTACGGCTACTAGTGCTGCTGCTGCCAATACTGCCACTGATAATACTACTTCTGCCGCTGCTGCTACCACCACCATACTACTACTGCAGCTGTCACCACTACTGCTGCTGTGGAAATAAATGGTATAAAAATACCGACACAATGGAAATATAAACACTTAAGCAGTATAATGTGACCCTTTATTGACAACGTTTCGCCCACGCAGTGGGCTTTATCAAGTCACAAACAGATCTACTTAGGTGAAACATACGTGAGTATATATAGAATGAGAGTGCTGGGTCAGGTGGAGAAAGCTGCATGTGACAATCTTCCGAGTAGAGTGAAAAATTCTAAAAACTTGGGTAGCTTTTAAAAGAGATTGGATAAGTCTATTAGTGGATCATGTGCAGTTTTTCTCGATTCTTATGTTCTTATGTGGGATAGCGATGAAGAGGTTTCTTGGCGAGAAGTTCGGCTATGTTATAGAAGCCGTTGTTCTGGGTGAAGTTGTTGGATGTACAGATAAGTGATGATTCCAGGATTCTTCGGTAATGAGTGTTGTCTTCCCTGGCGATAAGTCTTGCGTTTCTGTAGTTTATTAAATGGTTGTGTGAATTTCGGTGTTGAACACCGTGTACTTAGCTCTGTGAAGACCTGTTTGTGCGTCTCTGTGAATCTGAACCAGGATGCCCTCTCTTGAGCAACTTTACCAGCAACTGAAAGAAGAGCTTAGGGCTGCTAAGCTGGAGATACGGCAATTAACGGAGGAGAACAAGAGGATTCGTAGTAATCCTCCTGTTGTGAGTCCCCAGGTTAAGAGGGGAACTTGGTCAGTGGCCGGGGAACATGGAACCAAGCTGAGGATCAAGAAGACTGTTGGAGAGGCAGAAACAACGAGAAACCAGAAGACTACTGTGGAAACTTCCAACCCATTTTCGGTGCTACCTGACGAATATGGGTGTTCTACTGGGAATGCCACAACGAGCACCAAGGAAGGATTGGCTGACGTGAGTGAGACATCCCTAGAAACACCAACGAAGACTATCGAGAACGTCTTGACGAATTCCACAAGTGAAGGTGTAGTGCTACCTAACGAATGTGAGTCGACTACTGGGAACATCACGACGGACGTCGACAAGGAAGGTAAAAACATTGTTGTTGTTGGGGATAGCCAGATTAGGTACATGGATAGGGCATTCTGCTTGAAAGATAGGAGTAGGAGGCAGAGAGTGTGTTTTCCTGGGGCTGGGATGAAGGATATTGTTAGCCGTCTGGATGGCATTATGAGAGGTAATGGGAGAAATCCTATTATCTGTCTCAGTGCTGGAGGCAAAGATGTTGGCAGACGTAGGAGTGAGGACCTGATTAGCAAGTATTGGTTAGCAATAGAGATAATTAGGAGGAAGGGTGGGAAGCCTGTCATATGTGGTATTTTACCAAGGAGAGGAGTTGGAAATGAATTGTTGTCAAGGGCAATTGGTGTCAATTGCTGGCTGGACAAATACTGTAAGGAAAATGCGGTAACATTCATTGACAACTGGGACCTCTTTTTTGGCAGAAATGACATGTATGCCAGGGATGGGGTTCACTTATCTAGGTCTGGGGTGGGAGCACTGGCCAACGCAGTGGAGGGAGCTGTTAGGTCTTTAAACTAGGAATAGTTAGTGGTATGGGTTTTGGCGGGAAAACAGTGAAGTCCCAGTGTAATAATATGAGTACTAGGAGAACTAGTAATAGGAAAAACGAGGTGGATATTGGAAAACCAGTGGCACTAGGTGACAATGACAGTAATAGATTTAGTGGAATAACAGAAAGGAGCAGGAAAGGTAACGAGAAAGGAGGGTCCTTAAATATATATTACACAAATAGTCGTAGTGCTAGGAATAAGATAGACGAGTTGAGACTAGTTGCTAGTGCAGGTAACATTGATGTATTTGCCATAACTGAGACGTGGTTCAATACGAAAAATCGGAACATGCCTGGTAGATAAGACACATAGGCAACATTTAGGCAACTTTATTCCGAAACGTTTCGACTACAGAGTAGGCTACTTCAGTCGAGTACAGAAAGTAGGCAGGAGCAGTAGAGATGTGAAGACGATGTAATCAGCCCATCACCCTTGAAGTCGTAGATTTGAGGTTGTCAGTCCCTCAGCCTGGAGAAGTTCTGTCCCAAAGTCTGGAACTAACTGAAGATCAAGCGACAGTGTTGAGACTTAAGTGTTTATATTTCCACTACTGCTGCTGATACCACTACTACTGCTGCTGATAACGCTACAACTGTTGCTGATACCACTACTACTGCTGCTGATACTGCTACTACTGCTGCTGATACCACTACTACTGCTGCTGATACCACTACTACTGCTGCTGATACCGCTACTACTGCTGTTGATACCACTACTACTGCTGCTGATACCACTACTACTGCTGCTGATACCGCTACTACTGCTGCTGATACCACTACTACTACTACTACTACTACAACTGTTACTGCTGTTGCTGATACCACTACTACTACTACTACAACTGTTATTACTGCTGCTGATACTGCTACTACTACTACCACAACTGTTACTGCTGCTGCCACCAATACTACTATTACTGCTGTTAATGCGACTGCTGCTAATGTTACACTACTGCTGCCAGTACTACTGGTACCACTCCTACTGCCTCTAATATTACACTACTGCTTCCACCACTACAGTTGTTGATTATTTATTCTACTACTGCTATTATTGCTGCCAACGCTGCTGCTGCTGCTGCTGTTGCTGATACTACTACTACTGAGATTAAGACACATGTGCAACATCTGGGTATCTTTATTGTAGACGTTTCGCCATCCAGTGGCTTTATCAATACAAATTCTAGGACATAACTTGAAGACAGTAGAACTATGTACAGAAGATGAGGTAATCAGTCCCTCAACCTAGGAGTAGGTGCGAACAGCACCATAGTCGTGGAGATTCTGAAGCAGAAGAAAGAATCCTGGCGCTTATATAGTAACGTCAGGTGTAGCAGACGAGGGCATATTCACTGGTAGGCGGGATTCCCCAGTGGAAGTAGGTCCTTCCCAAAGAGATGGGTTAGTTGTAGTAGTAGTTGTCGTAGTCGTACACACTACTACTACTACCACCGCCACCACTGCCACCATCGCCGCCACTGCCACCACCACCCACACCACCCACCACCCCTTCTACTACCACTACTGCAACGGCCTCTAATACTGTTTTCACTACAACTAGTATTACTGCAACTCTTACTACTACTACTACCATAAATACAGAGTAACATATCACGTATACCATTACCATGCAACTGCAACTACTACTATTACTACTGCTACTGCTGCAGCTATTGACATTGTCACTGTGCTACTCTAAAACTATTCTAATTCAAATACAAATGAGTCCACGAAAAAATGACAATAGTTTCATTACAATGAAATTCAATATACTGTACACATGATTTCACGACAGCGGCCTCAGTAGTGTATTAAATAAACACTGAACATCAGTACTTATAGTGTCAGAATGTTTGCAAAAATTTAATTCCCAACACAATACAATTAAATGACAGATAACTCCAACAGATTATCTAAAAGTCATATTTAATCTCAGTGCCTCACCTAGATGAAAAATATTGAAATAAAAGAGATACTACAATGATATTCCAACAAAATAGCTTTATTACTTGGATTTATACCAATTTTTTTTTGTTTACACAAATCAATTTTACAGGCTAAGAGCTGTTGTCCTGCCTCAGTTGATTTCAGAGCCCAGCTGTAAGGTATACTGCCATACCAGAGGATGCGACCCACAACAGCCGATTAACATCCAGTTGCCTACATACTGCTAGGTGAACAGGGACAGCAGGTGTAACAAAATATGCCCAGCGTTTCCACCAATGCCGGGGATCGAACCACAATCCCCGGCTGAGCTGAGTATGCTGCCAACCGAGTCCTTCCATTAAGAGCTTTGCAAGGGGATATGGAATTAGTATGGTGGTGTATGGCTGTGTAAATGGATAGGAGGGATCCTTCCATACAACCAGCCAATGCTACACGACGGTACTCCTGGTAGGCAATTAAGACTACCGAACTAGTCCTATCTGAAATTAATTAAGCAAAGAAGTGTAGAGATGCATCCACACCCACCCACACACGTGCATATCCCCTTCTCACACACACACACACAAACACACACACACAAGCTGCTACTACAACTGAACTGCTGACTTGATGCTGGTGAGGGGCTCTTGATCTAGGGAATTGGATCTGTGCTCCAGTTCCCTGAATTGAATCTGAATGCCTTCCATCCCCCCTCCCCACATCCTCTGTATAATCGTATGGGTTTAGCTCTCCCCCATGATAATAATAATAATAATACTTTATAATAATAATAATAATATAATAATAATAATAATAATAATAATAATAATACATGAATAAGAACATATAAAAATAAAAAATATAATAATAATAATAAAAAAATAAATAATCTAATAAAATATAATAATATAAAATTGCCAGAAGCTAGCAACAGATCACACTTAATGACTACAAACACTATATCGACTAAGAAGACTTCAACTGATTGCAGAGTCAGTGAGTTTGCTAATTCGATACAAAAACTTCGCATTGAGAGGAGCCAATAAAGAGCTTGGAAAAATATTACATAATAATAATAATAATAATAATATATATTTACTACAAGTACATGTACAAGGTACACAGGTCTAGTTGACATCAGTGACATACTACTATATAGAAAGCCGCTTGTTATGTTGAGCATTTAGGACAAATTAGGTCAGTTTTGTCCCAGGATGCGACCCACACCAGTCCACTAACACCCAGGTACCCATTTTATATTGATGGGTGAACAAGGACAGGAGGTGTCTTATGGAAACACGTCCCTAATGTTTTCCAGCCGTACCGGAAGAGATTCGAACTCCGAACCTCAGTGTGTGTGAGCCGAATGCGCTAGCGATCGACGAATTAATGGCCTGAAACGCCACGCCTGTATGAAGTATAAGTAAACACAAAGTATACCTGGATAATACGTGTCCACAACATATATGAGCTTTCCTAAGAGTCTACCATATTGATAATACAATATAAATAAATGTATAAGAGTTTTAAACACATATTTCTAACATGACAGGTGTTTATTCTTTTCCTTGAGATATTCTAGCTTCAGCTATTTAATACTTACAAGGAATAAATATGCAAACATACATACTGGAATAATCAGTAATGGTGTATGCACAGCTGCGGAAAACAGTTCCTGGACACTTTCTTCTTGGTAGAAATACTAACTGGAAAGTCAGGTTATAGTAAACAAAGTCGTAAAGTTTATTTTCATGAATGAATTAGCATAGATTATAGCGACAGTGGTGATTGGCTGACAAAATTAATTGCCGGTACTTTCTGTGTATCTAATAAAAGTTGATTTATGATTGCAAACATGAATAAATTATCGCCTGGATAACATATCCAGTATAATAAAAGAATATAAATTATTTGAAAAGGTGACCGAATGTATTGTAAGGTAAGTTTAAGGGAAGTTTTAGTATCATTTATCAGTCATATCTACTCAGATGATGCATAATTTTGGTGTTTGGTAAATGGACACACACTAATGTGACATTTTATTGTGGCAACGTTTCGCTCTCCAGGAGCTGTGTCAAGCTGTTAAAAACATTACAAGGACACAATGTTTGACCTTTAGTCCCTCAAGATTGACTACTGTGTAGCTGGTTGGCAAGACAGACGAGTTTTCACTTTCACGGTTATGGCCTTTCACCGGCTAACAAATAGTTTAAGTTGTTATTTCACTAGTACAGAACAATAACCTGCCTTCTCCTGGAATAATTTATTTCAGTTATTCATTCTATTTCTTTGGATATCTTTAAAAATTAGTTAGACGAATATCTGAGTAAGAACTGATGAATTTGAATAGGACTTATGTAAGGTTATGTAATGTTAAAAAATCTTCCATTAAATAAACATTATGGCAAGCTTTCACTGTTAAACATATACACTGATAAACGGCAGAGTATATGCTAGTGCTGAGTTGAGGTTGTGGTCGGGGTTGGAGAGAAGAATTACCGCTCCAAACCACAGCCAATAATATTAAGCTGTAGAATTATAAATGCTGTAGACAATAGGCACATAAATGACCCCAGCAGTAGGAGTCATGCATTTCGCTGTTTACGGCAGTATGGGGCGGATCATTGATGGGAAAAGGAAAGAGGCATTCGACTGCTTTTGATATAAATTTTCAGCAACACTGCGTTAAAACATTCGTGATCCATGGTTTTTCTCCTCACCACTGCTCTGTTCTGATGTAGATTCGCCGGTATAATCGCCGGCCCGGGTCTTTTCCAAGAAGTGGCCTGGCCTTGGCTCCCTGTCGTGGGAGTGTCTCAGACCAATGTCTGTCATGGGAGGTACAAGTACCTCCTCGTCTTCTGAGACCAGCTGTCCCAGGCCTAGCCCCATTCTCCGCCCCAACGGAGCTCGGAGGGAGAAGCTAGGCACCTTGGGCTGCCACAAACCTCGCCCACACTGGGCTCGAAGGGTGTGGCAGCTGCATAGCACCAGAGAATGTCAGAAGGTACAAAGACAACAAGCACTACAGGATCCTTTTAGAGCCAGACCCCAGTTTTGGGCATTAAGCCTGAGCTCTGGGGAAGCTCAAGAATGCCTCTTGCTGTGTGTGTTGCTGCTTCTGTTACAAAAAATCTCTCGAATTGTTATGAATACCACATGTAGGTTCATTTCATTACTTTTTCCAAGGTTTAATTATGTCTCACTTGATGGATTTAGTTTTTTCTTGGAACTATAAAACATACCAGTATGATATTAAATATTCTTTGGCACACACACATTCCTAGGTTTGCAGATGAAATATTGAAAATTAATTATGAGAGAGGAGAATAACACTTGAGGTTTTCTTTTTTCTTCATGCAAGGGAATCGTGTAATAATGTTGGTAGAAATTACCGACAATGTGTTATATAAAGGAATACATATGCAACTGATGTGATAGTTTAATGTTACAACTTTTCGCTCTCCAGGAGCTTTGTCGGGCACTTAAAAACAAATAGAAAAACAGAAGATATACAAAGGTAACAAGGATCCTGAACTACCATTTCAAACACTACTGAGAAGAGGCAGTTTCGTCATCTCTGAAGTATTAGTGAGAGTTATTCTCAAAACAATGATCCCTGCCATCACATAGCAACCAAGAGTTACATCCACTACTACTACTACTACTACTCCTACTATTACTGTTACTACTATTACTGATACTATTGCCATCACTATTATTTCTACTATTACCATTACTACTACTTCTACTATTACCATTACTACTACTACTATTTCTTCTCCAGGTACTACTACTATTATACTACTAGTACTACTGCTGTTACTGCTACTATTTTTCCTACTATTACTGTTGTTATCACTACTACTACAATTTCTTCTACTATTATTGTTGTTACTACTACTGCTACAATTTCTTCTACTATTATTGTTGTTACTACTACTGCTACAATTTCTTCTACTATTATTGTTGTTACTACTACTGCTACAATTTCTTCTACTATTATTGTTGTTACTACTACTGCTACAATTTCTTCTACTATTATTGTTGTTACTACTACTGCTACAATTTCTTCTACTATTATTGTTGTTACTTCTACTGCTACTACTAATGCTACTTCTCTTATTACTACTAACTATTACTACAACAATTATCATGGTCCAGTTAGGGTTCTTCAGTGTAAATGATTTTTGACCTCGTAATATTACCTATACGTATCTTGTACCACTGCATTGTTTGTAACAACTTTTCAGAACTCTGGAGAGCGAAACGTTGCTATAATAAAATGCCATATTAGTTGAGCATATGTCCTTTTACCTAACAACGGAATTGTGGGATGCACCTCTTATGACTGTCTGCCAATCAGATTCTCACCTTATTTCTGAAAGTCTTGACAGTCGATTTCCGATAACCAGAAAGGCACAAAACCCCAGGATTCTTGCTTCCTGTCAGTAGCACCGGCTATTTAACCCCTTGAGGGTCAGTGCCGTTGTTCTACGTGTTAACAACCAGGGTCCAACCCGTAGTACTACCCTTATTTAAGTGAGCTCACCTCACTGAGATAACCTGTGAGTGTTAAATTTGGGCCTAGATATTATGCACTCATTACGCACTGCAGCACGCAGTGTATAATGAGAAAAAAACTGCAACCATGTTTTTTGGTTTAAAACAGCGAAATTGCACTATATTTTCGCTTGTTTTTCATGGGTGTATTCACAGTTTCTTGATTTTATTTGATAGAACGAAAGATATATTACAGAACGAGAGATGATTTTGATTAGTTTTTGGAGTGAAATTAGCTTGAAACTGAGTTCAAAGTAGCGGAAATGTTCGATTTTGCTGATATTCAAGAGTAAATAAATCACATCACACGTCCGATACACGTCAACTGGTGGGTCGAATATGAGTTCTCGATTGCACTGATATTATTTATACAATTATTACAATATTACATAACACTCAGTTTTCTAATTTTTGGTGTGAATAAAAATTCATTGTGTGAATAAAAAATCAAAATGGATTTCATGTGTAAAGCCTGAGAACGTAACTAATAAATAGAGGAAATGTTATTTTAGTGTCAGGAATGTTAGCATTGTTAATTTTGGACCCTATTTTCAAACAGGAATATTTTGAAATTTGTGCCCAATTATTGATTTCTGATCACTTTACTGGGTAGTTGAACTAGCTGGGGAGTTTCTTGTGCTCACTCGATAAAACAGAAGAATACTAGCGAAATAGCTAAGAACTGGGAAAAGTCGCAGATGCGGAAATATCGCTGACAACAAAATTCGTGATAGCATAATTTCGTTAATTTTCCATCAGATTTCGTACATTTTGTTTTTATTACCTTCAGAAAAAAATTCTCTACCATTTCATAAGATTTTTTTTTTAATTCTTGCATCCTGTGGACAATTTTCAGATTGGGGCTCTGAACCCTCAAGAGGTAAGTAAATAAGTAAGTAAGTAAGTAAGTAAGTTTATTCAGGTATACACAAATACAGTTACATAGAATTATCATACATAGTAAAATATGTGTAGAGAACCTGGGATAACCCAAAAAAGTCAGACAGAGTGACTTATTTCCATTGATTTATGAGTTGTGTCGCCTTGCAGCTGTGATTTATGAGTTGTGTCGCCTTGCAGCTGTGATTTATGAGTTGTGTCGCCTTGCAGCTGTGATTTATGAGTTATGTCGCCCTGCAGCTGTGATTTATGAGCTATGTCGCCCTGCAGCTGTGATTTATGAGCTATGTCGCCCTGCAGCTGTGATTTATGAGTTATGTCGCCCTGCAGCTGTGATTTATGAGTTGTGTCGCCCTGCAGCTGTGATTTATGAGTTATCTCGCCTTGCGGCTGTGATTTATGAGTTATGTCGCCTTGTAGCAGTGATTTATGAGTTATGCCGCCCTGCAGCTGTGATTTATGAGTTATGTCGCCTTGCAGCTGTGATTTATGAGTTATGTCGCCTTGTAGCAGTGATTTATGAGTTATGTCGCCTTGTAGCTGTAATTTATGAGTTATATCGCCATGCAGCTGTGGTTTCAGCATTAGTGGCTATTTACTACGGTTAACTTGAGTCAGCGGAGGTCTGTATATACCTACAAATAGCTTCTTGGAGGGTTAAGTGCCGGGGAAGTAAGCCAAAGACATTAATTTTTGGGCTAATTTTCGGCCTATTTTAATAATAAAATAGACCGAAATCTAGTCTATTTCACTAGTATGACTTGATTGCTATGAACTGATAACAAGAAACGGCTGTTTTAATGAAAAAAATCCTGCTAATACTGTCCAAAATTTGGCCTTTCTGCTAATATCAAACTAAATTAAAGAATTTCCTTTTTTAATTCAGAGTCACAGAAAACAGTAGACATTCTAGCTACTAAAGCAATCTTGCCTCTCTCCATTATTAATCCCCTCAAGAAAGGTTCCTTGACGTTGGTGAGGGGCTCTTGATCTAAGGAATTGGATCTGTGCTCCATTTCCCTGAATTAAGCCTAAATACCTTCCACATCCCCTCCCCAGGCGCTTCATAATCCTATGGGTTTAGCGCTCCCCCTTGACTATAGTAATAATAATAATAAATTATTAACGTCCCCAGACTTTTTGCTATGCTGAAGTTGCTCTCCATTGTCAATACATCGTCACTCGACTAAAATCGACGTTTTTCCATATTTCTCGTCTAGAAGACCTCAAGCATACTGTGCGGCCCTAATAGTTGTTGACGAATTAGTTAAGCCAGACACATTTTAAGTGTAGTGAGGGGGTGCAGTCAGGCTAATAATCCATTACCCCAATTTTGGGTCACTTCCCCTGATAAAACAAAATCTAGTATGTTTCCGAACTAACCAATACTACAAAAATTCCTAATTCAGTCATCAGAACCAACCTAAAAACTGCTAAAAATGTTAAATTAACCACTATTCTCATTTATTTTAACCAAGTTATCAATGCCAACTCCTAAAGCAACCCTGCAAGGACCCAAGTCAATCAAGCAACCTCCCCAGCCCAACTATATATCTACTAGTAAGAGAACTAACCTCCAAGGTGAACTTTGAGGTTGGTAAGATTCTTATGAGACTAGACTCAAAATTACTGGAAAAATTGCTGATACTAGTGAACTACTGAGACATCTCACTTCAGAAGTCAGAATTTAAAATTTTATTTTGAAGCTGTAATTGTACAATCAGACTAGGGAACCTGCATGCATTTTTGCAGATACGTACTACATGTTTCTCATTTATATAGGAAAGAAATTTTAATAGGTATTATAAACACAATTTTGGAAGCTTGAAAAATATGTGACTAATTTCAAAGTTAATTCATCTAAATCTTTCATATCATTATAACTGTTTAACAAGCATTCTTTTGTGTATAAAGTTAATTAGAAATTGAGCCGAAAATGTGTCATTATTTGTAGAGATAAACGAGACTGTCAATCATTATGACAATTGACAAGCCAAATAATTATATAATTTAAATGAAACAGATTGATGAGTATGTTTTTATGTATGGAACGAATTTTTTGTACAAGAATGGCATACAATATCGACAAGATGAAATTAAGACACATGTGCAACATCTGGGTTTCTTTATTGAAGACATTTCGTCATCCAGTGACTTTATCAATATAAATTCCAGGACATAATCTGAAGACAGTAGAACAATATACAGATGAGATAATCCATGGCTGAGAGACTGATTACCTCATCTTCTGTATATAGTTCTACTATCTTCAAGTTATGTCCTGGAATTTATATTGATAAAGCCAATGGATGGTGAAACGTCTACAATAAAGATTCCCAGATGTTGCACAATTGTGTCTTAATTTCAACGAATGTTTTTAAATTTTCCATAAATAGAATGCAACGTTACATTATTACAGTCGTAGATAAAGTTAAATAACATTGAACAATTTACGTAAAATGTGGGTCAGCCTTCAGTGCCAGGGCTGACATCCAGTCCCAGTCAACCTGTGTGTGTGTCCTCACCTAGTTGTACTCACCTAGTTGTACTCACCTAGTTGTACTCACCTAGTTGAGGTTGCAGGGGTCGAGTCCAAGCTCCTGGCCCCGCCTCTTCACTGGTCGCCACTAGGTCACTCTCCGTGTGCGCGTGTGTGTGTGTGTACTCACCTATTTGTACTCACCTATTTGTGGTTGCAGGGGTCGAGTCTTAGCTCCTGGCCCCGCCTCTTCACCGGTTGCTACTGGGCCCCTCTCTCTCCCCGCTCCATGAGCTTTATCAAACCTCGTCTTAAAACTGTGTATGGTTCCTGCCTCCACTACGTCATTTTCTAGGCTATTCCACTGCCTTACAACTCTATGACTGAAGAAATACTTCCTACTATCTCTCTGACTCATTTGTGTCTTCAACTTCCAATTGTGGCCTCTTGTTTCTGTGTCCCCTCCCTGGAACATCCTGTCTTTGTCCACCTTGTCTATTCCACGCAGTATTTTATATGTCGTTATCATGTCTCCCCTGACCCTCCTGTCCTCCAGTGTCGTCAGGCCGATTTCCCTTAATCTTTCTTCATTGGACATTCCCCTTAGCTCTGGAACTAACTTTGTCGCAAACCTTTGTACTTTCTCTAGTTTCTTGACGTGCTTTATCAAGTGCGGGTTCCAAACAGGTGCTGCATACTCCAGTATGGGCCTGACATACACGGTGTACAGTGTCTTGAATGATTCCTTACTAAGGTATCGGAATGCTGTTCTCAGGTTTGCCAGGCGCCCATATGCTGCAGCAGTTATCTGATTGATGTGTGCTTCCGGAGACATGCTCGGTGTTATACTCACCCCAAGATCTTTCCCCTTGAGTGAGGTTTGCAGTCTTTGGCCACCTAGCCTATACTCTGTGGTCTTCTGTGCCCTTCCCCTATCTTCATGACTTTGCATTTGGCAGGATTAAATTCGAGAAGCCATTTGCTGGACCAGGTGTCCAGTCTGTCCAGGTCTCTTTGAAGTCCTGCCTGGTCCTCATCAGATTTAATTCTCCTCATTAACTTCACATCATCTGCAAACAGGGACACTTCTGAGTCTAACCCTTCCATCATGTCGTTCACATATACCAAAAATAGCACTGGTCCTAGGACCGACCCCTGTGGGACCCCGCTCGTCACAGGTGCCCACTGTGATACATCATTACTTACCATGACTCGTTGTTGCCTCCCTGTCAGGTATTCTCTGATCCATTGCAGTGCCCTTCCTGTTATATGCGCCTGATGCTCTAGCTTCTGCACTAATCTCTTGTGAGGAACTGTGTCAAAGGCCTTCTTGCAGTCCAAGAAGATGCAATCAACCCACCCCTCTCTCTCGTGTCTCACTTCTGTTATTTTATCATAAAACTCCAGAAGGTTTGTGACACAGGATTTGCCTTCCGTGAATCCGTGCTGGTTGGCATTTATACTCTTGTTCCGTTCCAGGTGCTCCACCACTCTCCTCCTGATAATCTTCTCCATAATTTTGCATACTATACACGTCAATGACACAGGACTATAGTTTAGTGCCTCTTTTCTGTCTCCTTTTCTAAAAATGGGAACTACATTTGCCGTCTTCCATACCTCAGGTAGTTGCCCAGTTTCCAGGGACGTGTTGAAGATTGTGGTAAGTGGCACGCACAACATATCTGCTCCCTCTCTAAGAACCCACGGGGAGATGTTGTCCGGTCCCATTGCCTTTGAGGTATCGATGTCCCTTAGCAGTTTCTTCACCTCCTCCTCATCTGTATGTATGTCGTCCAACACTTGTTGGTGTATTCCTTGATGGTGTCCCCATCTGGTCTGTCCCCCCAGAGTCCTTCCTGTCTCTACTGTAAATACTTCCTTAAATCTCGTGTTGAGCTCCTCATATACCCCTTGATCGTTTCTTGTGAGTTGTCCACCTTCTTTCCTCAGCCTTATCACCTGGTCCTTGACTGTTGTCTTTCTCCTAATGTGGCTATACAGCAGTTTCGGGTCAGATTTGACTTTCCGATGCTATGTCGTTTTCATACTGTCGCTGGGCCTCCCTCCTTATCTGTGCACACTCGTTTCTGGCTCTTCTACTAATCTCCTTGTTTTCCTGGTCCTATGCCTCCTGTACCTTTCCATTCTCTGTGCACTTAGTTTTTGCCTCCCTACACCTTCGGTAAACCAAGGACTCGTTTTGGTCTTCCTGTTATTTCTGTTTCCCTTGGGAACAAAACTTTCCTCTGCCTCCTTGCACTTTGTTGCCACATATTCCATCATCTCGTTTACTGATTTTCCTACCATTTCTCTGTCCCACTGAACCTCTGCAGGAAGTTTCTCATACCTGTGTAGTCCCCCTTTTATAGTTTGGCCTGTCCCCTTCAGTTCCTGTTACCTTCTCCACTTGTAACTCTACTATATAGTCAAAACTCAGAACCACGTGATCGCTAGCTCCAAGGGGCCTCTCGTAAGTGATGTCCTCAATGTCTGAACTGCTCAGGGTGAACACAAAATCCAGTCTTGCTGGCTCATCCTCCCCTCTCTCTCTGGTTGTGTCCCTGACATGTTGATGCATGAGATTTTCAAGTACCACATCCATCATCTTGGCTCTCCATGTTTCGGACCCCCATGTGGCTCCAATTTTCCCAGTCGATCTCCCTGTGGTTGAAATCGCCCATTACCAGTAACTTTGCTCTGCTCGAGTGAGCTCTTCTTGCCACCTCAGCCAGTGTGTCCACCATCACCCGTTGTTTTCTTCGTACTCCTCTCTTGGCCTCCTGCAGTTCTGTGGTGGGTTATACATCACTCCAATGACTACTTTATGTTCTCCGGACTGAATTGTACCTACAATGTTGTCTCTTTCTCCAATCATGTCCATGCCTTCCATTTCCTCAAATCCCCATCGTGTTTTATGAGCGTGCAACCCCTCCTCCCCCTCTACTCCTATCTTTCCTCAGGATCTGATATCCTGTTGGGAAGATTGTGTCTGTTATTGTCTCAGCGAGTTTTGTTTCTGTGACTTCTATGATGTCTGGGGATTTTTCACTGATTCTTTCGTTCCACTCCTCATGTTTATTCGTTATTCCATCCGCGTTTGTGTACCAAACCTTCAGTTTCTTTTCTATCATTGTGGTCATGCAAGAATATTGGGGTTGGGGGAGCGAGAGCCTTGGTGGGGCCTATATGGGGCTGTGGTGTATGTGGGGTTTGTGTTGATGGGGTGGGGTCAGAATGCCCATAAGGGACAGCTGTTGGGGTGAGGTTTGTGATATGGGGGTTGGTGGCAGAGGGAACAGTGAGTGGGTTGTAGTATAGGTTGCTCAGTTGCGTTGGGAATGTCGCGGTTGGAGTCTTTTGGTGGGAGATTCTGTGGGGGTGTTTGCCCTTCCTCCTGTGTCTGGGTCCTGCTCATTTTCGTCATTGCCTCTCGTTCCTCCTTGCGTCTCTGTACCCTCTCTTTCAGTGTAGTCCTTTCTTCTTGTGTTCTGTCGCGGTCGAGGTATACTCTCTGGTACCCCTCTTTGTGCCTCAGTCTTGCTTTCTCTTGCAGAATCCTGGTTCGAACTGATTCTTCCTTGAAAGTTACTCTGACAGGCCGTATCCTTCCACTTGCAAACCACCAATTCTCTGAAAATTTGTCACCTGGGTCATATCGCCTCCCTATAGTTTTCATGATGCCTTCAATCATTTTATTCTCCTCCTGTTTTATTTCTTCAAAGTTGTCCCCCTTGGCTTCTTGGAGCCCATACACAAAAACTGACCTCGCCCTTTCCTCCTCCCACTGAGTCTCCATCTGCTTCCTCTGAGGCATTTTATTTCCTTCCATTGACTTGTTCTTGCCTTCAGTCCCTGTCATATCTGAAACTTCTATTCTCAGTGAACTGTCTTTCCTGACCAGCTGTCCCTTGCTAATGCAGTTGGCTGTTAGAATCTCTGCATATAGCATACCTTCATTGTCTTCGGACCTGTCATTTGATCTTAGTGTGCTCATCGTCTTTTCCCTGGCCCCACGTGGGTCTGATAGGGCCTTCCTGTACGGCATGTCTCCGTTGTTGCTTACCATCCCCTTGTCTGCGCCTGACTTTGAATTTCCTGATGTCACATCTGAATTGTCATTTGTCTCTCTAATCTGTTTCAGGCTTTGCAGTTTCTCTTCTAAGCACTGTATCCTAGCTTCTGCTGCTAAGACCTGTACTTCCCACTTCCTGCACTCTTCAGCTATCCGCTCCTCCATTTTCTTACCAAGCTCTACTATCTTCCTTCCTCACTCTTCCTCCCTTTTTTGGAGCTCTAACTCCCAGTCTTTCCTCCCTGGTTCGTCTACCAGATCTCTGGTTTTCCGTCCTCTAGGGCCACCCATTTTTTTTTTTTTTTTTTTTTTTTTTTTTTTTGTGTGTGGTGTGTGTGTGTGTGTGTGTGTTGTGTGTGTGTTGTGTGTGTGTGTGTGTGTGTGTGTCTTGGCTTAAATAGTAACGCTCTTCTTGCCGAATAAGGGAAGCGAAAATTTGTGAATGCAATAATTTCTCAAAAATCATTCTGAAGCTAACGAAAAAAATGCTTCATTGTGTTTGTTTATAATTAAATTATTATAAGCTTATTTAAATATATTTAGTTGGATTAGGCTAAATTAAATTGTTATAATAAGGTTAGGTAAGTTTCCTAAGGTTCTTTAGGTACAAAATTAATTTTTGCATTAACATAATTGAAAAAATATATCTTTAAAAGTGTAAGAGAAAATTATAGAAAAAGACTTAATTTTAAACGAGTTCTTGCTAAATGGCCAGTTTTAACTATTCGGGACGACATATACATCACTTAACCCGTAAACGGTCCAAACGTATATATACGTTTTTTCAACATTTGAAAGTATGTAAAAAATGTAGATCTTCTTTTTGTTTTTTTATATTTGAAAATGTGTAAAAAAGCTTTGATCTACTTTTGTAGCAGTACACATGTGAACGTAGATCTACTTTTGTAGCACTACACATGTGAACGTAGATCTACTTTTGTAGCACTACACATGTGAACGTAGATCTACTTTTGTAGCACTACACATGTGAACGTAGATCTACTTGGACAGTTTATTGGTTAAACACCCAACTCGTCCATCAAAACTATGCTTCACCTGAGTAGATATGACTGATGTATGATGACTGCCGACCTGTTATAACTCAAAACACTTTCCTTACATTATATTCTGTTCATTTTTTTTTAAAGGATATGTATTTATAATGTTGGATATAATATCCGAGCGATAGATAATTCGCCTACATTCATAAATCTACCTTTATGTAGATTCACAATGTACCGGCAACTAATTTTGTTAACTATTCACCACAGTCGTTAGAAACTTCACTAATTCATTCACGAAAGTAGACTTCTGTATTCTGTTTATGTCTGCGTTGCCTGATATTATTTCTGGACAAGAGAGCGCTGTCAAAGTGCTATTAATACTACTGCTACTGTTATCATCCCTATTATTACTGCTAATGCCACTGCTACTGCACTTGCCACTATTGTTCTCACTAACACTGCTACTACCACAACCATTACTACTACCCCTACTAATATTTGTTAGTGTTATTACCCCTACCATTGCTTTAGACACTTTGTAACAACTAATTACATATGTGCAATAGGGCAGAAACAATCTTGTTTGTGTCGCTGGGTTCAGAAACATGCAGCGAGTAAGCAATTTATTTCCACCAGATTTAACTCATTCTAAGATTTATAACGACCTGGAAGGACCACTGAAGGCCACTGTGAATCCCTTCTATCACCGGTGATGCTGTTTCTATAACTGTTAAAGATAAACCTTGTCATATTCATATTGCAAGTTTTTTTTATATTCATGTAGCTAAAGCTATGACTTTATTCTTTTTATAAAGTTGTGCGAAAATCTTTGTGTAATTTTGGTTTCCCAGAAATTATATTTTCAGGTAACACAGCACGCTTGTTTCAGGCAACACAGCACGCTTGTTTCAGGCAACACAGCACGCTTGTTTCAGGCAACACAGCACGCTTGTTTCAGGCAACACAGCACGCTTGTTTCAGGCAACACAGCACGCTTGTTTCAGGCAACACAGCACGCTTGTTTCAGGCAACACAGCACGCTTGTTTCAGGCAACACAGCACGCTTGTTTCAGGCAACACAGCACGCTTGTTTCAGGTAACACAGCACGCTTGTTTCAGGCAACACAGCACGCTTGTTTCAGGCAACACAGCACGCTTGTTTCAGGCAACACAGCACGCTTGTTTCAGGCAACACAGCACGCTTGTTTCAGGCAACACAGCACGCTTGTTTCAGGCAACACAGCACGCTTGTTTCAGGCAACACAGCACGCTTGTTTCAGGTAACACAGCACGCTTGTTTCAGGTAACACAGCACGCTTGTTTCAGGCAACACAGCACGCTTGTTTCAGGCAACACAGCACGCTTGTTTCAGGTAACACAGCACGCTTGTTTCAGGCAACACAGCACGCTTGTTTCAGGTAACACAGCACGCTTGTTTCAGGCAACACAGCACGCTTGTTTCAGGTAACACAGCACGCTTGTTTCAGGCAACACAGCACGCTTGTTTCAGGCAACACAGCACGCTTGTTTCAGGTAACACAGCACGCTTGTTTCAGGCAACACAGCACGCTTGTTTCAGGCAACACAGCACGCTTGTTTCAGGCAACACAGCACGCTTGTTTCAGGTAACACAGCACGCTTGTTTCAGAAAACATGGCATGCTTGTTTCAGATAACACGGCATTCTTGTTTCAGATATCACGGTACGCTTGTTTCAGGCAACACAGCACGCTTGTTTCAGGCAACACGGTACGCTTGTTTAAGATAACACAGCACGCTTGTTTCAGGCAACACGGCATTCTTGTTTCAGATAACACGGCACGCTTGTTTCAGGCAACACGGCATTCTTGTTTCAGATAACACGGTACGCTTGTTTCAGATAACACGGTACGCTTGTTTCAGACAACACGGCACGCTTGTTTCAGGCAACACGGCATTCTTGTTTCAGATAACACGGCACGCTTGTTTCAGGCAACACGGCATTCTTGCTTCAGATAACACGGTACGCTTGTTTCAGATAACACGGTATGCTTGTTTCAGATAACACGGCACTCTTGTTTCAGATAACACGGCACTCTTGTTTGAGATAACACGGCACTCTTGTTTCAGATAACACGGCACTCTTGTTTGAGATAACACGGCACGCTTGTTTCAGGCAACACGGCATTCTTGCTTCAGATAACACGGTACGCTTGTTTCAGATAACACGGTACGCTTGTTTCAGACAACACGGCACGCTTGTTTCAGGCAACACGGCATTCTTGTTTCAGATAACACGGCACGCTTGTTTCAGGCAACACGGCATTCTTGCTTCAGATAACACGGTACGCTTGTTTCAGATAACACGGTATGCTTGTTTCAGATAACACGGCACTCTTGTTTCAGATAACACGGCACTCTTGTTTCAGATAACACGGCACTCTTGTTTGAGATAACACGGCACTCTTGTTTGAGATAACACGGCACTCTTGTTTCAGATAACACGGCACTCTTGTTTGAGATAACACGGCACTCTTGTTTGAGATAACACGGCACTCTTGTTTCAGATAACACGGCACTCTTGTTTCAGATAACACGGCACTCTTGTTTGAGATAACACGGCACTCTTGTTTGAGATAACACGGCACTCTTGTTTCAGATAACACGGCACTCTTGTTTCAGATAACACGGCACTCTTGTTTCAGATAACACGGCACTCTTGTTTCAGATAACACGGCACTCTTGTTTCAGATAACACGGCACTCTTGTTTCAGATAACACGGCACTCTTGTTTCAGATAACACGGCACTCTTGTTTCAGATAACACGGCACTCTTGTTTCAGATAACACGGCACTCTTGTTTGAGATAACACGGCACTCTTGTTTGAGATAACACGGCACTCTTGTTTCAGATAACACGGCACTCTTGTTTCAGATAACACGGCACTCTTGTTTGAGATAACACGGCACTCTTGTTTGAGATAACACGGCACTCTTGTTTCAGATAACACGGCACTCTTGTTTCAGATAACACGGCACTCTTGTTTCAGATAACACGGCACTCTTGTTTCAGATAACACGGCACTCTTGTTTCAGATAACACGGCACTCTTGTTTCAGATAACACGGCACTCTTGTTTGAGATAACACGGCACTCTTGTTTGAGATAACACGGCACTCTTGTTTCAGATAACACGGCACTCTTGTTTCAGATAACACGGCACTCTTGTTTCAGATAACACGGCACTCTTGTTTCAGATAACACGGCACTCTTGTTTTAGACAATAAGACATATTTTGTGTAGCAAGAAATGGAATATTTTATTAGTAACAATATAATTAAAAAGCATTTCTCTAAGCCTCTACCACCTTTTTTCCAGAGGTCTGGCGAGAGGGCAGTCAGAAAATTTGCTAGAAATGTTACAAAGGTTTCAAGATGGACCTTTATTAATGAAGTTGCACAAGTTTTCACATAACCGAGATACTGTTGATTACTCTGCATGCAAGAATACAGCCGAATTAATGCTTAATTGGCAATTTAGTTAACTTGTCATCAATACACTAAGTGTCTGGTGACCAGGAATTGACAAAGGTTTCAGATTAGTGATGCTCTGTAAGCCAAAAAAAAAAAGAGTAAACTATGGGTAATGGGCAAAATTCTTTAGGTTGAAGGTAAAAAAAATAAAAGTTCAGATTCTAGGGTTTATAAACATGGTGTAGAAAATGCATGTACACAAACTTTTTCAAAAATTTCATGAACAATTTTGAACATTTGTCTGATAATAATTTGCCTTCAACAATTTCTATAGCCTGCGCCTACTGTCCAGACTTAGTATCTACCGAGGTTCATATGATAATGAACTGGGTAGGGATAATTTGGAGGTAGCTCAGGGTATGAGTGTGGGCAGTAGGCAAAGTGGTGGAAGAGATTCTTCCAGCAGGGCAGATTCCCAAGCACAGCCTCTCACACAGGGCAGATTCCCAAGCACAGCCTCTCACACAGGGCAGATTCCCAAGCACAGCCTCTCACACACGGCAGATTCCCAAGCACAGCCTCTCACACAGGGCAGATTCCCAAGCACAGCCTCTCACACAGGGCAGATTCCCAAGCACAGCCTCTCACACAGGGCAGATTCCCAAGCACAGCCTCTCACACACGGCAGATTCCCAAGCACAGCCTCTCACACAGGGCAGATTCCCAAGCACAGCCTCTCACACACGGCAGATTCCCAAGCACAGCCTCTCACACACGGCAGATTCCCAAGCACAGCCTCTCACACACGGCAGATTCCCAAGCACAGCCTCTCACAAAACGGCAGATTCCCAAGCACAGCCTCTCACACAGGGCAGATTCCCAAGCACAGCCTCTCACACACGCAGATTCCCAAGCACAGCCTCTCACACACGGCAGATTCCCAAGCACAGCCTCTCACACACGGCAGATTCCCAAGCACAGCCTCTCACACAGGGCAGATTCCCAAGCACAGCCTCTCACACAGGGCAGATTCCCAAGCACAGCCTCTCACACAGGGCAGTTTCCCCAAGCACAGCCTCTCACACAGGGCAGATTCCCAAGCACAGCCCCTCACACAGGCAGATTCCCAAGCACAGCCTCTCACACAGGGCAGATTCCCAAGCACAGCCTCTCACACAGGGCAGATTCCCAAGCACAGCCTCTCACACACGGCAGATTCCCAAGCACAGCCTCTCACACACGGCAGATCCCAAGCACAGCCTCTCACACAGGGCAGATTCCCAAGCACAGCCTCTCACACAGGGCAGATTCCCAAGCACAGCCTCTCACACACGGCAGATTCCCAAGCACAGCCTCTCACACAGGGCAGATTCCCAAGCACAGCCTCTCACACAGGGCAGATTCCCAAGCACAGCCTCTCACACGCTCAGCAAAGGTAGTAAAGCCTTCTAACAAACTGGACTTTTAAATTATCAAGATTATGTTTTTTATAACAAAGTTTTCGCTTTCATATAAGGCATGGTAACCGGCATTTTATTAAAATAAAATAATGTTAACTTAATAGAGAAGGAATGCTGTGTTCAGAGGTGACAGAAGTGAATGCAATCCTGTCGAATAGTATTGAATGAATGGTTTCATGGTATCTCTTGTTACGCTTTTGATGTTGGAGAGTCTGATAATTAAAAGCAGTCATGTGTTACCTCAGCTTTTAGTTCTCTAACATAGAATAGAAGCGAGAATGCAATGGTTTGCTAAACGAATATAACGACAGAGGAAGAAGTACTGCAACAATATGTATGTAAAATGTGTATATATATATTATATATATATATATATATATATATATATATATATATATATATATATATATATATATATATAATATATATATATAAATATATATATATATATAATGTCGTGCCGAATAGGTAAAAACTGGTCTGTAGTGGGTTCGTAGGAGATATGATGATTGGAGTAAAACACACTTGTTGGATGGTAACACATACTAGCAGAGTATGAAGGGGAAGAGCCCAAACTGCCTGTCCTTTCACCTGCTTGGATTACGGGGAACTGAGGCCGATGCAGCGCTTCCCACGCACTCATGCGGCATCACGTGACGTCATACAAACTAGTCACTAGGCCTAGCAAAGGAGTCGTGTATGTAAAACATATGAATGGTACTAACTATGATACTCAGATAAGCTACACAACATATGTAGGGGATCAGCAACTATGCTGACAGGTCAATCAGCAAGACCTCATTTAAAATTAAGTCCTTTGTAAAATTTGCTCTTATACGTTTAAAGATATATGTTTTTGTCATTTGCGTTAATATAAAAATTAAAAATTTTGTACCAAGAGAACCCTAGAAAACTTACCTAACCTTATTATAACAAGCTCAATTAATTTAGCCTAATCCAACAATATATATTTTAGATAAGGTTACAATAATTTAATAATAAACAAACACGGTGGAATATATATTTTTTCGTTAAGTTCAGAATGAATGATTAATGCTTACACAAATTTTCGCTTGCATCATTCGGCAAGAAGAGCATTGTTCTTTAAGCCAAAATTGCAAGTCACTTTCATCCTTCAACTCGCCCTCCGTCCTCCTCCACCATTTACTCACTACACTCAACCATCCATTTCACCTCCAACCTATCCTCCACCCCATATCCTACTTTCCAGCCTATACCCTATTTAGCACCATATATACTACTTTCTATCTTCCAGCTCACCTTACATCCTCCACTCAATTCTCCATCCTCCAACCCCTCTTATCCCTCAGGCACCTGGGCTTAAAGCTGACACTCCATAGTTTCCAATATTTACCTTTCGGATTTCCACTTTCTGGTGAGTAGATTCGTGTTTATCCCGGGCCTAGTGGATAGGCACAGTCTTCCTTTACATCTGAGCTGTAATTATGTATATATATATATATATATATATATATATATATATATATATATATATATATATATATATATATATATATATAATATATATATATATATAATATATATATATATATATATATATATATATATATATATATATATATAATATATATATATATATATATATGTCGTGCCGAATAGGCAGAATTTGCGATCTTTACTTAAATAGCAACACTCATCTTGCCATATAGGACAAGCGAAAATTTGTGTATGCAATAATTTCGCAAAAATCATTCTAAACCTAACGAAAAAAAAATATACTTCATTGTGTTTGTTTAGTATTAAATTACTGTAGAAGTATTTAAAATATATTTAGTAGGATTAGGCTAAAATAAATTGCGCTTGTTATAATAAGGTTAGGTAAGTTTTCTAAGATTCTTTTGGTGCAAAATTAAAAATTTTTACATTAACATTAATGAAAAAAAATATATCTTTAAACGTATAAGAGAAATTTTTAGAAAGGACATAATTTTAAATGAGTTCTTGATAATTGACCAGTTTTACCTATTAGGCACGACATATATATATATATATATATATATATATATATATATATATATATATATATATATATATATATTATATATATATATAATTATTGGGTTAAAACAATTCAAGTAAAGTCAGGAGAATAACTTTAATTTGTTTTTCGATCTCGCTCTAAGATTCTCTTCAGGATTCAAAAATAAATGTGAGAAACCTGCCTGTAATATTGTGATGACTGGGTAACGTACGTGAAGGTGTGAACCTTAGTTGTTGTGTGGGGAAGGGCTTGAGTTCGAGGCTCCATTACGAACTTGAGGTCTAAGGGTCATGTCAAACAGTTGGTTAGTTTCTAATTAAGTGCTGGTATATACTTTTTCATTGTGAACTTAGTAATTATGTCCGGGTGGGTTTATCCTTCTGGAAAACTGTAATTGTGTGTTTGGTCTGGTCTATTATACTGCCGCAACTTTTAATGTCTTTATTTCGAATGGATCCTCCATTTTATGTGCTATCTGAACCTCTTTCCATTTTGTGAGTTAGTTACAAGATTTCACTCGTTAGAAAATGGCGGAGCTTTCCTGTGCATGTCTAACTCATTGTGTAGCCTCAGTTATTCTAGCTGAGACATGTCCAACAGTCTCAGTAACATACAAATCAGATTTATTGGATGTTTGGTAAACTCCTGGAGCTTCAGCATTGACCGATTTGTGTTTTTTTCGAGGAACAATTCCTTGTAATTCTGGGAAAGAAAAAGGTCACTTTTCCAAAGGTATCACCTCTGTATTCATTATTAAATTATTGTAAACTTATCTAAAATATATTTAGTTCGATTAGGCTAAATTAAATTGTAATTCTTAATTTTAATTAAATCGTAATTTATAATTTAAATTAAATTGTAAATATTAATTTAAATTAAATTGCAAATATTAATTTAACTGTTGACATAAAACTAATTAGTTTTGTTTGAAATCTAAATTTTTTGTTAGATCATATAAGACCAGATTTGATCAGCTTGTATGGTATCTAAGTTTTGGTTAATTATTCCCAGATAAAAGCTGAAGCATCGTATGAAAAGAATAGTTCTCTATGAATTTATTCTGCATATGTGCTAATTTTCTAATTGAGATTTGAACTAAATTAGACTTTATGGATTCATTGCGATAACTAGAATAGCTCATAGTAACAACTGTATGTTACTTGGCTGCGTACGTTCTAACTTGCATATTTACCAAAATTATGATTTTGGATTTCCATGTATTAACTGGAGAATGCCTCTTCCGATCAGCTTTAAACCTTCGAATTTGACGTGATTTTATGAAAGGTTACAATTGGTAATAAAACGAGTAGATTACAACTTCGTAATTTTAATAATAAAATGCATTATTAGGTTAGGGGTTCTTATTTGAGACTGACTTAATCATCTTTAAACTTTTTACTTTACTTTTTCTTAATGGAAGATTTAGGTTACTAGTTGGCGTTGAAGAATACAATTTCCAAAATTTATTTTTAAATTCTAGTTACAAGTAATTTCAAAGGCTACATATAAGTGTCAGTAATGACCAGAGGATGACTCTTAAGGTGTGACATATATACCGCCTCTGTATACCAAAAGGCCAAGGCATAGAAACAACAACTATAAGAGAACAACAGGGAAAGCAAGAAGGACGAAGGCACGATTCCAACTTCTGGCAGATTTTAACCACAGGGAAATCAGCGGAGAGGGTTGAGGGGAGAGTCCTCACGTGCGGAGCAAAACTCGTGCAAGTTGTGGAAAAAAATCCGTCTTCCATGCATGCCTTTAACATAATTATATTGTATTTTATTATAATACCATTGTTTTATGAACTTTAATTTTGTTATTGAATTATGAACATTAATATTGTAATATTGTGTCATATAAATGCAAGGCTTTTTGGAATGAGTAAATAATTTCATGTATTATTAGGTATCTAATAAGGAGGTACTCTGCTTTAAGTGCTTGCTCTATTTTTTCTTTCTCCGATGTTTTGCTGTATTATATATATATATATATATTATATAATATATAATATATATATATATATATATATATATATATATAATATATATATATATTATATATATATATATATATATATATATATATATATATATATATATTATATATTATATATATATATTATATATATATATATTTGATATATATATATATATATACACATTTAATATATATATATCATAACAACACTGCTTAGCCAGGGAGTCGAATCCATGCTGTTTTGGCCCGCCTCATGGTAAGCGGAAATGTATGACACTTTAGACCACTACACCACACAATCCTTAACAACGGTGCATCCAGCCAAGCTGCCAAATGAAATTGCTTGAAATGCAGTTAAAAACGGTGAACTTATGCGTGGAAAAGTTATAAAGCGCTTAAAGACTATAATTTTAGTTGCAATTGTTATAAAATAATATGAAGCATTGCTTTTGCTTACCAGCATAGTGGCAGTTATATATAATTTGCTAAATCCTTATCAGCCATCTCTTACTGGGTGTGTGTATCTGCTCTGGCGATTGCTTCTTCGATGATAATTGTTGAGACAGACTGACAATCATCCACAGAGCCGATTTTTCGTTGAACATTCTTAGTTTGTCATCAACACAGCATTTATCATGCCTTCTCAGTTCATATTTAATATTAATTAAACACAGTTTTCAGGCTCGTGATACTCAGCTGGCTTCGCAAATTCTCATCAGCATTAGAATGAAATAAACACTATAAGAGCTAAATCTGAGAGATCTTGCAAAGATTTTTTCCTTTAGCATCCCAGTATAAAACAATTTCTGCCCACAGTTGAAGTGTTTCAAAGGTCTAATGCGCACAATGTGTGATAAAGTTTAGTTCACTGGAGCTCGATGCTGGTGTTTCAGTATCAATAAATATTTTGCAAGATCCAGTATGCAAGTGTTTATTGGCTTTAGACTTTCATTTCCACTCAGACATGATATTGCCTTCAGCACTCAAGTGTTATCTGGAAAACGCAGAGAGCTGTGCCACACGCTCCACTGCACACTATATTCACCTTCAACGAATATATTTCTCGTCAGAAAAGTTTCATTCCGACATTTCCTTTTCAAATTCATAACTTATGTACGTATTAGGATCCAAGTAGTCTAAAACTCGTCACCTTTTACTTTTTTTTCCAGGAGTAAGAACCTTATTCTTGCCACAAAACACTAAATGAAGTAATTCATTTTGATAACATTCTTAACAGTTTCTTTCGAAATCAAAGAGTTTTTTGAGCTGTACTCACTGCTTCCATATTCTAGGACATTAATGGAACATTCATCGGGATTATCTTAGCTGTATTAGTTTCAGTGGAGGCGCTATTTCTTTTATTAAAGCAAAACACCCCTTTAGCGAACTGAAGAATGGGAGAGCCAATTTTAAACTTCTTTGGTCATGAAATCAAATTTCCTACACAGACACTGGGCTGCAGCACGAAGAACTTCAGATTTTAATTTTACATATACTCCAAAAAGTTTTATATCAGTGACAATTGCAATGAATCTTTGCAACTCGCACTCAGTATTTTTCAAGGATTCTATAAAAGTACCTTATATTGCATCAGCACTGCAGTCACAGTTTAATTACACCCAAAGAGGTAACATAAGTACATAAGAAAGAAGGAACACTGCGACAGGCCTACTGACCTATGCGGAGCAGGTCCATGTGACCCCCCCGGATTAGCCCAATGACCCACCCCCCCCCGGATTAGTCCAATGACCCACCCTGTCTGGTCACCTCCACTCAAGGATGGAGCACGGTACCAGACCCAGCAGCACAAGCTAGTCAGGTCCAACTCACATCCACCCACACCCACTCATGTATTTATCTAACCTATTTTTAAAACTACACAAAGTTTTAGCCTCAATAACTGTACTCGGGAGTTTGTTCCACTCATCCACAACTCTATTACCAAACCAGTGTTTTCCTATATCCTTCCTGAATCTGATTTTTTCCAACTTGAAACCATTTCTGCGAGTCCTGTCTCGGCTGGAAATTTTCAGCACGCTATTTACATCCCCTATATTTATTCCTGTTTTCCATTTATGCACCTCGATCATATCCCCCCTAATTCTACGCCTTGCGAGAGTGCGCAGATTCAGGGCCCTCAGTCTATCCTCATAGGAAAGATTTCTGATACATGGGATCATCTTTTTCATCCTCCTCAGTACGTTTTCCAGAGCATTTATATCCATTCTGTAATACGGTGACCGGAACTGAGCAGCATAGTCTAAATGAGGCCCAACCAAGGATATATAGAGTTGAAGAACAACCTGAGGACTTCTATTATTTATACTTATAGATATGAAGCCCAGAATTCTGTTAGCTTTATTGCGAACACTAATGCACTGTTGTCTTGGTTTTAGATTACTGCTAACCAGAACTCCTAAATCCTTCTCGCAATCAGTAGCATTAAGATTATCATTATTTAGTTTATATGTGGCATGGTTATTTAACTGTTCAACATTTAGAACTTTGCATTTGTCAATATTAAACTGCATCTGCCACTTCTCCGACCATTGCATCAGTCTATTCAAATCATCCTGGGGTGCTCTAGTTTCCTCATTAGAATGAATTGGACGGCCTATTTTGGTGTCATCAGCAAATTTGCTTATGTCGCTATTTATTCCCTCATCTATGTCGTTTATGTAAATTGTGAACAACAACGGGCCCAACACTGACCCCTGAGGAACACCGCTTTTGACGTGCCCCCATTCTGATTTTTCCACATTTATCCAAACTCTCTGCTGCCTATTTGTGAGCCATGCCTCTACCCAGGAAAAAATTTCTCCTCCTATTCCGTGTGCCTTAAGTTTCCTCAATAGCCTCTGATGTGGAACTCTATCGAAAGCCTTACTGAAGTCCACATACACAATATCACATTCATTACCATGATCTACCTCCTCAAACACCTTAGTGACAAAAGTTAGTAAATTCGTAAGACAGGAACGCCCCTTTGTAAAACCGTGTTGAGATTCATTAATCAATCTGTGCTTATCAAGATGGCTACGAATTGCTTCGGCAATTATTGATTCCATAAATTTTCCCACTATGGAGGTAAGGCTTATTGGTCTATAGTTCGAAGCCAAGGACCTGTCACCTGCCTTACATTTGCCATTTTCCACTTATCAGGCACTATGCCAGTTTGTAGTGATATGTTAAAAAGATTAGCCAAAGGTATGTTAAGTTCCTCTTTACATTCCTTTAACACCCTTGCAAACAGTTCATCAGGACCTGGGGATTTGTTAGGTTTTAGTTTCTCTATTTGTCTGAGGACCATGTCACTAGTTACCGCAATCGTACATAGTTTATTATCCTGTTCTACATAATCTATTATTTCAGGAATACCGCTAGTATTTTCCTGGGTGAAAACTGAGAGGAAGTAGGTATTGAGAATTTCACACATATCCTTATCACTGTCAATGATCTGACCAGAGTTACTCTTAAGTGGGCCAATGTTGTCCCTAATCTTCTGTATACCTGAAAGAACCCTTTCGGGTTAGTCTTAGAATCCCTTGCGACCTTAGCCTCATAATCTTTTTTGCTTTTCTTATTCCTATATATGCCTCTCTTTTTACCAATAAGATGTTTTATTCTATTGTTCATCCATTTGGGATCATTTTTGTTAGGTCTAATTTCCCTACTCGGAACAAGAGTTGTCTGGGCAGCTAGAACTATGCTCTGAAAAACGTCATATTGGCAACCAAGATCACCTACCTGACCCATAGTCAGGACATCCCAATTTAGCCCACCCAGGTAATTTTTCAGTTCCATGAAGTCGGCCAAGCGAAAATCTGGGACAGAGATTTGATTGCAGTTATCTGGGTAATTCCATGATATATTGAAACTAAGTGATTTGTGATCACTTTCCCCAAGTTCATCATTAACCTCAAGATTATTATTTAGTTAATCTTTGTTGGCAAGAACCAAGTCAAGCAGATTGTTTCCTCTAGTTGGTTCTGTCACAACCTGTTCTAAAAAGCAATCCTGAACCGTATCAAGAAGTCACTAGACTCAAGATTTTCTGTCATATTGTTCCGATCAATTTGTCTAAAGTTAAAATCTCCCATTATCACAACATTTTCATATCTAGATGCCTTATGAATTTCGTCCCATAACAGCTTACTGCACTCCCTATCAAGGTTGGGGGCCTATAAATCACACCCAAAATTAATTTGTCACGTCTCTTGAGAAACTGTAGCCAAACAGATTCTGTGTTCGATGTTTCTAATCTTACATCATGTCTAAGACTACAATTTACATTTTCTCTGTCATACATCGTCACTCCACCACCCTTCCTGTTGACCCTATCAGTGTGGAATAGTTTATAACCCTATATGTTGCATTCAGAAGGCATTTCTCTATCTTTCAGGTTGAACCAGGTCTCTATTATACCAATAATATCTATATTACCTGCACTTGCAAGTAATCTTAGCTCATCTATCTTATTTCTTAGACTCCTACTATTTGTATAGTAAACCTTAAAGGAGCTAGTCACTCGTTGCCCTTTTTTATCTTTCTTTCTTTGTTGATCAATTGATTTGCCATTACTAGAAACTTTATTTTGAATACTGTCTTTTAAACATATCCCTGAGGTATCCCGGTAATAACTGCTGTGTTTAACCCTAATGCTGCAGCCTGATTGTTTCCCACAAACACCCATACCTCTATAATCTATCAGTTTAAATTTCTAGACAAGTCATCAATTACCCTCTCAATTGAATTGGCTAATTCAACCACAGAGAAATGAACTCCATCCCTTGCATACATATCACGTTTGCCAAAGAATAGGTCCCAGTGATCAATGAATGGGATTGCAAGTTCCTTGCAGTACCTGTCTAGCCAGCAATTTATACCAATTGCCCTAGACATCCATTCATTGCCCACTCCCTTTCTAGGCAAGATGCTACATATGACTGGGATCCCTCCCTTAGACCAACTTCTATGGCTGACCTGTACTTATCCAGCAGCTCCTCTCTCCTGCCCTTCCCACTGTCATTACCCCCAGCACTAAGATAATGGGCTTGTCCCCATTACCTGCCATAATATTATCCAACCTGCTGACTATGTCACCAACACCAGCTCCAGGAAGGCACACTCTCTGTCTGACCTTTCTGTCTCTGTTACAAAATGCACAGTCCATATATCTTACCTGAGAATCGCCTACTATTAAAATATTCTTACCTTGATTAGCAGGGGAATCAGTGGTACCTTCAACCTCACTAACCACTGAAGTACACTCGTCTTGGAGAACAGAGAATCGACTTCCTACCTTCACATCTTCTCTATAAATTCTCCTCATCTTCCTTCTTCCTGAACTGTGAACCACTTGCCACTTAAAGCGGCTGCCACTATCACTGCTGGTGACCATTTCCTCCTTACCAGCTAAATCATTCTCACACTCGCTCCCAAACTCATCTGTTCGAAGCTTCAGCCTCCTATTTTCCTCCTGAAGAAGTAGAATATCCTTCTTTAACACTTGAACCTGAGATTCTAAAACACTACAACAAGCCATGGTGCTTGGTAACAGCGCACGCTAACTTCCAAGAGCTTAGGCAGGTATGACCGCAGGTGACCACTGACCTCAGCGTACTGATTCTCTCAGAATAAAACTTAATGTCTACAGGGAGTAGTTTAATTACATAAATGTCATTGCTTTTATTTATCAGTACACCGAATTTGCTATTCCCAATATCAGTGTTCAAGTCATCATTAAAATATGGTGCACCTACACTGCAAACAATTGCACTACGCTTTAACCCGAGCTTAAGATTCTTACATCAAAAACTGTCAGTAAAATGTTCTTTTCAGATTTCATTTAACATGACCAACTAATCGTAACAAACGTTCAGCTAAGAACATAGACATTTCCCACTATTTCTCATACATTACTTACTTTTCCACATTGAAGTCTTGCCTCTCTTTGTGTAATGATTGCTTATTCAGTTTATGTTTAACGACGCTTTTTTGTGTCTTCAAGCGTCAATTGGGCCGCCACTGAACATTTTCAGTTCTATACTTACATAAAAAAAAATTGTATCCTACTTTCATTAACCAATTTTTGAATCTTGATTATGTCGCCAGTGAATTCCCAGATGAAGTGCATATTTCATTGCCGTCAAGGGATGTTATTTGATGCCGGTGATGAGCCTATGTTCGTTCTAATTCCTTGAATAGAGTCTGAATGCTTTTCATTTCATCCCAAGGAGTCGTATGACCCCTGCGGTTTTAGCGTTCCCTCATTAATTTCATATATGCTTGGCTAGGTTTTGATAATCAAATGTGACATAACCTTCCGTGGAAGATAAGCTGACACCCTGGCCCCAAACTGTACCCAACTGTCTCGCCCCACAGAAAATAAAAACAGAGACGGGTTTTGGGAAACAAACACAAATAACCCGCACTAAAGAATGAAACTTTTGAAGATTTTTTTGGGCCTGATTGGCCCACCAAAACGTGCCCCAAAACCCCCTTTTTTAAAGTTTCATTGCTTGGGGGGGGTTTTGGGTACATCACTCAATTCCAAAAATTTTCAGGAAAACACTTATTTTTGTATCATTTTAAGTCATGTAGTCGTAAACCTAAGAAAAACTGAAAAAATATAATTTTTAGTTAAAAAACAAAAGAAAAAAGGGGATTTGAACCGGGGTGTTTGATATAGTAGACAAACTTTTAACCTTCACCCAGTGAGTTGCTAAAGCAGGGACACATTAAAATTCCCCATCCTTTTTTCAATTTGTTCATGACGTGTTTATACGATTGTTTTGGTTTAAGGACCCATGGCTCAAAGAATATAAGCACGTTCTGCCTGAAATTTTTAGGGTTTCGGAATTAGACATGTCAGATTCTGATTTTGCTTTCAGAAAAGGTATGAAAAGAGCTCGGGAAATTCAGGATGAGTAACCCAGGAGGCCAGTTTCAAGAGGGGCAAGAAGCAGACTCAAACCCTGAAACCCAAAAATAGATGAGCAAAAAGGCACAAGCAACGTCCAAAGTCATGTCAGTAAAGATGTTTAAAAACCTTTTTCCCTTCAAAAAAATTTGTATTCATCCAAAAATGAAAATTTGTCCGGGGGGAGAGCCAAGGAGTGACCTTCTCGAGTGCGAATTACATTTTTAAGCAAAAAAGTTCCCCTCTCTTTTTTTTCTCTCTTTTCCAAACACACAACACACACACACCAACACACCACACACACACACACAACAACACAACACACACACACCCACAAAAACACCCCAAACCACACACCAAACACACAAACACAACCCCAAAACCCCACTCAACCCACCACACACACACACACACACACACCCCCCAACACACACCACACACACCACAAAACACACACGCCCACACACAACACCACACACTTTACACACACACCACATTCCACACACACAACACACACATTTACACACACCACACAAACACACACATACCCCACAAAACACCACCAAAACACACACACCAAAAACACACTTCACACACACACACACAAACACACACACACACACACACCATACACACACCCACACACACACCACCTTACACACAACACAAAAAAACACACCTTTACACACAACAACACCACACATACACACCCCAAAAACCCACCAAAACACCACACCCCCCACACACACACAACCACACACACACACACAACACACACCCCCAAAAAACCCACACACCCCACACATACACTCTTCACCTCAGGAGATCACAGTTGACGGGCTTGTTTGTATTTAATTATTCACAGATCTTTTGCAGTGTGTTACGATTTAATATTTAGAAACTAAATTTTCCAAACATATAATGCTCGACCCCCTTGGGCAAAACCCTTTCCCCTTTAGTTAAGAGGCTTTTTTTTTCCACTGCTTGTTTAAACGCAATTATTCGAAAAAAAAATTTTTCTCCCGTATGTGTATCTGAGAAATGATATCAAAATATAATTTTAATGCTCCTTTTCTGTGGAAATAATTAAATGGTAGTTCATTAACATTCATTTTACGCGCGGAAAAAAGTTCCCCATCTTTCTCTGCTTTACAAATGCATATGGCAATCGATAGTAAAAAATGTTCCCCCGAATGATTTAAATCAGCTTGTGTGGGGGGTGATTGTTTCAAATTAATTGTTAGTGGTTTTTGTTATCTATAAAAGGGGTTATGAATACAGAAATTAATTAATTTAAATTTTAGGTATTATATCCATTAAAATAAAATTATTTTTAAAAAGGGGACCCAATATATTTTAAAGAGAAATGTTATAAAGGCAGGGCTTATCTTTATACATCAAACGCATCTATCAGCTGAACATAATTTTTCTGGAATAAATTTAGTGAAGGTGAGACTTTTGGTTTTCTGTTACATAAACTTGTAAAATTTCACAAATCAAAATGGCTACTATTTTTTTTTGTTATTTAACACAAAATGTATGCATTCACCCCGCCGTCATTTTTATAAAAATAGTGACCAGACTGCACAGACCCCCTGGTAAATACCCGAAAGATCCTGCTTAAAAAGGGGGGTTGATATCAAGAATTAAATTTTTCATTTTTTTTATTTTTTTTTTTTATTTTTTTATTTTAATATTATATAATTATAAAAATATATATATATATTTTTTATTATATATAATTTATATATTTTATATATATATTTTTATTATATATTTATTTAATTATATAAAAAATGAAACCACGAAACAAGTGGTATTGAATCATTTACCAAACTGCGGCCAGACGGGATTAGTTCCTTCGACATTCTCCCGCCTGAAGAGACGGAACAATGTGGAATACATCGCCTTAAAACCTTAACCAGCTATCCGACAAAAATCATGCACCCAGCAGAGCTAGATGTTGTTCATGAGTCGAGGACGCTCTTCCTACTACCACTGGAGAGTTGCTAGCACAGGAGAGTTGGGCAGTTACTCAACTGCTATTTTAACAGTAACCTTCCTACAGTGGTGCAACCCAGGGCGAAGTCAAGCTCTCATCCCTATGCATCATCCATGAGCACTGTAAACATAAAGAACACTTAACAATCCACAGGATTTTCTAAGGTTTGAACTGGAATCCGTGAAATGAGAGTCCACCGTCCCATCTACTGGAGCAGCAATACTCCTGATACTACTCCCTCCAACTCCGCCACACACTGTAGTATTCCAGTTGCATGGACGGTAGCTTGTCATTGTAAAGATCCTAGTTCAAATCTCCAGAAGATCTGTAGTATGCCTCTTAGTGCCGAAGAAAATAATAGTAAGAGACAGAACTAAGTAGTAGTAGTACTCATAGTGGTATTAGTATAATCGGTATTGAAGTACTAGTAGTATGAGTAATACCATAATGTGAGGAGTAGTCTAGTTATTAGGTAATATTAGTATTATATTAGTAAGCAGAATAGAATAGCAGTGGTAGTACTAGTACAGGGGAAAGTATATAGTACTTTATAGTAAAAGTAGAATAGTAGTAGTAGTTAGTCCGTAATAGTAAATATTAATATTTTAGTAAATATTAATTAGTGAACTAAAAGTACATTATAGTAGTATTTTGTAGTAGTAGTCCTAGTCGTAATAGTAATATTAATAGCAGTATAAAATAAGAGACAGAGCAATAGTAATAGTAGTAGTAGTGTGTAACTTTTTGGACGATGTTACATAATGGCTCGAACATTGTTTTTAGAGGATAACTCTCGCCAATAAACTTTAGAGATGACGAAACTGCCCTTTATTACTGTTTAATAGTTTGAAAAGAAGATTTTTTTTTTTTTTTTTTTTTTATATTTGATTAGAACAATAAATACAAGAATAGATAAAGACAAAACAGGTCTACACCAGAATAAAATCATTAACAACCCACAAACATGAACTTGAGAAACACAAATATCCCTCCATCACCCAAACTGAAAACCCCTACACCGTATGATAACCATAAACCGACCTAATTCCAATGCATTGTTAGGGTTGATTCAAGGTATTTTGTGCGTATGACTTTTCACATCACATTACCCTATATATCCCTGAATATTTGGTAACAGCCACAGACTAAGGTCGTGGAGAGCAAAGACGGTTTCCTTCAGTCAATGTTCCAATTAGTACATAGTGTTCCTTTTATCAAACATATTGTCGTTAATTCTGCCAAAATAATTACAAGATTCGCATGCATGTAGAAAAAAGAAAACGTTCTCATTCACTTCTCTTATCACTGAAATTCGTTATTTCTTGTGAAAAACCGAGAAAATGAGCCTAAAATGGCAAATATAAAAAATGACTTAGAAGTCAAGACATGAATTTAGTCGATCTGAGACCTAACTTTAAGGAAAATCCGAATTTTTAGCACTTAACTGGCGTTATTTGTTGGGACCCTGGCTGACAGTGGCTAGCAAGAGGAACTGCCACAATTGCCTGGCTCAAGCTCAGGAAGACAGTCTTTTCTGTACTGTAGTTAGATAAGTTAGTTAGCTAGCTGGCCCAGTGGCTAACGCGTCGGTCTGGAGTTTTATGACTGTGATCGTGGGTTCTATTCCCGCCCGTGGCATAGTTTGTTTTCAGTCGTGTCATTACGATTTCGTGAGATATTATGAAAACCAAGCCTCACACATTCACCCAACTCGTTCACCTGAGTTGATGCCACTGATGTATATTAATTACGGACCTTCCCTCATCAACCAATACTACTGTTTCTATGACTACTATTAATTTATTCGTCATACTACTACATGCTGCAATTACTATATTAAATTCTACTACTACTCTGCTTCTACTACCACTGAAAGTAGATTAATTTTCATATCAACCCTATATAACAATTTGTTTTGTAATATTGGATATGTCCCCCCCCCCCCCCCGTGCCGAATAGGTAAAACTGGTCAATTAGCTAGAACTCATTTAAAATTAAGTCCTTTCTAAAATTTTCTCTTATACATTTAAAGATTTAAAAATTAATGATATTGTACCAAAAGAACCTTAAGAAACTTACATAACCTTATTTTAACAAGCGCAATTTAATTTAGACTAATCCAACTAAATATATTTCGAACAGTTTATAATAATTTAATAATAAACAAACACAATGAAATATATTTTTCCGTTAGATTCAGAAGGATTTTTTACGAAATTATTGCTTGCCCTATCTGGCAAGAAGTTCGTTGTTATTTAAGCCGAAATGGCAAGTTTTACTTATTCGGCACGACAGATATATCTGAGAGGGTAATTAATTCATTTCTGATTTCATAAATCTTCTTTTATATAGATACACAAAGTACCGGCAACTAATTTTGTCAACAAATCTCCATCGTCACTAAAAGCAGGGTTAATTCATTCATAAAAATAGTCTTGACTCTTCTGTTTACTACGTCTGAGTTGCCAGATGTCACTTCTGGACAGCAGAGAGTATAGGAATTTTTTCCACAACTGTACATGGTCGGGCCACCGACATCACTCTGGAATTGAAGATTTTGCTAAAATGACATGTGTGAATTGAATGAGTCGAGACGAGATGTATTCATCACGCACGACCTTTTGTCATTTGTTCAGATGTCTGAGGTGCGTCGTGGTGCAGATGTAAACAAGGGAATTCTTACTCAATATGAGCGAGAAAGCAACAAATATAGATATAACAAGAATGGAATACGTATTTAGTATGAACGAAAAACAACATATAGATGTAAAAAATTTAGTTTACAGTCCAAGAAATATTATCCTGCACCAGATCGTAACGTCCAGCCCTATTTAAGGCGTACCATAACTCCTAAAGGCGTACCATAACTCCCTCAGACTCAAGTGTGAGACATGTTTGCTTCTGCTTCCGAAGCAAGCCCTGTATATACATAGATTTCTATTATAAATCGAAAACCTCATTTCTGCTCTCATGTCAGCAGCGCTGTATAGCCCTTGTGGCTTAGCGCTTCTTTTGAATAATAATAATAATAATAATGCTCTCATATCTAGAGAACTGGCTAAAAAGAAGTCCAATATGAATCATGCATCTATCTCTTCTGAATAAAGATATCTCGTACAAATATATTTACAGCCTGCATGAGAAACAATAGTCGCAGTAAATAACATGATTAAAGTAATACCAGATTACTATTTTATCAACCCGTATACCAGATACAAAATAATCTGCCCACAAATGATCACTAGTCTACATAAATCCATCACCATACGAATCATAATAGATACGTCACCCATAAAACCCTCACAAGTATCAAGAACACATGACTCGGTAGCTCAAAGCCCCAAGTCCACACAGGATATAAGTGTATGGACACGATCTCATCAAAGACCAAGTTCATACAGTAGTATGTAGACACCAACAAGGCAATCAAAGAAATCTCATACAACCCGATGCACAGCCTTAGTCCACAAAGCTAGACAAATGAGAAGTCCGCTCACTATTTAGTACCGTAGTTGCAACACTATTTCTAAGACTGAGTCCGTGCATTATATGGTGCAAAAGTAATGTCTACGAAGACGTATGTTTTAGTGAAAGTTTGACGTGTTTGATATTCTGAATGAAAGTTCGTATTTATAACCCATCCTCTCAGAGGCTAAATCAACATTGTTTTAAAAAATTGGTCATTACCTGCCTGAAGGAGAAACCTTAAATTAGAGTGTAAGAAAAGGTTTGTGTGTGAGGCTGTGTGTTTGTGGAACGTGTGAAGGTTGTGTTTATGGAATGTGTGAAGGTTGTGTGTTTGTGGAAGGTGTGAAGGGTGTGTGTTTGTGTAAGGTATGAGGCTGTGTGTTTGTGGAAGATGTGAAGGCTTGTTAGTGGAAATGTGAAGTCTGTGTCTGTGGAAGGTGTGAGGCTGTGTTTGGAGGAAGGTGTGAGGCTGTGTTTTGTGGCTAAAGGTGTGAGGCCTGTGTGTTTGTTGTAAAGGTATGAGGCTGTTGTTTTTTTGTGAAGTGTGAGCTGTTTTTGGTGTAAGGTGTGAGGACTGTGTTTGTGGAAGGTGAGGCGGTGTTTTTGTGGAAGGTGTGAGGCTGTGTTGTGGAAGGTGTGAGGCTGTGACCTGTGGAAGGTGTAGGTTGTGTTTTGTTGAAGTGTGAGGCTGTGTTTGTGGAAGGTTGTGAGGCTGTGTGTTTGTGTAAGGTATGGAGGCTGTGTGTTTTTTTGGTGGAAGAGGTGTTGAGGCTGTGTTTTGTGAAAGGTGTTGAGCTGTGTTGGTGAAGGTGTGAGGCTGTGTTTGGTGGGAAGGTGTGAGGCGGTGTTTGTGGAAGGTGTTAGGCTTGTGTGTTTGTGGAAGTTTGAAGGTTGTGTGTTTGTGGAAGGTGTGAAGGTTGTTGTTCGTGGAAGGTGGGAGGCTTGTGTGATTGTGTAAGTATGAGGCCTGTTCTTTGTGTAAGGTGTGAGGCTTTGTTTGTGTAAGGTGGTAAGGTCTGTGTTTGTGTAAGGTGTGATGGCTGTGTCTGTGTGAAAGTGTGAGGCTGTGTGTTTGTGAAGGTGTGAGCTGTGTTGTTGTGGAAGGTGTGAGGTGTGTCTGTCTGTGGAAGTTGTGAGGCAGTTCTGTGGAAGGTGTGAGGCTGTGTTTGTTGTGGAAGGTGTGAGGCTGCGTTTGTGGAAGGTGTGAGGCTGGAGTGTTTGTGGAAGGGTGTGAAGGCTGTGATCTGGTGAAGGTGTTTAGGCTTGTTTGTGTAAGGTGTGAGGCTGTGTCTGTGGAAGTTGGTGAGGACTGTGTCTGTGTAAGGTGTGAGGCTGTGTCCTGTGGAAGGTGTGAGGCTGTGTTTTGTAAGGGTGAGGCTTGTGTTTGTGTAAGGTGTTGAGGGCTGGGTCTGTGGAAGGTGTGAGGCTGTGTCTGCGAAGGTGTTGAGGCTGTTTCTGCGAAGGTGTGAGGCTAGTGTCTGTGGAAGGTGGTGAGGCTGTGTCTGTGGAAGGTGTAGGCTGTTTTGTGGAAAGTGTGAGGCTGCGTATTTGTAGGGAAGTGTAGGCTGTGTGTTTGTGGAAGGTGTGAAGGCTGTGGTGACTGGTGGAAGGTGTGAGGCTGTGTTTTGCGTAAGGTGTGAGGGCTGTTCTGTGGAAGGAGTAGGCTGTGTCTGGTGTAAGGTGTGAGTCTGTGTCTGTGGAAGGTGTGAGGCTGGTTTTTGTAATGTTGTGAGGCGTGTTTTTAAGGTGTGAGCTAGTGACCTGTGAAGGTGTGAGGCTGTGTCTGTGTAAGGTGTGAGGCTGTGTCTGTGGAAGGTGTGAGGCTATGTTTTTGGAGACAGTGTAATCTAGTTCGCATCCTTTGTTCGGCGGCAAAACGCCAACTCACTTCTGAGCGAGTCTGGTGAAATCGATTTCTACCCCTGACAGTTTTCAAAAAATCTAAGCCTCATACACGGTTGCTATGTAAATAGTGTAAGACTCAGAGTTACAATTTAAAATTAAAAACATTTGAAATTGGTAAAAAATGAAGTAAAGATATTAAGAGTTATTGCACCAGAGGCCAAGCCATTATTTCAGCTGTTGCAATAACACAAACCTATCAGTATATCGAAAACTGACACATAATAATGTACAAATGCACATTACAGCAATACATATCAGTCGACTAACGCCCAGGTGAATATTTACTGCCAAGTGAAAGGAGCACCAGATGTAAGGGGTCTTTACTATACTTCGTCTCGCTTATGAATCAAACAATTTTGTTCATTTGTGAGCTAATTACTCGAACCAATGACCTATGGCTTACTTTGCAGCTCTGTGTGTTTAATGGTTATATGCGTTATGTGAATATTAAAATGGTATACAATACCGACAGGTTGGTAGGTAAGACACAAAGGCAACATTTAGGCAACTTTATTCCGAAACGTTTTGCCTACACAGTAGGCTTCTTCAGTCGAGAACAGAAAGCAGGCAGGAGCAGTAGAGATGTGAAGACGATGTAATCAGTCCATAACCCCTGAAGTCGTAGATTTGAGGTTGTCAGTCGTTCAGCCTGGAGAAGTTCTGTTCCAAAGTCTGGAACTAACTTTGGAACAGAACTTCTCCAGGCTGAGGGACTGACAACCTCAAATCTACGACTTCAGGGGTGATGGACTGATTGCATCGTCTTCACATCTCTACTGCTCCTGCCTGCTTTCTGTACTCGACTGAAGAATCCTAACTGATTTAGGCGAAACGTTATCGGAATAAAGTTGCCTAAATGTTCCTATAAGCTTATAACACTAAGCGTCTTGGCAATCTTTCTTGCAAGATTCGCCACATAATTTTGCAAGTTAATTACAGAGCCATTTTTTTTCCCAGCATATTAACTTGGTCGCTGGACGCCGAGACTTTTAAGAGCATAAGAACATAAGAAAGAAGGAATACTGCAACAGGCCTACTGACCCATGCGAAGCAGGTCCATGTTCCCCCCCCCTACCGGATTAGCCCAATGGCCCACCTAGTCAGGTCACTTCCACTTAAGGAAGGTGCACGGCATCAGACCTAGTAGCACAAGTTAGTCAGGTCCAACTCACACCCACTCATGTATTTTCTAACCTATTTTTAAAACTAAACCATGTTTTAGCCTCTATAACTGTACTACATCGGAGTTTGTCCCCAAACTTATTCATCCACAACCTATTATCCCAAACCAGTGCTTTCCTAAATCCTTCCTGAATCTGAATTTTTCCAACTTGAAACCATTGCTGCGAGTCCTGTCTTGGCTGCAAATTTTCATCACGCATTACAATCCCCTTTAATTATTCCTGTTTTCCATTTAAACACCCTCGATCATTAATCATCCTAATTTCTACGCCTGTCGAGAGAGGGAGATTATCAGGGCCCTCATCTTCCTCATAGGAAAGATTTCTGATACATAGAACATCATACTGGATAACCATATTTGCTTTTTGAAAGGCAAGTAGCCCCTCACTTGCAACCAATCATAAGCAAGCTACTACAACAACTGGTCGAGTCCTGTTTACACTTGAAAGTTCTCGCTAAATATATATACCTATAAATATGAAATAACTCATAATAAAGTACGTACTGTCCAGTGAGTATCAAAAGAATTAACCGAAGAATACCTCTTTGAATTATTCGGACGTTGACAGCCGTTTATCATGACTTTATCCTGAAGTCCTATACTATATGGCTGGAGATTCGTGTATTTTGAGCACAGACAATGCATCATTAGGTCTTTTGAAAGACATTAGAGTTGCTCAGTAGTTTGTAGTGCTTGATCATTCCCCAGGATGCGACCCACAACGATCCACTAACTCCCGGGTACTTTTTTTTAGTAAAGTTTAAACAGAACAGCGGGTGTGATGGAGACTCGTCATTTTGTCTCGACCTGCCCAGGATGGGCAGTGATGGGTATGAGAGTAGATCAATTATAAGACTACTGGGGCTGAAGGAAATGACAGATGGGTCAAGGTGACCTTGATATATACAAGACGAAGTCTCGTAACCCAGTGGCAGAGCGCTGGACTTGCTACCGTTCAGGACCACGGTTCGAATCCCTGTCCCAATCTTTCTGATTATTATTCATGCATAGCTTATATTTATATTATCATCATCACTCTAATAACTGCATCATCACCAGATCCAGTAGGGTGGTTAGCCAAACAATTACACAAGATTACGATAATAAAAAAAACATTAACAATTTCCTCTCCCATCTAATTAGAGCAATGCTTCATTAACAAGACAATTTACGTTAATTACACCATTTAACCCAGGGCTCTTAAGAGTTTACGAGGATAACTCTCGCAAGATGCTCAACCTAAATTATATTGCGAAAAAAAATCCGTCGAAAGCCTCACGGAGTTCAGGAATTTTCAGGGCAACAACACTTACCTTATTTAGAAAAAGTTCGAGGAGTTACCCGGTTGAGAGGCAAGAAGGAAAAATAATATTCCAAATTGTTGAATTATTGAAGATTTGATTATATTATGGGTGTAATACATGGTAGATATAATTCTTATGAAAAAGAAAAAACAAATCATGGAAGAATACTGTGAAAAAATGATTGTGTATATATTCTGAGGTGTATATCTTGAAGTGCCGGTATTGTTTATACACTTTAAGGTGTATATCTGTATTTCGGGTATCCGAGATTAAAATATCCCGTAGCTCGGTTGGAAGCGCACTCAGCTCATACACTGAGGTCCATGGTTCGATCCCCGGTAAGGGTGAAAACACTATACGTGTTCCCTTACAACACCTGTTATCCTTATTCACTTAGAAGTAAATAGCTGTGGGTCGCATCCCGGGGACAAAACCTAAGTTGTTCGAAATGCTCTGCATAACAAGGGATTTTCTACATGGTATGTCACTGATGTCAGCTAGGTCTGTATAATTGAAGAAATAAAAATTATTATTATTATTATTATTATTATTATTATTATTATTATTATTATTATTATTATTTTATTATTATTATTATTATTATTATTATTATTATTATTATTATTATTGGATGGTGATGTACAGGAGACATTCAGCCTTACTGAACCTTGTGGAGTCGACAGACTTTAAAATAAATATTCCGACGGCGATAAAATATGCAATCTGAAAAAGCCTCTTGAGAATATTACGTTAAGAGACCATTTTGATGTGCTAGTGTCCTCACCTTTTATGTAAGACTCTGGGTCAATGGGGGATGCCTTGTTTTAACATTCGTATATGCAGTTTAGGATTTAACTCGGTCTATATACTTTTGTCTACAACTGTTTGTATATGGGACCAGTCCTTGGTTAAGCAAAATCTCTGAACTAATTTCTAATATTTGAAATGCCTGTGAGTTTCAGCTGTAGGCTTAAATGCTGTTATAGATTTAAATGAATTTTTTTCATGGCATTCTGAAGCCGTTTTTCAGATATATATATATATATATATATATATAAATATATATATATATATATATATAGATATATATATATATATTATATATATATATATATATATATATATAATAATATAATAATATATATATATATATATATAGACATATATGTATAATATTACGAGTTTCTAGGTACTAGTAATAATAAGAACGAGGTAATATTGAAAAAGCCAGGACCGTTGGGTGATAAGGACAGTAATAGTTTTATAGAAAAATAGAAATGAGCAGAAGGGTAAAGAGAAAGGATAGTCCTTTCAATGTTTATTATGCAAATTGCCGTAGTCTCGAATAAGATGGACGAGTTGAGATTAGTATGCTAGTGAGCAGTAACATTGATGCATTTTTGCCTAACTGAGACGTGGTTTAAATTCAAAAAGTCGGGACATAGCCAGCGGAATGTCCATATTCCAGAGGTTTTAAAAAATTGTTCCAAGAAGATAAAGTAACGGAAGGGGGGTGGGGTGGCATTGTATGTCCGAGATCGCATGAACTGTGCATAAAAACGGGTATTAATTCTGAAGTAACACATACAGAGTCTGTTTGATAGAATTTTCAGAGGGCATGAAAAAACTGAGTATTAGGAGTGATAACCGTCCCCTCAAACTTATGAAGATAGGGACCAAGGGAAACCTACTAGGGAGGAAACTGTTAAGGCAACAAGGCACGATAATTTAGCAACTTCTAGGAGACATTAACTTTAGTCCAGTTGATTGGAATTTCTTGACTGGGAATAGGAATCATACGACTTCTTAGAATATTTCAGGATTGTTTTTGAAGCAGTTTGTGACAAACCTACAAGGGGGAAATAACCTGCTTGACTTTAGTTATGTCCCAAACATGAATCCCTTGTAATAATTTAGAAATTTCAGAGAACTGGGGTGCTTAGCGACCACAAATCAATTCCATTTACATTGAATGGAAGTACGATATAGGCGCGATAACTCCTCAGTAACAGTCCCAATTTTCGCTTAGCAGTTACGATGGCCCTAGAGAACACTTACATCTGTCGACTGGGTAACGAAGAAGCTACAATATGACAGTTTTCTGACACAATACATGCTGCTCAAAGAGCGTTTATCCAAATAAAGAAATTAGATCAAAAAGAAATGACTCAAAATGGATTAATAATAGGCTCAAATATCTACTAGGGCATAAGAAAGGAAATTTATAGGTCGTACAAAAGAGGTGATGGGTCATCTTATGAATCAAGTAATTGACATTAAGAGGGACATTAAAAAGGGATAAGAAAACTAAAAAGGGACCATGAAATAAAGTTGCTAGGGGAATCTAAAAGCAAACCCAAAAATTTATTTCAGGTCTATAGAACAAAAGTTAGAGATAAGATAGGTCCCCATAATAAATACCTATGGGCATCTTACTGACAAAGAGAATGAAATGTGCTTCATTTTAAATAATTATTTTCTCCCTCAGTTTTTACACAGGAAGACACTAACAATATTTCCGACAGTTAATTAATTTTTACAGTGGGCTAGAAGAAGATAAATTATGTAACAAGACATCACAGTCACTAGTGAGATGGTTGTGAGCAGATAGACCAGACTGAAGCAAAATGTCGCCGGGTCCTGATGTAGATTTTTTCAAGGGTTCCTTAAGGAATGCAAAATGTAACTCTCTGTGAACCATTAACTAATATTTTTTTAATTTATACTCTTCAAAAACAGGTGTGTAAGTGTCTGATATGTGGAAGATGGCTAATTAAATCCTATTTATTAAAACAGGGACAAGTCGTTACCGTCAAATTACCGCCCAAAAGCCCTGACCTCAATTGTAGGCAAATACATAGAGTTCAATTATACTGAGATTATAAGAAGACATCTCGATAAGCAAAGCTTTGATTAATGATACTCAGTATAGCATGGATTCACAAGAGCCCGGTCTTGTCTAACAAATTTATTAACTTTCTTCATAAAGCTTTTGAGGCTGTTGACCCCTAATAAAAATTTGATATTATTTACTTAGATTTTAGGTAAGGCTTTTGATAGAGTTTCCGCACCATATACTTTTAAAGAAGGTGGCAGCACATGCACTGGGGGAAAACGCGCACCTCGTGGATCGAGTCATGGTCTCACTGACAGGAAGCAGAGAGTGTCCATAAATGGGGTTAAATCCGAGTGGGGATCTGTAACAAGTGGCGTTCCACAGGGATCAGTCTTGGGCCCGTTGTTGTTATAATATATATCAATGATCTTGAGAGGGAATTACTAGTGATATGAGCAAATTCGCCGATGACACAAAGATAAGTAGGATAATTGATTCGAACGTAGATGTTATGGAACTTCAGGAAGATTTAAACAAACCTATTCTTGGTCAGAAAAGTGGCAGATGCAGTTCAATGTAGATAAATGCAAGGTTCTGAAGCTTGGAGTGCCCATAACCCTAGTACTTATAAGTTAAATGATGTAGAACTTAGCCATACAGATTGCGAAAAGGACTTGGGGTTATGGTGAGCAGCAACCTTAAACCAAGACAGCAATGCCTAAGCGTACGTAATAAGGCAAATAGATTACTGGGATTTATATCAAGAAGTGTAAGCAACAGAAGTCCAGAGGTCATACTGCAGCTTGATACATCATTAGTAAGGCCTCACCTAGATTATGCAGCTCAGTTTCTGGTCTCCGTATTACAAAATGGACATAAATTCGTTAGAAAACATTCAGCGTAGGATGACTAAATTAATACATAGCATGAGAAATCTTCCTTATGAAGAAAGATTGAAGACTCTTAATTACATTCACTTGTTAGACGAAGAATGAAGGGAGACCTGATCAAAGGGTTAAAAAAGGGGAAGATAGGTTTTAAAAAAGGGGGATATTAATAAGGTTTTGGGGATGTCCTCCAAGAGGAACCCCAGTAATGGATTTAAATAGAAAATTTTAGATTAAAAAGGACATGGGAAAGTTTTGGGTTTTGGAAATAGGGATTAGAGGGGAACAGCTACCAATTTGGGTTATTGAGGCTGGGATTTTTGGGTTTTTTTCCAAAATCTGGGTTTGGAAAAAGACATGAGTGGGGGGGGTTTGGATTTGAGGGGGATTTTCACATCAGAGCTTTTTTTCTTTGGGGCTTTGAAATTGGGTTGGGCAAATGTATTGTTAGTGGATGAATTGAAAGGACCTGCCAGTGGGGGCCGCGGGCCGCTGGCAGCTTCCCCCTTTCTTATGTTTTAGTTCTTAGATTGGATCGGGCAGCGGCGGGAGTCTGGCACTGGCGGGATTCTGGCAGCTGGCTGGATCTGGCAGCGGCTGGAGTCTGGCACTGCGGGAGTCGGGCAGGGGCGGTCTGGCAGTCGCTGGAATCTAGCACCCGGGCTGGGTTTGGGGCAGCCGGGTTGGGGAGTTTGGCAGCGACAGGCAAGCAACGGGTTTAAACCCCTACAACTACTAAGCCAGAAACTAGCGGACCCTAGAAACTGGCTCGACCTAGCAGCAGCGGAGTCTTGATTCAGGTCAGCATAAAAAACATTAATAAAATTAAGTTCTAAATACGAACTCATGCTGGGTGTACAGCAGACTTCCGACGTAAAACAAGGTACCAGCACCATGGACATTTTTTTTACATTTCAAAGTGTATCATTTCACTCCAGGGCAACCTCTGTGTGAATGACAGCTGACCCCTACTTAATTTAACATACCCCCAGTTGAAAATTTTACATTAATTTTTTAAAATTAAAATAACGGGACTTAAACAAGATTACAAATAACAAAAAAGCTACCATAATTCCCACTAAAAAAACATAATACTCATCCCCGAAAAAACCATACTAAACTTCTTTAGCTTTTAAAATCATTTAGAGAGAAAATTCTAATAAATACTATTAGGGTTTTGTAAAAACTTAAAATAGAAAAGTTTGTCAACCGCATTTAAAGAAAATTTACCGATTTATAAAATATTTGTTCAATGTTTTTTGTTACAATTTTTTTTGTCTCTTTTTTTCATACCCATCTGTCTTTTCACAAACACTCTTCCCCAGGTCTTTTTTTATTTTTCAAAGGGTTTATATTCTTGTTCCGAGCCAAAACTTCTTTTACCGCTGTATGCACATCATATTGCAAAATCAATCAAGAAATTCACTGTTCAGTTTAATCCAAAATTTATTTAAATAAAGACGTTCAGAGTTACGCATAATAATGAACAAATTTTAGGAACACTGAACACAAATGAAATGTGGGAAAGATAATTCTAGTTATAGGAACACTGAACACAAGAGGTAATGTGACAATGAAATTTCTGGTTAAGTGAACACTGAACACAAGATTGATAATTGGGAAATGATAATTTCTGGTTAAGTAACACGAACACAAGATGATAATGTGGCAATGAAAATTTCCCCGTTATAGTGAACACTGAACACAAGATGATAATGTGGCAATGAAATTTTCCCGTTTTAGTGAACACGAACACAAATGATAATTGACAAAGATAATTTTTCCGTTTTAGGAACACGAACACAAGAGTGATAAAGTACAATGAAATTTCCAGTTATAGTGACACTGAAACAAGAGTGATAAGTACAATGAAAAATTTTTAGTTATAGTGAAAACTGAACACAAGTGATAATTGGCAAAGAAATTTCCAGTTATAGTATTTTTTTACTTGTTATTTAATTTTTTAAAGTGTTTATTAACATATTTAATATATTTAAAAAATTTATCTTTTGTTTTGGGGTGTGGTGTGGTTGTGTGTGTGGGGGGTGTGTTGGGGGTGTATGGGGGGGGTGGGGGGCGTGTGTGTGGGTGTTGGGATGCGTGTGTGTGGGGTGTTGTGTGTGGGGGGGGTTGTGGGGGTGTGTGGGGTGTTGGGGTGGGTTGTGTGGGGTGGTGGGGTTGTGGGGAGGGGGGGGGGGATGGGATGCGTGTGGGGGGATGTAGGGTTGGTGGGGGGGTGGGGTGGTGGGGGGGTGTGTGGGGGTGTGTGGGGGGTGTTTTGCGGGGGTGTGGGGGAGTGGGGGGTGTGTGTGGGGGGGGGGTGAGTTGGGGTTTTGTGTTGGGGGGTGGGGTTGTGTGGGGGGTGTGGGGGTTTGGGGAGGTTGTTGGGTGTGTGAGGGTGTGGGGTGTGTGTGGGGGTGCGGGGGTGTGTGTGTGGGAGTGTGTGTGGGTTGTGGGGTGTGTGTTGTGTGGGGTGTGGTTATGGGGTTGTGTGTGGGGGGGTACGGTGTGTGGGTGTGTATGCTGTGTGGGGGTGAGTGTTGCGTGTGTGTGGGGGGTGTGTCGTGTGTGTGGGGGGTTGGTTGGGGGGTGTTGTGTTGTGTTACTCACCTATTTTTGGTTTCATGGGGGCGATCATAGCTCCTGTGTGTGTGTGTTTGTGTGTGTACTCACCTATTTGACTCACCTATTTGTGGTTTTCAGGGGTCGAGTCTTTGCTCCTGGCCCCCCCTCTTCACCGGGTTCACTGGGCCCTCTCTCTCCCCGCTCCATGAGCTTTATCAAACCTCGTCTTAAAACTGTGTATGGTTCCTGCCTCCACTACGTCACTTTCTAGGCTATTCCACTGCCTTACAACTATATGACTGAAGAAATACTTCCTACTATCTCTCTGACTCATTTGTGTCTTCAACTTCCAATTGTGGCCTCTTGTTTCTGTGTCCCCTCCCTGGAACATCCTGTCCTTGTCCACCTTGTCTCTTCCACGCAGTATTTTATATGTCGTTATTATGTCTCCTCTGACCCTCCTGTCCTCCAGTGTCGTCAGGCCGATTTCCCTTAATCTTTCTTCATAGAACATTCCCCTTAGCTCTGGAACTAACCTTGTCGCAAACCTTTGTACTTTCTCTAGTTTCTTGACGTGCTTTATCAAGTGCAGGTTCCAAACAGGTGCTGCATACTCCAGTATGGGCCTGACATACACGGTGTACAGTGTCTTGAATGATTCCTTACTAAGGTATCGGAATGCTGTTCTCAGTTTGCCAGGCGCCCATATGCTGCAGCAGTTATCTGATTGATGTGTGCTTCCGGAGACATGCTCGGTGTTATACTCCACCCAAAGATCTTTCTCCTTGAGTGAGGTTTGCAGTCTTTGGCCACCTAGCCTATACTCTGCCCTGTGGTCTTCTGTGCCCTTCCCCTATCTTCATGACTTTGCATTTGGCAGGATTAAATTCGAGAAGCCATTTGCTGGACCAGGTGTCCAGTCTGTCCGGGTCTCTTTGAAGTCCTGCCTGGTCCTCATCAGATTTAATTCTCCTCATTAACTTCACATCATCTGCAAAAGGGACACTTCTGAGTCTAACCCTTCCATCATGTCGTTCACATATACCAAAAATAGCACTGGTCCTAGGACCGACCCCTGTGGGACCCCGCTCGTCACAGGTGCCCACTGTGATACATCATTACGTACCATGACTCGTTGTTGCCTCCCTGTCAGGTATTCTCTGATCCATTGCAGTGCCCTTCCTGTTATATGCGCCTGATGCTCTAGCTTCTGCACTAATCTCTTGTGAGGAACTGTGTCAAAGGCCTTCTTGCAGTCCAAGAAGATGCAATCAACCCACCCCTCTCTCTCGTGTCTTACTTCTGTTATTTTATCATAAAACTCCAGAAGGTTTGTGACACAAGATTTGCCTTCCGTGAATCCGTGCTGGTTGGCATTTATACTCTTGTTCCGTTCGTTCCAGGTGCTCCACCACTCTCCACCTGATAATCTTCTCCATAATTTTGCATACTATACACGTCAATGACACAGGTCTATAGTTTAGTGCCTCTTTTCTGTCTCCTTTTTTAAAAATGGGAACTACATTTGCCGTCTTCCATACCTCAGGTAGTTGGCCAGTTTCCAGGGACGTGTTGAAGATTGTGGTAAGTGGCACGCACAACATATCTGCTCCCTCTCTAAGGACCCACGGGGAGATGTTGTCCGGTCCCATTGCCTTTGAGGTATCGATGTCCCTTAGCAGTTTCTTCACCTCCTCCTCATCTGTATGTATGTCGTCCAACACTTGTTGGTGTATTCCTTGCTGGTGTCCCCATCTGGTCTGTCCCCCCAGAGTCCTTCCTGTCTCTACTGTAAATACTTCCTTAAATCTTGTGTTGAGCTCCTCACATACCTCTTGATCGTTTCTTGTGAGTTCTCCCTTATCACCTGGTCCTTGACTGTTGTCTTCCTCCTAATGTGGCTATACAGCAGTTTCGGGTCAGATTTGACTTTCGATGCTATGTCGTTTTCATACTGTCGCTGGGCCTCCCTCCTTATCTGTGCATACTCGTTTCTGGCTCTTCTACTAATCTCCTTGTTTTCCTGGGTACTATGCCTCCTGTACCTTTTCCATTCTCTGTTGCACTTAGTTTTTGCCTCCCTACACCTTCGGGTAAACCAAGGACTCGTTTTGGTCTTCCTATTATTTCTGTTTCCCTTGGGAACAAAACTTTCCTCTGCCTCCTTGCACTTTGTTGCCACATATTCCATCATCTCGTTTACTGATTTTCCTACCATTTCTTTGTCCCACTGAACCTCCTGCAGGAAGTTTCTCATACCTGTGTAGTCCCCCCTTTTATAGTTTGGCCTGTCCCCTTCAGTTCCTGTTACCTTCTCCACTTGTAACTCTACTATATAGTCAAAACTCAGAACCACGTGATCGCTAGCTCCAAGGGGCCTCTCGTAAGTGATGTGTGTGTGTGTGTGTGTGTGTGTGTGTGTGTGTGTGTGTGTGTGTGTGTGTGTGTGTGTGTGTGTGTGTGTGTGTGTATGTGTGTGTGTGTGTGTGTGTGTGTGTGTGTGTGTGTGTGTGTGTGTGTGTGTGTGTGTGTGTGTGTGTGTGTGTGTGTGTTGTGTGTGTGTAGTGTGTGTGTGTGTGTGTGTGTGTGTGTGTGTGTGGTGTGTGTGTGTGTGTGTGTACTCACCTAGTTGTACTCATCTAGTTGAGGTTGCAGGGGTCGAGTCGGAGCTCCTGGCCCCGCCTCTTCACTGGTCGCTACTAGGTCACTCTCCCTGAACCGTGAGCTTTATCATACCTCTGCTTAAAGCTATGTATGGATCCTGCCTCTACTACATCGCTTCCCAAACTATTCCACTTCCTGACTACTCTGTGGCTGAAGAAATGCTTCCTAACATCCCTGTGATTCATCTGTGTCTTCAACTTCCAACTGTGTCCCCTTGTTACTGTGTCCTATCTCTGGAACATCCTGTCTTTGTCCACCTTGTCAATTCCTCTCAGTATTTTGTATGTCGTTATCATGTCCCCCCTATCTCTCCTGTCCTCCAGTGTCGTCAGGTTGATTTTCCTTAACCTCTCCTCGTAGGACATACCTCTTAGCTCTGGGACTAGTCTTGTTGCAAACCTTTGCACTTTCTATAGTTTCTTTATGTGCTTGGCTAGGTGTGGGTTCCAAACTGGTGCCACATACTCCAATATGGGCCTAACGTACACGGTGTACAGGGTCCTGAACGATTCCTTATTAAGTTGTCGGAATGCTGTTCTTAGGTTTGCTAGGCGCCCATATGCTGCAGCCGTTATTTGGTTGATGTGCGTTTCAGGAGATGTGCCTGGTGGTATACTCACCCCAAGATCTTTTTTCTTGAGTGAGGTTTGTAGTCTCTGGCCCCCTAGACTGTACTCCGTCTGCAGTCTTCTTTGCCTTTCCCCAATCTTCATGACTTTGCACTTGGTGGGATTGAACTCCAGGAGCCAATTGCTGGACCAGGTCTGCAGCCTGTCCAGATCCCTTTGTAGATCTGCCTGGTCTTCGATCGAGTGAATTCTTCTCATCAACTTCACGTCATCTGCAAACAGGGACACCTCGAAGTCTATTCCTTCCGTCATGTCGTTCACAAATACCAGAAACAGCACTGGTCCTAGGACTGACCCCTGTGGGACCCCGCTGGCCACAGGTGCCCACTCTGACACCTCGCCACGTACCATGACTCGCTGCTGTCTTCCTGACAAGTATTCCCTGATCCATTGTAGTGCCTTCCCTGTTATCCCTGCTTGGTCCTCCAGTTATTGCACCAATCTCTTGTGTGGAACTGTGACAAACGCCTTCTTGCAGTCCAAGAATATGCAATCCACCCACCCGTCTCTCTCTTGTCTTACTGCTGTCACCATGTCATAGAACTCCAGTAGGTTTGTGACACGGGATTTCCCGTCCCTGAAACCATGTTGGCTGCTGTTGATGAGATCATTCCTTTCTAGGTGTTCCACCACTCTTCTGATAATCTTCTCCATGATTTTGCATACTATACATGTCAGTGACACTGGTCTGTAGTTTAGTGCTTCATGTCTGTCTCCTTTTTTAAAGATTGGGACTACATTTGCTGTCTTCCATGCCTCAGGCAATCTCCCGGTTTCGATAGATGTGTTGAATATTGTTGTTAGGGGTACACATAGCGCCTCTGCTCCCTCTCTCAGGACCCATGGGGAGATGTTATCTGGCCCCATTGCCTTTGAGGTATCTAGCTCACTCAGAAGCCTCTTCACTTCTTCCTCGGTTGTGTGCACTGTGTCCAGCACTTGGTGGTGTGCCCCACCTTTCCGTCTTTCTGGAGCCCCTTCTGTCTCCTCTGTGAACACTTCTTTGAATCTCTTGTTGAGTTCCTCACATACTTCACGGTCATTTCTTGTTGTCTCTCCTCCTTCCTTCTTTAGCCTGATTATCTGGTCCTTGACTTTTGTTTTCCTCCTGATGTGGCTGTATAACAGTTTCGGGTCAGATTTGGCTTTCGCTGCAATGTCGTTTTCATATTGTCGTTGGGCCTCCCTTCTTATCTCTGCATATTCGTTTATGGCTCTACGACTGCTCTCCTTATTCTCCTGTGTCCTTTGCCTTCTCTATTTCTTCCATTCCCTAGCACACTTGGGTTTTGCCTCCCTGCACCTTTGTGTGAACCATGGGCTCATCCTGGCTTTTTCATTATTCCTGTTACCCTTGGGTACAAACCTCTCCTCATCCTCCTTGCACATTGTTGCTACATATTCCATCATCTCATTAACTGGCTTCCCTGGCAGTTCTCTGTCCCACTGAATCCCGTGTAGGAAGTTTCTCATTCCCGTGTAGTCCCCTTTCTTGTAGTTTAGCTTCATTCGTCCTGACCTTCCTGCTTCCCCCTCCACTTGTAGCTCTACTGTGTATTCGAAGCTTAAAACCACATGATCGCTGGCCCCAAGGGGTCTTTCATATGTGATGTCCTCAATATCTGCACTACTGAACGTGAATACTAAGTCCAGTCTTGCTGGTTCATCCTCTCCTCTCTCTCTTGTAGTGTCCCTTACGTGTTGGTACATGAAGTTTTCCAGTACCACCTCCATCATCTTAGCCCTCCATGTATCTTGGCCCCCATATGGCTCCAAGTTCTCCCAATCGATCTCCTTGTGGTTAAAGTCACCCATGATCAGGAGCTTTGCCCTGCATGCATGAGCTCTTCTGGCCACTGCAGCCAGTGTGTCAACCATCGCTCTATTGCTCTTGTCATACTCTTGCCTTGGCCTCCTGCTTTTCTGTGGTGTGTGTGTGTGTGTGTGTGTGTGTGTGTGTGTGTGTGTGTGTGTGTGTGTGTGTGTGTGTGTGTGTGTGTGTGTGTGTGTGTGTGTGTGTGTGTGTGTGTGGTGTGTGTGTGAGTGTGTGTGTGTGTGTGTGTGTGTGTGTGTGTGTGTGTGGTGTGTGTGTGTGTGTGTGTGTGTGTGTGAGTGTGTGTGTGTGTGAGTGTGTGGGGGGATGTCATTGGAAGACTGCAGGGGTTGGGGGGGAGTGAGAAATCTGGTGGAAACGGATGTGAGAGTCAGTAGTGACAACTTTATTACCTTGCTATCGGTTTACTGTCTTTGTTTAAGGTCCATAAAAAGGAACAACAAAGGATTAACAAAATTTCGAACAGGTTTCCCTCTTGTCCGAAAAATACATTCACCCGGACCTTCACATCACGTTAGCTGAGTCAACAGCAGTGTTGTAACTTTCATGTATTTAACTAGCTCTGTTTACCTAGCTGTGTATGGTACTCTAGTTCTGTAACCTCCATCTTAGTCTAGTCCATCCCACAGAGAATTGTATGAATTTTCCATTTTGTGCCTTCAGATGTTCTGAACAAGAAGTATTGCCTTCTTTTGTCGCAAAAACTATGAACAACACTTATTAATCCTGATTTGAAGTCAGAATCAATAAGTATTTTTCACAGCATTTGTCTCTCATTTTGGGTACAGTCGTGGCAGATATTTTTCCTTCAGTACATTTCTTTCGTGTTTGTCTAGAATATAATCAGAGAGGATATATTAAACTAATAAAGTACAATAAGTTGACTTTTTAATTTATTGAATCATCCTTCGTTTAAAGTACTCATTCATTATTCATTACCCGGAGTTTACCTGGAGTCACTTCTGGAGGTCACCACCCCGGCGTCCCAGGCCAGCAACCAGGCTAGCCTGGTATATATATATATATATATATATATATATATTATATATATATATATATATATATATATATATATATTTATATATATATTATATAATATATATATATACTATACTATATATATATATATATATATATATATATATTATATATATATATATATATATTATATATATATATATATATATATATATATATATATATATATATATTTCAACACACCGGCCGTATCCCACCGAGGCAGGGTGGCCCAAGAGGAAAAACGAAAGTTTCTCCTTTTACATTTGGTAATATATACAGGAGAAGAGGTTACTACCCCCTTCCCCCAGAAATTTTATTTCTTTCTCCGGGTTTAAAACCTTTTACAACACGATGGCTTACGGAGGAAGAATTCTTTTCCCACTTCCCCAGGGAATTGAGGAAAAAAAAAACAAAAAAAAGAAATAAAAGGGATAATAGAAGAAAACCCGAGGGGGGGTTTTTTATATATGCTTGTACATGTACGTGTGTGGGGACCTAAGTGTAAGTAGAAGAAAGCAAGGGCCCGTCCCTAAAAAATTTTGGGCTTTTTCATGAGACAAAAAAAAAGGCCCACCAGAAACCCTTTCATCTTGTAAAAAAAATTTTCGGGCCTTCGTTGTACACTCACTTGGCGGGGACGGTATTTAACCCCCCCTGGGCGGTTGCTTTTTTAAAAAACCCCTACTACCTATAAAATATATATTTTATATATATATATATATATTATATATTATATATTATATATATATATTTTTATATTTATATATATATTATATAGGGGAAGAGAGAGAGAGAGGGGAGAGGGGAAGAGAGATAGAGAGAGAGAGAGTGCAAAAATTATGGGGGTTTTTAAGGGTTCTGTTGAGTGTCCCCTGGTAAAGGGGTTAGGGTTTGGGGGTTTTTTATAATTGAAAAAATTTAAAGAGTAAGACGGGGGGAAATAGGATAGCAGATGAAAAAGGAGGTTTGGGGGAAAAGGTAGGGGGGTGTGGGGCCCCCAGGTGTTTACATTTGGAAACATAAAATGTGAACGTATTTAGATAAGGTTTAAGAGGTTTTTTGTGGATTTAGGGTTTTGGGAAAAAAGGCCGTTTTAAAAGGGTGGATAGGGGGGCAATGTGGCAGATGTTGCGTGTATGGTTTTGGGGGGTGGGTTTAAATGAAAGCAGTAAAGGGATTTTTTACGAGGGTTTGTGAGGCTCAATTTAGGTATGTGGGGAAAGGGGGGGGGAAATTTTTTCCCGGAAAAAGTAGGGCCTAGACAAGGATGTGTGATGCCCCCCCGGGGGTTTGTTTAATATATTTATAGTTGGGGTTGAAGAGAAGTAAATGCGAGGGTCTTGGCAAGGGGCCCTTTGGAGTTAAAGATAAAAAAATCAACAAAAGTGGGAGTTGCCCACAGTGCTTTTTTGTGATGCCCACTTTTGCTTTTGGGGAGATTTGGGGAGAAGCGGCATGGGATTGGTGGATAAATTTTTGGTGGGTGTGAAAAAAAGGAAAAAAATTTAAAAGGGGTGAATACAGGAAAAGGAAAGGGTTATGGGGAAAAAACAAAAAAAAATTGGTGATAAAAGTTTTAAATTATCAAAATTGGGGGGAAAGAGGTATGGAGGAGGTGAACGTATTCAGATATTTGGGAGGGGGACGTGTCAGGGGGAAAGGGTCTAAAAAGAGGGGTTTGAATCATAAAATTTTGAGGGGGGAAAAAAGAGTGAGTGGGGGAATTAGGATTTGTGGAGACAAAGAACTTTGTCTTGGAGCAAAGGGGGAAAATGTTTGAGAGTTTTAAGTTTTCCCAAACGCTTTATATGGGTGTGAAGCGTGGGGGGGATAAAATTTTGCAGCGAGGAAAAAGGCTGGAGGAAAGTGGAGTTGTACCCTTTTGAGGGCAAGGGTTTTGGGGTGTAAATTTTAATGCAGAGAATTCTTTATTTTGGGAAAGTTGGGAAAGGAGGTGCAGGATTCCCAAAAAATGTTGTCCAGAGGGCTGGGGAAAGGGTTGTTGAGGTGGTTCGGACATGTAGGGGAAAATTTGGAGCGAAACAGAAGATTTCAAGAGGGGTATCAGTCTGTAGTGGAAGGAAGGCGGGTAGGGGGGCCCCCTAGGAAGGGTTGGAGGGGGGGGGTTTAAAGGGGTTTTTGGGTGTGCGAGGGGTTGGACTTCCCGCGGCATGGGTGAGCGTGTTTGAAGGGTGAAGGAGGGCAAATGGGTTTTTAATACTTGACGTGTGTTGGAGGGGTGAGCAAAGTTAAAAATTTTTGAAGGGGGTTCAGGGAAAAACCCGGCAGGGGCCGGGGTTGAGTCCTGGAGATGGGGAAATCAGTGCCCGCACCCCTTGAAAAGGAGGGGGGGTTTAAAGTTTTTCGTTTAAAAAATGTAGTTTTAAAAACACCCCTTTTGGAAGACAGTGATGGAGTTTAATTTAAAGGTGAAAGTTTTTTTTTTTTCGGGGGCCCCCCTTGGCCCTTTGGGGGGGAATCGGCCAGTGTGATAATAATTTAAAAAAAATAAAAATTATAAATAAAATATATATATATAAAATATTTATATATATATATATATATTTTAAAATTTATATATATATTTTTATACATATTTTATATATATTTTATATATATATATATATATATTTTATATATATATATATATATATTTAAATTTTTTATATATTATAGATAGATTGATAGATAGACAGATAGGGTAGTTAGATAGATAGGGTAGGAAAAGATAGATATTGCGCCTGATTGAAGGTTTGTGGGGTCAAAGAATAAATTTCCATCTTACCCGTAATTAAAACCGAAAAACGGTATTAAATTAAAATTCGGGTGAATTTAAAAAAAATTTTGTGATCTTCAATTAAATTTAAAAGTATTTGTCCAAAATTTTAAAAATTTTTTCTCGAGAAAATTTAAGGACTTTTGTTTTTTATTTTTTGGCCACAAATAGTTGAAAAAAAGTCAAATCTTTTTGAAATATAGTTAAGGGTGAAATTGCAATCGAGTCCAAATCGAATTATTTAAAGGCCCCCGCTTATTTTTACCCTTTTTTTTGCTGACAGGAAAATGTAACCTTGCAGGGGGGGTAAGAATTTTTTTTCATTTTTTTCGATTTTCTGAGGCGTTTGGGGGTTTTTAAAACCCCTTTTAGCTGAAAAGGGGGTAATCAAGTCTGATTCAACAAGGTGTAAATCAGCTTTTAAATTTTTCTTGGTTTAAAACACCCCTTTTCCAGCATTTTGGACGCCCCCTTTGATGGGAGGGGAAAGGCCCTGGGGGATTCTCCTTTCACTCAGGGGAACCCTTTGGGGGTTCCCAAAAGGGGCCCCACAATAAAAACAAAAAAGGAAAACTGTTTACTTTTTCAGGGAAAAATTAAAAGAGCTTCTGGCTTCTCGTTTTTTCAAGTTTCCCCTGAAAGGAACAAAAGCAAAAAATTTTGGGGGTTTTTTAGGGAAAATTAAAACCTGCTGACTACACACAGGCTCTTTTTAAAGTCTAAAATTGGGTTTAAAATAAATTTTGTTTTGATACAAACTGAGATTTTCAACCCCCAAGAGTATATACAACCTGTTCTCGTTTTAGGAAAATTTCATGGTGTTTTGATTCAGCAGACGAAAAAAATATGCAAAATTTCGTGAAAAAATTCACCGGGCTCGTGAAGTAACACATCATAAAAACCCCCCCAGAAATGTGTTTTGGGTTTTGTTTTAAACCCCTATTTTAAAACACTCCTTCCCAAATTTTTTCTTTTTAAAAACCCCATTTCTTTTTTTTTTATTCCCCTGGATGTTTATTCAGCTTTTTTGAATTTTACGCTGTGACCCCGTGTAAGGCTGAAAATAAAAAAGTATCACTATCAGAAAAACATCGGGTCGAAAAGGGAAAACTTTGGCACAAAAAAGGAAGGCAGCGTGAGATGTGTGTGGTGGGATGAGGGGAGGATTTGTAGTGTGTTTTGCAGTGTGTTTTGGGCATGTAGTAGGTTTTGGCAGTGTAGTGTTTTGGTGTAGTAGTGTTTTGGATGTAGTAGTTTTTTGGCATGTAGTAGTATTTTGGTTGTAGTAGTTTTTTGGAAGTAGTGTGTTTTGGTGTGTGTATTTTGGTTTTGTATGTTTGGTACGCGTAGTATTTTGTATGTGTAGTTTTTTGGCACGTAGTAGGTTTTGGCAGTGTAGTATTTTGGTATGTGCAGTTTTTTGGTATGTAGTGTTTTTTTGGGCAAGTGTGTTTTTTGGGATGTAGCAGTTTTTTGGGGATGTGTAGTGTTTTGGATGTAGTATTATTTTGGTAGTAGCATTTTGGTATGTAGCAGTTTTTTGGTATGTGTGGTTTTGGCTGAGTGTTTTTTTGGTTGTGCGTTTTTTTACGTGTAGTGTTTTGGCAGTAGTGTTTTTGGTATGTACCCCGGTATTTTGGCATGAGTAGTTTTTTTGGCGTGTTTTTTTTGGTACGCAGTAGTTTTTGTAGTAGTAAAATTTTGGTTGTAGTGTGTTTTGGTGTAGTGGGTTTTTTGGCTTGTGTAGTGTTTGGTTGTAGTAGTGTTTGCGGTTTTTTGGTTGTAGTAGTGTTTTTGAGTGGTTTTGGTTGTAGTAGTGTTTTGGCATGTAGTAGTGTTTTGGCTTGTATTTTTGGGTTGTAGTGTGTTTTTGCGTAGTATTTTTTGGTACGCGTGTATTTTGGCATGTGTAGTTTTTGGTTTGTAGTAATTTTTTTGCATAGTTTTTTTGGTTTTGTAGTAGATTTTGGTGTAGTATGTTTAGCATGTAGTTTTTTTGCGTAGTTTTGGCTTGCAGAGTGTTTTGGCTGTAGTAGTGTTTTACGTAGTTTTTGGTTGTAGTAGTTTTTAGGATGTAGTAGTGTTTTTGGATGTAGTATTTTTTACGTAGTTTTTGGTTGAGTAGTTTTTTTAGGATGTAGAGGTTTTTGGCATGTAGTAGTGTTTTTCAGTTGTTTTGTTTTGTACATAAGAACATAAAAAAATGAAAAAAACCAAAAAACCCCGCCAAAAAAAGGAGAGTTCGAGGGCTTTTCGGCCCCATTACCTTTTGAAAAGTCACACGTGTGACAGTGTGTTTGTCAATGGCCCCAGTGGGACGAAAACTCGTCGTAAGCTTCTCTCTTTTATGTGCGGGTTATTTGTGTATCGTTCCAGTCATGGTATTGTGCCTTTTTGTTATTTAAGAAAGAAGAAACACTGCAACAGGCCTACTGACCCATGCGGAGCAGGTCCATGTCCCCCCCCCGGATTAGACCAATGACTATCCCCCCGGATTAGCCCAGTGACCCACCCAGTCTGGTCATCTCCACTCAAGGATGGAGCACTGCACCAGACCCAGCAGCACAAGCTAGTCACGTCCAACTCACACCCACCCACACCCACTCATGTAGTTATCTAACCTATTTTTAAAACTACACAACGTTTTAGCCTGAATAACTGTACTCTGGAGTTTGTTCCACTCATCCACAACTCTATTACCAAACCAGTGCTTTCCTATATCCTTCCTGAATCTGAATTTTTCCAACTTGAAACCATTGCTGCGAGTCCTGTCTTGGCTGGAAATTTTCATCACGCTATTTACATCCCCTATATTTATTCCTGTTTTCCATTTATACACCTCGATCATATCCCCCCTAATTCTACGCCTTTCGAGAGAGTGCAGATTCAGGGCTTTCAGTCTATCCTCATAGGAAAGATTTCTGATACATGGGATCATCTTTGTTATCCTCCTCTGTACGTTTTCCAGAGCATTTATATACATTCTGTAATACGGTGACCGGAACTGAGCAGCATAGTCTAAATGAGGCTTAACCAAGGATATATAGAGTTGAAGAACAACCTGAGGACTTCTATTATTTATACTTCTAGATATGAAGCCAAGAATTCTGTTAGCTTTATTGCGAACACTAATGCACTGTTGTCTTGGTTTTAGATTACTGCTAACCAGAACTCCTAAATCCTTTTCGTAATCAGTAGTATTAAGATCTACATTATTTAGTTTATACGTGACATGGTTATTTAACTGTCCAACATTTAGAACTTTGCATTTGTCAATATTAAACTGCATCTGCCACTTCTCCGACCATTGCATCAGTCTATTCAAATCATCCTGGAGTGCTCTAGTGTCCTCATTAGAATGAATTGGACGGCCTATTTTGGTGTCATCAGCAAATTTGCTTATGTCGCTATTTATTCCCTCATCTATGTCGTTTATGTAAACTGTGAACAACAACGGGCCCAACACTGACCCCTGAGGAACACCGCTTGTGACGTGCCCGCATTCTGATTTCTTCCCATTTATGCAAACTCTCTGCTGTCTGTTTGTCAGCCATGCCTCTGCCCAGGAAAAAATTTCTCCTCCTATTCCGTGTGCCTTAAGTTTCCTCAATAGCCTCTGGTGTGGAACTCTAATCGAAAGCCTTACTGAAGTCCATATACACAATATCATATTCATTACCATGATCTACCTCCTCAAACACCTTAGTGGAAAAAGTAAATTCGTAAGAGAGGAACGCCCCTTTGTAAAACCGTGTTGAGATTCAGTAATCAATCTGTACCTGTCAAGATGGCTACGAATTGCTTCGGCAATTATTGATTCCATAAATTTTCCCACTATGGAGGTAAGGTCTATAATTCGAAGCCAAGGACCTGTCACTTGCCTAGTAAATAGGTATTACATTTGCCATTTTCCACTTATTAGGCACTATGCCAGTTTGTAGTAATATATTAAAAAGATTAGCCAACGGTATGCTAAATTCCTCTTTACATTCCTCTAACACCCTTGTAAACAGTTCATCAGGTCCTGGGGATTTGTTAGGTTTTAGTTTCTCTATTTGTCTGAGGACCATGTCACTAGTTACCGCAATCGTACATAGTTTATCATCCTGTTCTACCTAATCTATTATTCAGGAATATCGCTAGTATTTTAAAGGCATTGTAAACATTGATTTGGCATTAGTAGTGTTTTGCGTAGTGTTTTGGATGTAGTAGGTTTGGCATGTAGTAGTGTTTTGGCATGTAGTAGTGTTTTGGCTTGTGTAGGTGTTTTGGCATGTAGTAGTGTTTTGCAGTAAGTGTTTTGGCATGTAGTCGAGTTTTGGCATGTGTAAGTGTTTGCAGTAGAGTTTTAGGCATGTAGTAGAGTTTTGGCATGTGTAGTGTTTTGCAGTAGTGTTTTGCATGTAGTAGAGTAGTTTTGGCATGTAGTAGTGTTTGCCAGTAGTGTTTTGGCATGTAAGTAGTGTTTTGGCATGTAGTAATGTTTTGCAGTAGTGTTTTGGCAAGTAGTAGTTATATGTTTTGCAGGTATTAGTGTTTTGCAGTAGTGTTTTGGCATGTAGTAGAGTTTTGGCATGTAGTAGTGTTTTGCAGTAGTGTTTTGGCATGTAGTAGTGTTTTGGCATGTAGTAGTGTTTTGCAGTAGTGTTTTGGCATGTAGTAGTGTTTTGCAGTAGTGTTTTGGCATGTAGTAGTGTTTTTGGCATATGTAGTGTTTTGGCATGTAGTAGTGTTTTGGCATGTAGTAGTGTTTTGCAAGTAGTGTTTCGGGCCTGTAGTAGTGTTTTTGGCATTTAGTAGAGTTTTGGCATGTAGTTAGTGTTTTGGCATGTAGTAAAAGTTTTGCAGTAGTATTTTGGCATGTTGTAGTGTTTTGGCCATGTTGTAGTGTATTGGCATTTAGTAGTGTTTTCAGTAGTGTTTGAAGTGTAGTGTGTTTAAGGACTGGAGAGGATTGTAGACTTAAGGAAAAGACAAATTGAGAGGGAAGGAAAAGGAGTGGTATTGGGTATGGGATATTGGTATGGGGGTTTGGACGGGGTTGGGATGGGGATCAGATGATGCTGCTGCGGGACAAGAAGAAGTTGTAGGAAAGGAAGATGAGAAGTTTGAGTCCCCTAGAAGTAGTAGTAGTAGTAGTAGTAGTAGTAGTAGTAGTTGTTAGTGGAGTCGTCGAAACCATACCCCCGGCCGGGATTGAACCCGCGGTCATAGAGTCTCAAAACACCCAGCCCGTTCGGCGTTGCCACTAGGACAGCTAGCCACAATAAGTTATCCAACTAGGTATATTTCTACACCATAGGAAGGTTAGCACAGGCATCACTGTGGACACAAATGCAAGTTTTTAAGGGACGAAATCTCCAGATGGCCTGTAGCCGTGACGAACTCTTGCTCAAGTCCTTTCACTGCCGTTCAACATGGACTCAAGAAATAGTAAAGACACGATGGCCAACAAACCATACCCCCCGGCGGGATTGAACCGCGGTACATAGAGTCTCAAAACTCAGCCGTCGCGGTTATCACTACGACTGTAGCCACAATAAGAAGGCAGTGAAGGGGGACTTGAGTAGAGTCGTCACGGCCACGCTAGCTGGAGATTCGTCTGTAAAAAAACTTGCATTTGTGGTCACAGTGGTGCCTTTGACTAACCTTCCTATGGTGTTCGAAATATACCTATTGGATGAATCTTTTTGTGGCTAGCTGGGTCTAGTGGCTACCGCGACGGGCTGGAGTTTTGAGACTCTATGACCGAGGGTTCAATCCCGGCGGGGGTCAGTTTGTTTGCAATCGTGTCATTACGAATTTCTTGAGTCGATGTCAGTTCAAAGATTAAGAAAGTGGAGCACTGCAAGGAGATAGGGGCCCCTACCTCCTTGCAGTGTTCTTCTTAGGCTTTGAGTGGCTCCACTACTACTCTACTAACCAACCATACCGGCCGGGGATTGAATCCGCCGGTCAGAGAGTCTCAAAACTCCAGCCCGTCGCAGTTAGCCACTAGTCAGCTAGGCCACTATACTATTCTCTACTTCTACAACTACTACTATACTACTACCACATTTACCATACTTCTCCTTCTTCCTTTCATACTGCCTCTCTTGTCCCTCTCTGTCTGTTAACTTTGTATACTCTCTCCTCCTCTAGTTTGTTAGTGTGACTTTGATAAATGGTCAAAGTTCGGACGAGATTTGTCGTCGTAAGCTCCCTTCATCCACATGTGCAGGTTTTTGGTGTATTGGTTGTTTTTGATGAACAGACGAGCAGATGCTTCAGAATCTAGTGGGATAGCCAAATATAGCCATCTTCCTTTGGATATAAAACTAGCAGATGTCTCCCTTTAAATGAGTCCCTTTCAACAGACCTTTTTTAGATGTGTGGAAAATCATAAGATAATTCAGATGTTCATGCCCAAAAATGTGGCTACATAGCTGGGGGCTTGAGCCTAGGTATCAATGGCAAGGTAAAAGTTACCACACATGCTCAAGCCAAATCAGCCACCGGGCTATCACAGTTAAAACCAGAAAAGCGCTAAAATTATATGTGTACTTAAAGGGGTGGGTACAGAGGGTAGGCAAAAAATCCCAATTATGGAAAATATATCTATTTAGCTCAAATAACATAACATTAACACAGAAACACTTAATCCTAAACGCCCAAATGAGGGTACACAAATGCAACAGTTGCTTGAGGTCCAGCCCCCAACCCACATGCCTCGTCCCCCCCTCTGCCCGCCAGGCCCACTCTTACTCCACTTCCAACCTCATTTGATTATTTCCTCACTCCTCCCCACTGCACCCTGACCATGTCAGAGCCGCGGTGACATACAGGTAAGCCATATGAGAGCCTATGGCTTGAGTTATATAAAACAAAATGGAGTGCACAACTTACAAACTTATCTTAAATACCACAGCATCTCCGACGCAGCCTCTACACACCATGCTAACGTCACGTGAATCCCCAAACACACTTACTCTGCGTTTACCAAACATACTTGGAAAATAAATCATTACAGAAATTCTTTATAATTACGTTAGAGTACTTACAGGTACCTCCAAATGCAATTATCATTATAAAATTATTCTTTACAACATATAATCTTCATACTATTATGGCACACTTCTCCACCTATATGCACATTTCGATGTAATGCAGAACCCTGCATAAACACCCCCACCCCCAGACATAGTCTCCCTCTTGCTAGCAGGGGTCCCTACGGACACCGCTAGGCAAAAAGAAAAAAAAAAAAATGAAAATAAGCCCAACATTATTGGTCTGAGGCCCAAAAAAAAAGGGCAAAATGATAACTGGGGAATGACCACCAATCATTCACGGTCTTTTGTTACTACAAATATGCAATATTAACAATCTGAGGTACTTGATTGCAGGACATGTGAACAACTCGCTGACATAAAAGTGATCAAGTTCTATGCCCATCGAGCTCCACAGATCAACATTCTTAGACAGTGTTTTAGGAAAAGGGCCACCATTACAACACAGCACTGGTCAGGCGCTGGCGTTGATGCATTTTACCTAAATTACATCAAGCAAACTCATAAACGGAGCAAACCATACCCCCCCCCCGGCGGGATTGAAACCCGTGAGTCATAGAGTCTCAAAACACCAAGTCCGTCGCGTTAGCCACTAGACCAGCCTAGGGCCACAATATGATTCATCCAACTAGGTATATTTTCTATCACCATAGGGAAGGTTAGCACAAGCACCACTGTGACCACAAATGCATGTTTTTTACAGACGAATTCCAAGCTAGCATGTGCTAACCTTCCTATGCCCGTGTAGAAAATATACCTAGTTGAATGAATCTTATTGTGGCTAGCTGGTCTAGTGGCTAACGCAACGGGCTGGAGTTTTGAGACTCTATGACCGCGGGCTCAATCCCGGCCGGGGGTATGGTTTGTTTGCAATCGTTTGGTCATTACGATTTTTGAGGTTTATAAACGAAGCAAGTTAACTTTGATACAATAGTGCCTGAGGAATGCCGTTTTATGAGTACACCAAAAGTTCAGTATGTTGCAAGGCAGACCAAACTGTAGGTGCCACCAAAAAAAACTTTTAAACAGTAAGAACATTTTCCAGGAGTTCAAAGAAAAGAAAAACAGATGTTACATGTTAAATTCTACTGAGAAAACATCATACATTATCACTCCATCGCACAGCAATCTTTAGCAAACAAAACTGGTTCCCCAGACCACCTCGGCGAGATTAAGGAGAGCACAGGAGAGGGGGAAAATATCAGGCCCCAAAAACAAGGGGTGGGACAGGCACATAATCTTGTTGGTTGGGGACTGCGGCACGTTTAAACCCTGGACGTCAGCACTGTAAGACCCCAAAAGGTGAGACCTCCAGGCCGGCATATGTCATTCCAAGGACCCTGGAGTACCCAGCGGTTGATCCAAAAAGGAAAAATTGAAAAAGAGTCCGGAGAACCAAAACACTCGGATCAAAAGACTGACCCAAAACAGTGGAGGGCATCACGCCAGCCCACAATTCCACTAAACGTTAGGTCACAAACAGTCCTATACCAACATAAAACAGAGGCGAGGCATTCAGCCAACACCTAAAAAACGTAGCATACCTTACTAGGCATGGCCTTTGATGTGACTACCCCCTAATACACACACAACTAGGGAATCATGTTACCTCAGCTACAGCTCAACCTGCCCTTCTCTTTGGTGGTCCAGGGTTCCATCTACTGTCTACGCAAACCACTGCAAAATAAGAAATAGATAAAGTGATCCTATACACTATCATCGCTGCACTTTAAACTCAAAGACAAGGTATTAGACACCACATTCTCCGCTTCCTTCACATAATGACTCACAAGATTTATGAAGTTGGAGAAGAAACAAAGGCCCCACCTGTAAAGTCTTGATTGTGGTGCTCATTAAGTGAAGGAAACGTTAAAGGAATTAATGGATCACTATACTCAGTTATAGGGTGAACTGATGTGAAGATATATGCACTCAAAATGTTGCACTGCCAACACTAAAGCAAGAGCCTCCTTTTCTATGGAGGTATTATAATTTTTTGGTGCTGCTACTACTTTTTGCTGAGAAGCAGCGAGGTAGTGGCATTACTTCTCCTGACTCTACCCTACAACAACAAAGACTGACCCAACCTCTGTATCATTTTGACAAAACCCGGGGTGGGTAAACTCAGGACTACACATAAAAGATCTTGAGGGTAATGGCATACTAAGTTACATGCAAGGATATTAAAGCTACAAATACGGGTGTGTCCTCCCTGGCACTCATGGTCATGGGAAGCAGATGACCTATACACCCACTATTCTTCAACAATTTGCATGTAGTTCATAAAGAGGAGACAAACTTCATTTTTTAACTGTTACCTGGCGGCAGTACAGAGCACGTTTTAAGGTATCACTAGTGTGAGACAGTAAAAGACAACGTCCACCGACTCTCGCTGGATACAAAACACTGTCTCTAGAAATAAACACTTCACTTCCTTCAAGTACCTATTTCACCCCCAGCTTTCATCATGCCAGGCCTGCTGACATTTCACAATTCGGAACCTCTTACCTCATGGGGTTTAACATGGCCCCATTTTTCAGCCGTCCCAAAACTCTTTCACTAAGGTGCACATGCTGAGCAACACTTCACCAGTCTTTCAGAAGATCCAAATTTTCCACAATCTCTTACAATTTTACCTGCTTACATGATCTTTTCACGGGATTATCCATCATCATTTTGAAGTAACCCACACAGTTCCATCAAAGCCTTCCAAGGACCCGGCTTCAAATGGCCAATCACATCTCTTACAGCTTGCCAGATGTGTTAGCCCACCTCATAGTCCACGTCATCCTGGCGGACTGGCAGATGGTGCATTAGAACCATCGACCTCATCTTAGCATAGAATTTTCTGAAACCCGAGAAAAAAACACCGCCGAGGAAAACTCAACTATCCTCACGTAGCCCATGATTAATGATTCCAGAGTGCTTCCCCAACGGTAATGAAAGGGAGGGGAATTCCCTCTCCAGATTCCTTCTGGTATGGGTTTTAAAACAAACATGCATTTGCCCTGAGAGACTGGGAAAACATGGTGCTTTTCTTTGTCTCTAGGAGGATATACTTGGTAAAATTTAAACCTCAAGTAGGCCTCTCATAACTAATGACCATTTCATAAAATATGACTTCTGGGGTGATTAGTGCAAAGGCCTAAGAGACACAAATGTTTCACCAGAAAATCTCCATAACCACACACACAAAAATAAATCTGAAAGGATTGAATCTGGTATCTGTTAGAAATGGAAAATTTATTAAATTAAACACTGAATTATTTAGCTCTCCCGTCTTAACACTGAAATGCTGTTCCTTCAGAATCTGTAAAAAATATGACAAAGATACTTTATTAGTTCTGCCGCGGCCACGTAAGCACAGGTCTCTTAAAAAGATCTTGTCATTTGATCAACTCTGCAAATTAAACACTTGGTAAATTTGGGAACCACATCCTCCGCGCAATGAATAAATGAAATAGCGTTCCGGAGGTCACAACCTTCCGGCCTTCACTCAGCTGCTGCAGAGCTCAGGGGATTTTTTCCAACATCAGCACAAGACCACTTCTCCAACGAGTTCCGGTTGTGCCGGTTCATCAATGCTCAGAGTCTCTGCACAGGACCAGATCAATGAACAGGCTCACCATGCCCAAACCATCACACACAGTGGTGCAGAAGGGTCCACAGGGAGGCACAGCTCCTGCATGTTCCCTTTTTAGTCCGAAAGCACATTGAAAAATTTTCAGGTACCGTTGCTCACAATTAAGTTCATACCCCCCTTGTAAGCAGGGTCCTGCAAAAAACCAAACATTCCTCACTTTTGAGGAGTTCCCACACTTTGTTGCCTAGTAGAGGTCAACTCCTGCAAAAAGGTACATTCTTCTGCAATACCTAACAGGTACGGTACAGACTGGTACTCAGACTTCTACCATAACCTGTGCACTGGAGTCCTGTCCGGGCTCCAGTTCATCCTTTAAGAAAAATGTCCAATCCGGGGTAGGTGTCATCCGACACTGGCAATAACAACCCTGCGGAAGCAAGGTGTATGTGCTTACAAGTGTCCCTCAAGACATACACCCGTGACCCTACCTTCCATTTTGAGTGTAAGGCACAGTAGACTTACTTGTATAGACCTTCTCCGAGGGTCAAAAAGAAAGCTGGTCTTCTTGGATACCTTTGGGGCAAAACTGCATGCAAGCCACATCATGTGTAATCGGTGTATTTACTGGAGAAGCATCTGCCGCAGCCTGGTCCCTAAGCATCATGCTAACGTCACGTGACTCCCCCAAACCACCTTACTCCGCGTACCCAAACATCCTTGGAAAATAAATCATTAACAGAATTTCTTTATAATTACAGTTAGAGTACTTTACAGTGCCCCCAAATGCACATTATCAATTATAAAATTATTCTTTACAACTATAATATTCATACTATTATGGCACACTTCTCCACTATAAGTACATTACGATGTAATGCAGAACCCTGCATAACACCAGATATATCTATAATTTGTATGTAAAGTCATTTATATTATATTGTAGTTTGACCGAATTTATGATAATTGTCATGTCACTAATATTACGTTCGTTAGGGTATTACTACAATATCAGTGCTTGTGGATTGGCTGTCTTCTAATGCTATAATAGTTATTTTTTCTGGAAATGGGTATTGGTATGCCTGGGGCACTTATTACCTCCTGCCTCTCTTCCTCATGTCAGCAAAGACGCCTCTTCTGATCGTATTTGCTTGAAATTCCTCCTTTCTGCAACATCGCAAACTCCTGATGATGTGTTGATTGCAACACGAAAGGCCTACAGCAACCCGACGTACGAACCACAGCCCGGCTGGTCAGGTACTGACTTTAGGTGCCTGTCCAGCGCCTTTTTGAAGACATCCAGGGGTCTGTTTGTAATCCCCCTTATGAATACTGGAAAGCAGTTGAACAGTCTTGAGCCCCTGACACTTATTGTGTTGTCTTTTATCGTGCTAGTGGCGCCCCTACTTTTCATTGGGGGATGTTGCAACGTCTGCCGAGTCTTTTGCTTTCAAGGGGAGTGATTTTCGTGTGCAAGTTTGGTACTAATTCCTCTAGGATTTTCCGAGTGTATATAATCATTTATCTCTCCCGCCTGCATTCTAGGGAGTACAGGTTGAGTAACTTCGAGCATTCCCAATAATTGAGGTGTTTTATCTTAGTTATGTGTGCCGTGAAGGTTCTCTGTACATTTTCTAGGTCAACAATTTCACCTGCTTTGAAAGGTGCTGTTAGTGTGCAGCAATATTCCAACCTAGATAGAACAAGGTGACCTGAAGAGTGTCATCATGGGCTTGGCAGATGAGACTGATACACTGTTGTGGTCTTTGAAGGTGAGATCCTCTGACATTATCATTCCCAGGTCTTTTACATTATTTTTTCGCTCTATTGTGTAGTTGGAGTTTGTTTTATACTTCCATACAGTTTTAATTTCCTCACGTTTTCCATATCGGAGTAATTGAAATTTCTTATTATTGGTTGATGTCCGCCTGGAATCTTGCAGTGTCTTGAATGGAGGACACTGTCATGCAAATTCGGGTGTCATCTGCAAAGGAAGACACTGCCGCTCTGGCTTACATCCCTGTTTATGTCGAATATGAGGATGAGGAATAGGATGGGAGCAAGTACTGTGCCTAGTGGAACAGAGCTTTTCACCGAAGCCGCCTCATACTTTATTCTGTTTACTACTACGCTTTGTGTTCTTTTGTTAGGAAATTATTGATCCATCTACCAACTTTTCCTGTTATTCCTTTATCACGCATTTTGTGTGCTATTACACCATGGTCACACTTGTCGAAGGCTTTTGCAAAATCTGTGTATACATCTGCATTTTGTTTGTCTTCTAGAGCATCCAGGACCTTGTCATAGTCGTCCAGTAGGTGGGACAGGCAGGAGCGACCTGCTCTAAACCCATGTTGCCCTGGGTTGTGTAACTGATGGGTATCTAGATGGGTGGCGATCTTGCTTCTTAAAACCCTTTCAAAAATTTTTATGGAATGGGATATTAGCGCTATCGGTTTGTAGTTCTTTGTTATTGTTTTACTGCCCCCTTTGTGGAGTGGGGCTATGTCTGCTGTTTTTAGCACCTGTTTGACGTCCCCTGTGTCCATGCTCCCTCCCCATAGGATGTTAAAAGCACATGATAGTGGCTTCTTGCAGTTCTTGATGGACGCTGAGTTCCATAAGTATGGGCATGGAGTAAAGTGCATGGGCATGTCATTTATCGCCTTTTCAAAGGTTTGAGTCTACCAAATTTTGTGTCTCGCTCATAAAAAATTAATTTAGGCTTTCGACTCTGTCTGGTTAGCGGCTAGCTAAAACCGAATCATACTGGGACTTGAGTAGCTCACTCATTTCTTTGCTGTCATCTGTGTAGGACCCATCTCGTCTAAGTAGGGGCCCAATACTGGATGTTGCTCTCGACTTTGACTTGGCATATGAAAAGAAATATTTTGGGTTTCTTTCAATTTCATTCATGGCTTTTAGTTCTTCCCGCGTTTCTTGACTCTTATAAGATTTCTTTAGCTTGAGTTCAATGTTTGCTATTTCTCTGACCAGTGTCTCCCTTCGTATTACAGATATATTGGCCTCTTTTAGCCGCTCTGTTATGCTTTGCCTTCGCCAGTATGGGTAGCGCCTTTCTCTTTCTAGTTTACATCATCTCTTCCTTTTCCTTAAAGGAAAACGCCTTGAGCATACCTCGGGTGCCACAGAGTTAATTTGTTCTAGACAGGTTTGGATCCGTGTTGCTTAGGCTATCTTCCCAGTTTATATCACATAGCACCTGGCTGACTTGGTCCCACTGTATGTTTTTGTTCTGAAGTTGAAGCTCGTGAAGACTCCTTCGTGACTGATCACATTTTGCTGGTCTGGGACTCCGTGCATACATGTCTGAACCTCTGTTATGTTGTGATCTGTGTATATTGTTTTTGATATGGTAATATTTCGTACCAGATCATCATTGTTAGTGAAGATGAGGTCCAGTGTATCCTCAAATCCTGTTGGCTCTATTATTTGCTGGTTTAAGGTGAAGTTGGTGCAGAGATTTAAAAGCTCATGTGTGTGCGAGCTTTCATCTGAGCTGCCTCCTGGTGTTATCTCTGCTACAACATTATTTGCTACATTCCTCCATTTTAGGTGCCTTAGGTTGAAATCCACCAGGAGTAAGATGTATGGGGCAGGAGCTGAAAGATTTTCAAGACAGTGGTCTATTTTTAAAAGCTGTTCTTGGAATTATTGGGAAGTTGAATCCAGAGGCTTGTATACAACTACAATTAACCAGGTTTTGGTTCTCGATCTTTGCTGCCAAAATTTAAACATCATCATTTGAGGAGTTTAGTAGTTCCTAGCACATTAGTGACTGTGACGTACAGGCCAACCCCTTCTCCCATTTTGCCTGTTCACTCTGTCGCATCTGTATAGGTTATAACCCGGGATCCATATTTTATTATAAAAAGTGATCCTTTATGTGGGTCTCCGTGAAAACCGCGAACATTGCGTTTGACTCTGTAAGCAGTCTAAGGATGAAAGATATTTTGGTATTCGTTGCTGGCTTTAGACCCTGTATATTTGCAAAGATGAATGCCGTCGTATTGGTAGTATGGGGGGGGGAATATTTCTTTTTTCCTGGTAATAATATCTGTTGTTTTGGAGTGGAGGCCATTGACTGATTCCAGTCCAGAAATTATCGGAGTTGGTGTACGATTTCTGTCATTTCTTTCCTGTCGCTAAAAAAAACCTCTCTCCGGAGTGATTGTGGCAACCCAGGCTTTCACATGGTCTACATGTTCTGTAACATCTCGTCCCCTTTAGGTGGTGTGCCTGGCAATATAAGTTATACTACTGTCTTTCCTGAACTCAAGAGTGACATTTCAGGGTGGAAAGCTTACAGGAAGGAAGGTTGCATTTTCCTGGTGACATATGGGCATGGCATTTTCTAGGGTGGTCAAAATTGCACATCAAATCTGTTTTTCCAGATATTCCATGACTGCCGATACCTAATGCACAAAACTTGCATAATTCTGATTCCTGTTTACCTTGGCTTTTCGAAAGTGCATTCTGTCTCTTTGCTATCTTCAGCACTTGTACTAACAATGGTGTCTTCACCAATTTTTTCTGGTATTTTATCTTCACTATTCCTTGGGTTCATCCCCTTGTTTACTATCACCAGTGGTATTGCTAGTTTGTAACATTGGGTTTGCATGTCCTGTTTTCCTTCTGTCTCCCTCCGAGACACCAACTTTCATTTCTGTATTCTTACAGTTACCACTGTCTACCAGGACAGCATCTGCACCAGGGACAATAGCACCATCTGGCTCAGTCCGTTTATTTTCCCATCTGTTATAGAAAGCTGTCAGGTTTCTATGAAGGCCGTTTTGATGTTTCCATCTTTTAATACCAATGTGATTTTTTTCCACAGGTGGTTTTCATTTGGGTACCCAAAAAAATACTTCCCTGGTTTAATATCTCTTGCTCATGATTCCCAAATATCTGCATGTTAACAATTTATCCAGCAATATATATATATATATATATAATATATATATATATATATATATATATATATATATATATAATATATATATATATATATATATATATATATATATATATATATATATATATATATATATATATATATATATATAATATATATATATATATTTTGTCATGCTTTTCGGGAAGTGTGCTAAAATATCGTGAATTCGATCCCCTGCTAGACGCATTATTGTTATTTGCTTAAAAATAAACCTTTCGTTGATGCATTAATGAATGAGAGAGAGAGAGGAGACTGCGCCTATTTGTATTATAATTCATATTATTCTTCTAGAATGATAGATATATCATTATATTTAATTCCCGGCAGTTAAGAACCCTCTTACCGGACCGAACTGTTCTTTGAGGTTCCTATAGATCCTCTCTCACCCCAAGACACCCACTGTGTCCTCTAGATCCTCTCTCACTCCAAGATACCCACTGTGTTCTCTAGATCCTCTCTCACCCCAAGACACCCACTGTGTCCTCTAGATCCTCTCTCACCCCAAGATACCCACTGTGTCCTCTAGATCCTCTCTCACCCCAAGATACCCACTGTGTTCTCTAGATCCTCTCTCACCCCAAGATACCCACTGTGTCCTCTAGATCCTCTCTCACCCCAAGATACCCACTGTGTTCTCTAGATCCTCTCTCACCCCAAGACACCCACTGTGTCCTCTAGATCCTCTCTCACCCCAAGATACCCACTGTGTCCTCTAGATCCTCTCTCACCCCAAGATACCCACTGTGTCCTCTAGATCCTCTCTCACCCCAAGATACCCACTGTGTCCTCTAGATCCTCTCTCACCCCAAGATACCCACTGTGTCCTCTAGAGCCTCTCTCACCCCAAGATACCCACTGTGTCCTCTAGATCCTCTCTCACCCCAAGATACCCACTGTGTCCTCTAGATCCTCTCTCACCCCAAGATACCCACTGTGTCCTCTAGAGCCTCTCTCACCCCAAGATACCCACTGTGTCCTCTAGATCCTCTATCACCCCAAGATACCCACTGTGTCCTCTAGATTCTCTCTCACCCCAAATACCACTGTTCCTCTAGATCTCTCTCACCCCAAGATACCCACTGTGTCCTCTAGATCCTCTCTCACCCCAAGATCCCCACTGTGTCCTCTAAAACCTCTCTCACCCCAAGATCCCCACTGTGTCCCTAGATCCTTCTAAAACCCAAGATACCCACGTGTTTGACCCCTCTCCCCCCAAAACACCTGAAGCCAAGGAGATGTAGAAGTTTTGTGTCAGTTTGGCTCTAATATGACCTGAAATTTGCACTCTAATTATTATTATTATTATTATTATTATTATTATTATTATTATTATTATTATTATTATTATATCCCCATGAAAAAATTTTAAATTTGGGTTTCAAAATGTTTTCCATTTTGAGCTAATAAATTAGAACATTCTAATTGTCTGGCTCATGGTAGACGAGTCTGTTTCCCACGTCAAGTGCACGTATATATCACATATCCTACTCCGATCTGCCTAACTACAAGCTATATGCATAATGTTACAAAGAATACCTTTCAAAGTGAAAATATTTTTTCCACGATGCTCTGTCACACAGAATTCTATACCACTTAATTTAAAGTTGCAACATTTACATACTGATGTAATCGTATCTCTTTTCCTTTTTGGTATTCGGTTTGTGCAAATACAACAGAAATATGCAGTGGGTGGGGAGACATGCTCAGTACTGTTTGTGTCACTTGACTTCATTACCACCCGTTCCCTAGTTTGTTTACAGTTGTGGTATTATTGTTTGGTGAATCAGGTGAGGTTTAACATGTCAGTGTGCTTCTTTTTGTCCATAACAGGATTCTTATTCGTTATAATTTAATTATATATATATAATTATGTGAATGATACACTAATTGGGACACTGTTCCTGCAGTAAATCTGTTTATATGGAGTGGAAATTCTTTCATATATTTTTTTGGGCTTATACGGGGTGGACAGGAAAGCCAGCGGAAGGCCTCGGTTATATGACGAGAAGAGGCTCATCACAAGACCCGTGTTGGAAGAATTTCAAACCATCATCAGAGGACGGTGAAGCCAGCCATCGTCTGTCCTTGTGCGGATAACCCAGGGTTTTTCATTAATAAAGTAATTATATTGAGTTAAAGGTTCGAAATTTTCATTTCGAAAATTCTTCAATATTAATTGGGAGTATGGGAGGAATTTTTTTTTTTTTATAACCAAAAATAAACGTGACCTAACCTAAAATTTATGCGTTACACAAGACTGCATATTTTTTTTTCAACCTACAAATAGACGGGTCGTCTCCGTAAGCACAAAATATAACTCTTCACTGCCTAACCAACTTAATGTTTAACAGTTTACGTAACAGGTTATTGTTAAATTCACAACAGAGCCTTTAAAGCTTAACACTCACACCGACACACGCCAACACACACACACACGCCAACACACACACACACGCCAAACACACACACACTCGACAAACCCAACCCCCACACACACACACACACACACCGCCAACACACACACACACGCCAAACACACACACACACACACACGCCAACACACACACACACACACACACGCAAAAACACACACAAACACGCCCAAAACACACACACACACACGCCCAACACATGCACACACGCCAACACACACCACACACACACACGCCAACACACACACACACACGCCAACACATACACACACGCCAACACACACCCCACACGCAAACACACACACACGCCAACACACACCACACGCCAACACACACACGCACGCCAACACACACACGAACACGCAAGATATACACACACGCCAACACACACACACACGCCAACACACACACACACACACACGCCAACACACACACACACGCCAACACACACACGCACGCCAACACACACACGAACACGGCAAGACATACACACACGCCAACACACACACACACACGCCAACACACACACACACACACGCCAACACACACACACAGGGACGTTAGGAAGTATTTCTTCAGTCATAGAGTTGTCAGCAAGTGGAATAGCCTAGCAAGTGAAGTAGTGGAGGCAGGAACCATACATAGTTTTAAGAAGAGGTATGACAAAGCTCAGGAAGCAGAGAGAGAGAGGACCCAGTAGCGATCAGTGAAGAGGCGGGGCCAGGAGCTGAGTCTCGACCCCTGCAAACACAATTAGGTGAGTACAATTAGGTGAGTACACGCCAACACACACACACACGCACGCCAACACACACGCACACACGCCAACACACAAACACACACGCCAACTTACACACACACACGCCAACACATACACACACACACGCCAACACATACACACACACACCGCCAACACATACACACACACACACGCCAACACACACACACACACCAACACACTCACACACGCACGCCAACACACACACACATACGCCAATACACACACACACACACGCCAACACATACACACACACACGCCAACACACACACACACGCCAACACATACTCACACGCCAACACACACACACGCCAAGACATACACACACACACACGCCAACACACACACATACGCCAACACACACACACACACACGCCAACACACACACACGCCAACACACACACACGCCAACACATACACACACACACGCCAAGACACACACATACGCCAACACACACACACACACGCCAACACACACATCACACACACACGCCAACACACACAACACACACACACACACGCCAACATACACACACACGCCAACACATACACACACACGCCAACACACAAACACACACGCCAACACATACACACACACACGCCAACACACACACACGCCAACACACACACACACACGCCAACACACACACACACGCCGACACATACACACACACACGCAACACACACACACACACACACACACACACACACGCCAACACATACAGGTGTGGTATACAAATGCAGATGGAATAACAAACAAGTATGAGGAGTGGCACGAAAGAATCAAGGAGACATCCCCAGACATAATAGCACTCACAGAAACAAAACTCACCAGAATAATAATAGATTCAATCTTTCCATCCGGATATCAAATCCTCAGGAAAGACAGAAGGAGGAGAGGGGGCGGAGGAGTTGCACTGCTCATTAAAACCCAGTGGGGTTTTGAGAAAATGGAAGGAATGGATGGCACGGGCGAAAGGGACTACTTAGTAGGAACAATCCAGTCTGAGGGACATAAGGTGATAATTGCAGTAATGTACAACCCACCACAGAACTGCAGGAGGCCAAGAGAAGAATACGATGAGAGCAACAGAGCAAAGGTCGACACACTAGCCGAGGTGGCCAGGAGAGCACACATGGAGGAAGCAAAGTTACTAGTTAAGGGTGATTTCAATCACAAGGAGATTGACTGGGAAAAGCTGGAGCCCCATGGGGATCCCAAAACATGGAGAGCCAAGATGATGGATGTGGTACTGGAAAACCTCATGCATCAACATGTTAGAGACACTACCAGAGAGAGAGGAGAGGATGAACCAGCAAGACTGGACCTTGTATTCACCTTGAGTAGTTCGGACATCGAGGATATTATGTATGAAAGGCCCCTGGGAGCTAGTGATCATGTGGTTCTGTGCTTCGACTACATAGTTAAGCTCCAAGTGGAGAGAGTAGCAGGAATAGGCTGGGAAAAACCAAACTACAAAAGGGGGAACTACTCAGGCATGAGGAGCTTCCTTCAAGACATTCAGTGGGAGAGGGAACTGACAGGAAAACCAGTATAAGAAATGATGGACTATGTGACAACAAAATGCAAGGAGGCAGAGGAGAGGTTTGTTCCCAAGGGAAACAGAAATAATGGGAAGAACAGAACGAATCCTTGGTTCACCCAAAGGTGTAGGGAGGCAAAAACTAGGTGTACTAGAGAATGGAAAAGGTACAGAAGACAGAGAACTCAGGAAAATAAAGATATTAGCCGAAGAGCCAGAAACTAATATGCACAGATAAGAAGGGAGGCTCAGCGACAATATGAAAATGACATAGCATCGAAAGTCAAGACTGACCCGAAGCTGTTGTACAGCCACATCAGGAGGAAAACAACAGTCAAGGACCAGGTAATCAGACTGAGGAAGGGTGATGGGGAATTCACAAGAAACGACCTAGAGGTATGTCAGGAGCTCAACACGAGATTTAAAGAAGTATTTACAGTGGAAACCAGTAGGACTCCAGGAAATCAGAACAGGGGGGCACACCAGTAAGTGCTGGATGAGGTACATATAACCAAGGAGGAGGTGAAGAAGCTGCTATGCGAACTTGACACCTCAAAGGCGGTGGGACCAGACAACATCTCTCCGTGGGTCCTTAAAGAGGGAGCAGAGATATTGTGTGTGCTATTAACAAAGATCTTCAACACATCATTTGAAACTGGGCAACTCCTCGAGGTATGGAAAATGGCAAATGTAGTCCCAATTTTTAAAAAAGGAGACAGACATGAGGCACTAAACTACAGACCTGTACCACTAACGTGTATAGTACGCAAGGTCATGGAGAAGATCATCAGGAGGAGAGTGGTGGAGCACCTGGAAAGAAACAAGGGTATAATTGACAACCAGCACGGTAGCAGGGAAGGAAAATCCTGTGTCACAAACCTACTAGAGTTTTATGACAAGGTGACAGAAGTAAGACAAGAGAGAGAGGGGTGGATCGACTGCACTTTTTTGGACTGCAAGAAGGCCTTCCACACAGTTCCTCACAGAGGTTACTGCAAAAGCTAGAGGATCAGGCACACATAACAGGAAAGGCACTGCAATGGATCAGAGAATACCTGACAGGGAGGCAACAACGAGTCATGGTACGTGACGAGGTGTCAGAGTGGGCGCCTGTGACAAGCGGGGTTCCACAGGGGTCAGTCCTAGGACCTGTGCTGTTCTTGGTATATGTGAACGACATAACGGAAGGGATAGACTCAGAAGTGTCCTTGTTTGCAGATGATGTGAAGTTAATGAGAAGAATCAAATCGGATGAGGATCAGGCAGGACTACAAAGAGACCTGGACAGGCTACAAGCCTGGTCCAGCAACTGGCTCCTTGAGTTTAACCCTGCCAAATGCAAAGTCGTGAAGATTGGGGAAGGGCAAAGAAGACCGCAGACACAATATAGTTCAGATGGCCAAAGACTGCAAACCTCACTCAAGGAAAAAGATCTGGAGGTGAGTATAACACCGAGCATATCTCCTGAGGCGCACGTCAATCAGATAACTGCTGCAGCATACGGGCGCCTGGAAAACCTACGGATAGCGTTCCGATACCTCAGTAAGGATTCGTTCAAGACTCTGTATACCATTTACGTCAGGCCCATACTGGAGTATGCAGCAACAGTTTGGAACCCACATCTAGTCAAGCACGTCAAGAGATTAGAGAAAGTGCAAAGGTTTGCAACAAGACTAGTCCCAGAGCTACGGGGATTGTCCTACTAAGAAAGGTTGAGGGAAATCGGCCTGACAACACTGGAGGACAGGAGGGTCAGGGGAGACATGATAACGACATATAAAATACTGCGCGGAATAGACAAAGTGGACAAAGACGGGATGTTCCAGAGAAAGGACACAGACGCAAGAGGTCACAATTGGAAGTTGAAGACGCAGATGAATCAAAGGGATGTTAGGAAGTATTTCTTCAGTCATAGAGCAGTCAGGCCGTGGAATAGCCTAGAAAGTGACGTAGTGGAGGCGGGAACCATACATAGTTTTAAGGCGAGGTATGATAAAGCCCATGGGGCAGGAAGAGAGAGGGAGTAGTAGCAATCAGCGAAGAGGCGGGGCCAGGAGCTATGACTCGACCCCTGCAACCACAAATAGGTGAGTACAAATAGGTGAGTACAAATAGGTGAGTACACACACACAAGCCAACACACACACACGCCAACACACACACACACGCCAACACATACACGCACACACGCCAACACACACACACACCAACACATACACACACACACACGCCAACACACACACACACCGCCAACACACACACACACGCAAACACACAAAACCACACACGCCAACACACACACACGCCAACACACACACACACACACGCCAATACACACACACACACACACACGCCAACACACACGCATACGCCAACACACACACACACACACACAACACACACACACACACACACACACACACACCCCACACACACACACACACACACCACCAACACACACACACACGCCAACACACACACAGACGCCAGCACACACACACACACGCCAACACACACATACACGCCAACACAGACACACACACGCCAACACATACACACACACGCCAACACACACACACGCCAACACACACACACACACACGCCAACACACACACACGCCAACACATACACACACACGTCAACACACACACACACACGCGCCAACACACATAACGCACGCCAGCACATACACACACACACACGCCAACACACACACACGCCAAGACATACACACACACGCCAACACGCACACACGCCAACCGCTCACACACACGCCAACACATACACACACACGCCAACACACACACACACGCGCCAACACACACACACACGCCAACACACACACCAACACACACACCAACACACACACACACGTCAACACACACACACACACGCCAACGCACACGCCAACACACACACACGCCAACACACACGCCAACACACACACACACACACACACGCCAACACACACGCCAACACACACGCCAACACACACACACACACACACGCCAACACACACGCCAACACACACACACACACACACACACCCAACACACACACCAACACACACACACCAACACACACACACACGTCAACACACACACACACACGCCAACACACACACACACGCAACACACACACACACCCAAAACACACCCCAACGCCAACACACACACCAACACTCAACACCAACACATCCACCAACGCACCTACCAACGCACACAACACCCACCAACACACAACACACACCAACACACAACACCCACCAAACACACAACACCCACCAACACACAACACACACCAACACACAACACCCACCAACACACAACACCCACCAACACACAACACACACCAACACACAACACCCACCAACACACAACACCCACCAACACACAACACACACCAACACACAACACCCACCAACACACAACACCCACCAACACACAACCCCCCACCAACACACCCCACCAACACACACACCCAACACACAACACTCACCAACACAACAACACACACCAACACACAACACCCACCAACACACAACACCCACCAACACACAACACACACCAACACACCACCCACCAACACACAACACCCACCAACACACAACACCCACCAACACACAACACCCACCAACAACAAACACCCACCAACACACAACACCCACCAACACACAACACACCCCAAAACACACAACACCACACCAACACACAACACCACCAACACACAACACCCACCAACACACAACACCACCAACACACAACACACACCAACACACAACACCCACCAACACACAACACACACCAACACACAACACCCACCAACACACAACCCCACACCAACACACAACACCCACCAACACACAACCCCCAAACACACAACACCCCCAAAACAACACCCACCAACACACAACACACACCAACACACAACACCCACCAACACACAACACACACCAACACAAAAACACCCCCCAAACCCACACAACACCCACCAACACACAACACCACCAAACACAACACCCACCAACCACACACACACCAACACAACACCCACCAACACACAACACCCACCAACACACAACACCCACCAACACACAACACCCACCAACACACAACACACACCAACACACAACACCCCACCAACACACAACACCCACCAACACACAACACCACACACACAACACCCACCAACACAACACACACCAACACACAACACCCACCAACACACAACACACACCAACACACAACACACACCAGTCGATCTTCGTCTAGAAATCATTAATTTTACATTCATAACTGAAGTACTCAATCAATTGGATTCATACACGACCGGTGATAATCAGGTTTGATCTCAGGATAAGATAAGTTTGAATTCTACGGTACAAAGCCTTTCATGAACATCGAGGCACCTCCCTAGTTGGGACCCAACTATTTAAGGTTGGTGTAAGGCTTTTGTTTAAGGGAACTGGAGCTACTTACCCTTAGATTAATCCTAATTATCACCTGTTCTCCAGGTAGAGGCTTCAGTGCTTCCCCATATACATAAAGAATAATAAATTTTTACTCTAATAAACGGCCATTTTCCATCAAGGCAAAGTTACCCATTATTATTATAATAAAAAAGAAGCGCTAAACTACAAGGGTTACCCAAAGAAGAAAACACGATCATCATTCATACAGACGCCGTCTTTCCAGAAGTGAACTACTGTCACAACCAGATCACCTCACCGACCGCAGCATCCTCCACTCTTCCGTCAGGGTGCAGATACACCTCTTCCCACCTCCAGGACTCAAGTCCGGCTAACCGGTGTCCACGAATCCCTTCATAAAAGTTATCTTGCTCACAAGAGATAACAGCACGTCCATTAAAAATCACTCGTCTCGGTTCACTCTTAACATCCTCAAACAAGCCTGCTGGATGCTCAAGCTCCTAAAATTCAAGGCCCCTTTTGTACTCCCTCAAACCATTTCTGAGACCACCCCTTCCCCTCCTACCTTTTACATCAGATTTGTACACCCTCTTCATCAACCGATACCCAATCCTTCCTCTCTACATGACCAAGCCACCTCAACAAACCCTTAGTTACCCCATATCGCGTTTTAATTTTTATGCTCCGAATTCTTTGCATTATAGTGCTGTATAATCCTACGGGTTTAGTGCTTTCTCCTTGATTATAATAATAATAATAATAATAAAAATAATAATAATATTAATAATAATAATAATAATAATAATAATAATAATAATAATAATAATAATAATAATAATAATAATAATAATCTGCATTATAATCACACCTCAAGTTGCTCTCAAACGTGACATCTCTGTTGCCTTTATAATAATAATAATAATAATACTAATAATAATAATAATAATAATAATAATAATAATAATAATAATAATAATAATATTAAATAATAACAATAAAAATAATGATAATAATAATTCAATTTATATGATGAAATTTATGGAAAATTAACGTAAGAATTATATTAAAATAATGCTAATATTAATTATAATACTAATAATGGTAAAAATGTAATTAAAAATCATTTTTTATAATAAAATTATATTAAAATGATAATGTAATATAATACGATAATAATGTAATATAATACGATAATAATGTAATATAATACGATAATAATAATATATGATATTCAATAATATTGTAATATAATAATAATAATGTAATATGATAATAATAATGTAATATGATAATAATAATGTAATATGATAATAATAATGTAATATGATAATAATAATGTAATATGATAATAATAATGTAATATGATAATAATAATGTAATATGATAATAATAATGTAATATGATAATAATAATGTAATATGATAATAATAATGTAATATGATAATAATAATGTAATATAATAATAGCAATAATGTAAAAGCAAAAGAACAAATGAAAAAACAAAAGCAGCAAAAGTAGCAAGTGTAAACAACATAAGGAGCAAACAATGACAAGGACGAGGCAGACAAACAAGCTGCGTCACAAAGGAACTCGCTAAGCTCCGTCACCAAGGCAACGGCGTCAGCGAACTCTATCAGCCTCCCTGGTGTGTTGAAGATGAGGGGGGGGGTGAAGGGGAGAGGGGGGATGTTTAAGGGAGGGAGAGGGGGTGGGGATGTTTAAGGGAGGGGAGAGGGGGGTGGGGATGTTTAAGGGAGGGGAGAGGGGGGGTTAGTGGAGGAGGGGTAGGTGTGCTGTAATAGTTATTCAGTATAAACGTCACGTAATACACAATAACCCACACAGAGAAGAGTAGCTCACGACGTTTCCGTCAGTCTTGGACCGTTTACAAAGTCACACTAACACGAAAGATAGAGGAAGCCAGTATATATAGGGAACAGACAGGGACGGCACCAAGAGAGGTAGCAGTGGTAGAGGTAAGACTGGAAATGGAGGCAGAAGTAGTAGTAGTAGTAGTAGTAGTAGTAGTAGTAATAGTGGTGAGGGTTATTTGTGTATTGTTCCAGTCACGGTAGTGTGCTTTTTTGTTCATTATCACGTAAGATAACAGGTAAATCTTGCTACTATGCTTGCATTCAGCATACGCTATTGTACCTATGTATCTGTATACACCCTTATCTGAGTGTCCTTCTAACTTCATAACAATTCTTGCTTCTGTAAAGTGTATTTTCAATTTAAATGGGAAAGTGGGTCCGAATCCTTCCGTCGTAAGAAATGCGTTTTGTCGAGGGCGACTAAAATGTCAGGAGCTTGTAATCCCTTAGTAACGGGTTGTTTGAATGTGCGTGGGTGTAGTACAGATAGGAAATAACAGTGTTTATGTTATGAATGAAAAAAAGATGGATGTCCCGGTACTAAGCCAGAAAACAGTTAAAAGGTAGTGGAAGTATTTCAATAACGAGGGGAAATGGGATTAAATTGGTTGTATCCGACAGAACTAGAGCCAGGGGAAGAGCGGTGATATTAAATGATCAAATTAGGAGAAAAGAGATGGTGCAAGAGTCTAAATTCAAGAATTATGTAGATTAGAAGTGTAAATTAGAATTTTTGGCAGAGGTACTAAGCGAATGTTGAAGTTCTAAACCAAGTACTTTTTTTCGAGAGGGGGGGGGGGAGTAAAACTTAAGTGCAGAAGTGGGAAAGTGTTTTAATATAATAATAATAATAATAATAATAATAATAATAATAATAATAATAATAATACATTTACTACAAGCACATGTACAAGGTATACAGTCCTAGCTGACATCAATGACATACTACTATATAGAAAGTCGCTTGTTATGCTGAGCATTTCGGACAAATTAGGTCAGTTTTATCCCAGGATGCGACACACCAGTCCACTAACACCCAGGTACCCATTTTAAAGTGATGAGTGAACAGGGACAGGGACAGGGACAGCAGGTGTCTTATGGAAACACGTCCTAATGCCTTCCAGCCGTACCGAAGGAGATTCGCACTCCGGACCTCAGTGTGTGAGGTGAGTGCGCTAGCGATCGAGGTACGGGACTCCATACCACATTAGATAAGCCTGAGGTGCCAGGACTTAATGATACTAGAGGCGCCTCTAGTTTAGTTATGCACTGAAAGAATTAGTAATATATAATACTTAATTCTTTTTAAAAAGGACGATACATGAGTATATCAAATACGATATAAGGTGAAATGAGAGTATGTAGACGGGTATACTTCAGAACGTGCAAGTTTTTAGAGGAGAGAAAGCTATTATATTTATTTAGCATAGCAATAATAAAAGGTAGATCGAATACCAGGAGAATGTCAGCTGGAGAGAAGAAAGTGAAAGTAAATGAACAGAAGAGAAGACAAGAGGAGCATATAGCCAATTACTAGGAGAAAGATGGTCTAGAGAGAGCATAGGTAATTAGTACGAAGAAGAGGTATTTGGTAAATTAAAGAACACTGTGCTAGTGTGCGCAGTGTTTTGGTTTTATAGGGCCGGTACAGGCGAGAAGAGGAATGATTGGTTAAATGATAAGGAAAAGTGGGTGGTAAGGGAGAATAAGTTAGCACATGAGAGTTTTTTTACAATGTAGAAGTGATATACGGAGGGCGGAGTATAACTGGAGAGAAAAAGGTTAAAATAGTGGTAAGAGAGTTAAAAGAAAAGAACCATGAAGAGAAAGGGTGTCTTTATCAGCAAATTTTTGTAAACAACAAGAAACACGTTTGAACTTGGGAGATGTTATGGTGGAAGCGGAGGTACTGGAAAGGTGGATTTGTTAAATGATGATGAAGGAGAAACCGTAATTTCATACATAGGGGAAAGGAAGAATAACGTTACATAGGTGTAAGGAAAAGCCATAGGTAAATGTGGGAGTAGTGCACAAGTCATTGAGGAATATGAAAACAAGTGAAGCAGCTGGGAAAGATAATATTAACTCTGAGATGTTAAAATGTGAAGATATAGTTTTGGAAGAAATGTATATATTTGTTGAATATATGCTTGTTAGAAGGAAAGGTACCTAAAGACTGACAAAAAGTATACATAGTTCCTTCGAATATAGGAAAAAGGGATAAGTGAGAGATAATTAGAGGTAATTAGTAATAAGTACACTTGGTAAAGTATTGTAAAATTATTATTGAAAGATTTAGGGTTAAAACAACAAATGGGACTGCAGAGGAACAAGATGAATTTAGGACGGGGAGATGTATGGGACAAGTGTTTATACTGAAGCTTAAAAATGAACCAGTCTTGTGTGTTTAAATAGCATTAGAGTGAATTGGGAAACAATGTGGCAGATGCTGCGAATAAATGTAACAGTTAGTATGTTACTAAAAGCAGTGAAAAGTTTTTATGCAGATAGTGAGGCTCAAGTCAGGGGTATGAAACTATTTTCCAGGGATGTGAAATGTTTAACATATTTACAATGAGGTTACAAAAGAAGTGTATACTAGGATGTGGGACAGGTGTGGAATTGAAAGATAATGAATGTAATGTAAGTGGGATTTGAGCCCATGGTGAGAAAGCTCTAAAATTAGCAGGCTAGTGTGATAACCACTGTACCATGCTGACCTAATAAGATTATTCAAAATATATATATTTATATATCTTAGGAAGGTTAACACAGGCTTCACCACAAAGCAGAGTTTGGCAGACAAATCTCACAACAACACTGCTGTGGCAGGCTCTAGTTCTTGTGGCTACAGGTGTTAAATGACCATGAGGCTAAGTACACTGTTTTGATTTTGCATTCACAAGAGTATGGAAATTCCCCAAACATTACAATATTTCTAGTAGGTAGTCACATATACAGTTATGATGATTTTAATCACTTTACTCCAACGAAAATCACAAATGGTGAACCGTTAATGACTTTTCTCACGTAATGTTGTGTTTTATATGCTCGATCATCATAATTTTCGTAAGGCTTACAAGCTTATCTTCATTTCCTATTTTTTTTTAAACATTCCCTGACAACAGTTGTCTACTGGGCACACGAACTACAGCGGCCTACGCTAGCCTTTCTGGGATGGACTGCATTCCTAAATGCATCTCGACTCACTGCTGCAGATACACCAGTGATCGGCAAGGACAGCGGCAGCAAGCCGAACACCAACATTATGGATTATGTGTGAGTCGAGGCGTGTAGCAAGGAAAGAATTAGGGACAAGCAACATGGAATTTCCCATATGAGGAGCTCTTACTGCCAGAGAGAGAGCTGACCATCCCTAACACACTCATGCATTGTTGATCAAGGTTAGGTTTGGTCAATCCATCAATCTCTATTTTTCTTTTTTTCTTTAGGGAGGGGGGGGGAGTGAACTTCAATTTTTAAGGAAGTTTTCCCTGTTCAGCAAGATCGGCTACTTAGAACGACATTATATATATATATATATATATATATATATATATATATATATATATATATATATATATATATATATATATATATATATATATATATATATATATATATATATATATATAATATATATATATATTATATATATATATATATATATATATATATATATATATATATATATATATATATATTAGGTAGTAGGTTGGTAGACAGCAACCGCCCAGGGAGATACTACCGTCCTGCCAAGTGAGTGTAAAACGAAAGCCTGTAATTGTTTTACACGATGGTAGGATTGCTGGTGTCCATTTTTCTGTCTCATAAACATGCAAGGCTTCAGGTACGTCTTGCTACTTCTACTTACACTTAGGTCACACTACATATACTTGTACAAGCATATATATACACACCCCTCTGGGTTTTCTTCTATTTTCTTTCTAGTTCTTGTCCTTGTTTACTTCCTCTTACCTCCATGGGGAAGTGGAACAGAATTCTTCCTCCGTAAGCCATGCGTGTTGTAAGAGGCGACTAAAATGCCGGGAGCAAGGGGCTGGTAACCCCATCTCCTGTATATATTACTAAATGTAAAAGGAGAAACTTTCGTTTTTCCTTTTGGGCCACCCTGCCTCGGTGGGATATAGCCTGTGTGTTGAAAGAAATATATATTATATATATATATATATATATATAATATATATTATATATATATATATATATATATATATATATATATATATAGTAGGTAGTAGGTTGGTAGACAGCAACCACCCAGGGAAGTACTACCGTCCTGCCAGATGACTGTGAAACAAAAACCTGTAACTGTTTTGCATGATGGTAGGATTGCTGGTTTCTTTTTCTGTCTCATAAACACGCTAGATAACAGGGATATCTTGCTACTCCTACTTACACTTTGGTCACACTTCACAGACACGCACATGCATATATATATACATACATCTAGGTTTTTCTCCTTTTTCTAAATAGCTCTTGTTCTTCTTCATTTCTTCTATTGTCCATGGGGAAGTGGAAAAGAATCTGGTGGCCTGGTGGTTAACGCTCTCGCTTCACACGGCGAGGGCCTGGGTTCGATTCCCAGCCAGAGTAGAAACATTGGACGTGTTTCTTTCCACCTGTTGTCTATGTTCCCCATCAGTAAAATGGGTACCTGGGTGTTAGTCGACTGGTGTGGGTCGCATCCTGGGACACTGACCTAAGGAGGCCTGGTCACAGACCGGGCCGCGGGGGCGTTGACCCCCGGAACTCTCTCCATGTAAACTCCATGTAAGCCATGCGTGTCGTATGAGGCGACTAAAATGCCGGGAGCAATGGGCTAGTAACCCCTTCTCCTGTAGACATTTACTAAAAAAGAGAAGAAGAAAAACTTTATAAAACTGGGATGCTTAAATGTGCGTGGATGTAGTGCGGATGACAAGAAACAGATGATTGCTGATGTTATGAATGAAAAGAAGTTGGATGTCTTGGCCCTAAGTGAAACAAAGCTGAAGGGGGTAGGAGAGTTTCAGTGGGGGGAAATAAATGGGATTAAATCTGGAGTATCTGAGAGAGTTAGAGCAAAGGAACGGGTAGCAGTAATGTTAAATGATCAGTTATGGAAGGAGAAAAGAGAATATGAATGTGTAAATTCAAGAATTATGTGGATTAAAGTAAAGATTGGATGCGAGAAGTGGGTCATAATAAGCGTGTATGCACCTGGAGAAGAGAGGAATGCAGAGGAGAGAGAGAGATTTTGGGAGATGTTAAGTGAATGTATAGGAGCCTTTGAACCAAGTGAGAGAGTAATTGTGGTAGGGGACCTGAATGCTAAAGTAGGAGAAACTTTTAGAGAGGGTGTGGTAGGTAAGTTTGGGGTGCCAGGTGTAAATGATAATGGGAGCCCTTTGATTGAACTTTGTATAGAAAGGGGTTTAGTTATAGGTAATACATATTTTAAGAAAAAGAGGATAAATAAGTATACAAGATATGATGTAGGGCGAAATGACAGTAGTTTGTTGGATTATGTATTGGTAGATAAAAGACTGTTGAGTAGACTTCAGGATGTACATGTTTATAGAGGGGCCACAGATATATCAGATCACTTTCTAGTTGTAGCTACACTGAGAGTAAAGGTAGATGGGATACAAGGAGAATAGAAGCATCAGGGAAGAGAGAGGTGAAGGTTTATAAACTAAAAGAGGAGGCAGTTAGGGTAAGATATAAACAGCTATTGGAGGATAGATGGGCTAATGAGAGCATAGGCAATGGGGTCGAAGAGGTATGGGGTAGGTTTAAAAATGTAGTGTTAGAGTGTTCAGCAGAAGTTTGTGGTTACAGGAAAGTGGTGCAGGAGGGAAGAGGAGCGATTGGTGGAATGATGATGTAAAGAGAGTAGTAAGGGAGAAAAAGTTAGCATATGAGAAGTTTTTACAAAGTAGAAGTGATGCAAGGAGGGAAGAGTATATGGAGAAAAAGAGAGAGGTTAAGAGAGTGGTGAAGCAATGTAAAAAGAGAGCAAATGAGAGAGTGGGTGAGATGTTATCAACAAATTTGTTGAAAATAAGAAAAAGTTTTGGAGTGAGATTAACAAGTTAAGAAAGCCTAGAGAACAAATGGATTTGTCAGTTAAAAATAGGAGAGGAGAGTTATTAAATGGAGAGTTAGAGGTATTGGGAAGATGGAGGGAATATTTTGAGGAATTGTTAAATGTTGATGAAGATAGGGAAGCTGTGATTTCGTGTATAGGGCAAGGAGGAATAACATCTTGTAGGAGTGAGGAAGAGCCAGTTGTGAGTATGGGGGAAGTTCGTGAGGCAGTAGGTAAAATGAAAGGGGGTAAGGCAGCCGGGATTGATGGGATAAAGATAGAAATGTTAAAAGCAGGTGGGGATATAGTTTTGGAGTGGTTGGTGCAATTATTTAATAAATGTATGAAGAGGGTAAGGTACCTAGGGATTGGCAGAGAGCATGCATAGTTCCTTTGTATAAAGGCAAAGGGGATAAAAGAGAGTGCAAAAATTATAGGGGGATAAGTCTGTTGAGTATACCTGGTAAAGTGTATGGTAGAGTTACAATTGAAAGAATTAAGAGTAAAACGGAGAATAGGATAGCAGATGAACAAGGAGGCTTTAGGAAAGGTAGGGGGTGTGTGGACCAGGTGTTTACAGTGAAACATATAAGTGAACAGTATTTAGATAAGGCTAAAGAGGTCTTTGTGGCATTTATGGATTTGGAAAAGGCGTATGACAGGGTGGATAGGGGGGCAATGTGGCAGATGTTGCAAGTGTATGGTGTAGGAGGTAGGTTACTGAAAGCAGTGAAGAGTTTTTACGAGGATAGTGAGGCTCAAGTTAGAGTATGTAGGAAAGAGGGAAATTTTTTCCCAGTAAAAGTAGGCCTTAGACAAGGATGTGTGATGTCACCGTGGTTGCTTAATATATTTATAGATGGGGTTGTAAGAGAAGTAAATGCGAGGGTCTTGGCAAGAGGCGTGGAGTTAAAAGATAAAGAATCACACACAAAGTGGGAGTTGTCACAGCTGCTCTTTGCTGATGACACTGTGCTCTTGGGAGATTCTGAAGAGAAGTTGCAGAGATTGGTGGATGAATTTGGTAGGGTGTGCAAAAGAAGAAAATTAAAGGTGAATACAGGAAAGAGTAAGGTTATGAGGATAACAAAAAGATTAGGTGATGAAAGATTGGATATCAGATTGGAGGGAGAGAGTATGGAGGAGGTGAACGTATTTAGATATTTGGGAGTGGACGTGTCAGCGGATGGGTCTATGAAAGATGAGGTGAATCATAGAATTGATGAGGGAAAAAGAGTGAGTGGTGCACTTAGGAGTCTGTGGAGACAAAGAACTTTGTCCTTGGAGGCAAAGAGGGGAATGTATGAGAGTACAGTTTTACAAACGCTCTTATATGGGTGTGAAGCATGGGTGATGAATGTTGCAGCGAGGAGAAGGCTGGAGGCAGTGGAGATGTCATGTCTGAGGGCAATGTGTGGTGTGAATATAATGCAGAGAATTCGTAGTTTGGAAGTTAGAAGGAGGTGCGGGATTACCAAAACTGTTGTCCAGAGGGCTGAGGAAGGGTTGTTGAGGTGGTTCGGACATGTAGAGAGAATGGAGCGAAACAGAATGACTTCAAGAGTGTATCAGTCTGTAGTGGAAGGAAGGCGGGGTAGGGTCGGCCTAGGAAAGGTTGGAGGGAGGGGGTTAAGGAGGTTTTGTGTGCGAGGGGCTTGGACTTCCAGCAGGCATGCATGAGCGTGTTTGATAGGAGTGAATGGAGACAAATGGTTTTTAATACTTGACGTGCTGTTTGGAGTGTGAGCAAAGTAACATTTATGAAGGGATTCAGGGAAACCGGCAGGCCGGACTTGAGTCCTGGAGATGTGAAGTACAGTGCCTGCACTCTGAAGGAGGGTGTTAATGTTGCAGTTTAAAAACTGTAGTGTAAAGCACCCTTCTGGCAAGACAGTGATGGAGTGAATGATGGTGAAAGTTTTTCTTTTTCGGGCCACCCTGCCTTGGTGGGAATCGGCCAGTGTGATAATAAATATATATATATATATATATATATATATATATATATATATATATATATATATATATATATATATATATATATATATTATATATATATATATATATATATATATATATATATATATATATATATATAATATATATATTATATATATATATATATATATATATATATATATATATATATATATATATATATATATATATATATATATATACATATATATATATTATATATATATATTATATATAATATATATATATATATATATATATATATATATATTATATATATATATATATATACATATATATATATATATATATATATATATATATATATATATATATATATATATAATATATAAATATATATATATATATATATATATATATATATAACTCCTTGGATCCAGAGTCCTCAGCACCATGAACGCTGATGGGAGGATGGTGGAGGTGTACGAGCAGGTCCTCCTCCTGCAGCAGCAGCAGCAGCAGCAGCCATCATCACAGTTAAAGGGACTTGTCATCGGCGTCATTGCTAGGTGTGGTGGGGTGGTGCTGGGTGAGGAGGGGTGGTGCTGGGTGAGGAGGGGTGGTGCTCTGTGAGGAGGGGTGGTGCTGGGTGAGGAGGGGTGGTGCTCTGTGAGGAGGGGGTGGTGCTGGGTGAGGTGGGGGTGGGGTGGTGCTGGTGTGGGGAAAGATTGTGCTGGGTGAAGAGGGGTGATGCTGGTGAGGAAGGATATTGCTGGGTGAGGAGGGGTGATGCTGCGTGAGGTGCAGTGGTGCTGGGTGAGGAGGGGGTGCTGGGTGAGGAAGGGTATTGCTGAGTGAGGAGGGGTGATGCTGGGTGAGGTGGGGTGGTGCTAGGTGAAGAGGGGTAGTGCTGGGTGAGCTGGGGTGGTGATGGGTGAAGACGGGTGGTGCTGGGTGAGGAGGGGTGGTGCTGGGAGAAGAGGGGTAGTGCTGGGTGAAGAGAGGTGGGGCTGGATGAGGAAGGGTGGTGCTGGGTGAGGAAGCGTGGTGCTGGGTGAGGTGGGGTGATGCTGGGTGAGAAAAGGTGGTGATGGGTGAGGAGGGGTGGTGCTGGGTGAGGAGGGGTGGTGCTGGGTGAAGAGGGGTGGTGCTGGGTTAGGAGAGGTGGTGCTGGATGAGGAGGGGTGGCGCTGGGTGAGGATGTGGTGGTGCTGGGTTAAGAGGGAGGTGCTGGGTGAGGAGAGGTGGTGCTGGATGAGGAGGGGTGGTGCTGGGTGAGGTGGGGTGATGCTGGGTGAGAAAATTTGGTGATGGGTGAGGAGGGGTGGTGCTGGGTGATAGGGTGGTGCTGGGGAAAGAGGGGTGGTGCTGGGTGGAAAACGTGGTGATGGGTGAGGAGGGGTAGCGCAGTGTGTGGTGGGGTGGTGGTAGATGAAGATGGGTGGTGCTGGGTGAGGAGGGGCAGTGCTGGGTGAAGAGGGGTGGTGCTGGGTGAGGTGGGGTGGTGCTGGGTGAGGAGGGGTGATGCTGAGTGAGAAAAGGTGGTGATGGGTGAGGAGGGGTCGCGCAGTGTGTGGTGGGGTGGTGCTAGGTGAAGAAGGGTGGTGCTGGGTGAGGAGGGGCAGTGCTGGGTGAAGAGGGGTGGTGCTGGGTGAAGAGGGGTGTGGCTGGGTGAGTAGGGGCAGTGCTGGGTGAAGAGGGGTGGTGCTGAGAGAAGGTGGTGATGAGTGAGGAGGGGTGCCGCAGTGTGTGGTGGGTGGTGCTAGGTGAGGAGGGGTGATGCTGGGTGAGAAGGGGTGGTGCTGGGTGAGGAGGTGGTGCTGGGTGAGGTTGGGTGGTGCAGTGTGTTGGAGTGGTGCGGCGTGTGGTGGGGTGGTGCAGTGTGTGGTGGGGTTCTGTAGAGTGAGGTGGGGTGGTGCAGTTTGTGGTGGGTAGTGCAGATGTGTGGTGGTGTGGTGCAGAGTGTGGTGGGGAGATGCAGTGTGTGGTGGGGTGGTGCAGTGTGTGGTGGGGTGGTGCAGTGTGTGGTGGGGTGGTGCAGTGTGTGGTGGGGTGGTGTAGAGTGTGGTGGGGTGGTGCAGAGTGTCGAGGGGTAGTGCAGAGTGTGGTGGGGTGGTGCAGAGTGTGGTGGTGGTGTGCAGAGTATTGCGGGGTGGTGCAGAGTATGGTGGGGTGGTGCAGTGTGTGGTGAGATGGCGCAGAGCGTGGTGGGGTGGTGTCAGTGTGTGGTAGGGTGGTGAAGTGTGCTGTGGGGTGATGTAGTGTGTGGCTGGGGCAGTGTAGTGTGGGGTGGGGTGGTGTAGTGTGTGGTTGGGTGGTGGGGTGGTGAAGTGTGTGGTAGGGTGGTGCAGTGTGTGGTGGGATTATGTAGTGTGTGGTGGGGCAGTGTAGTGTGGGGTGGGTGGTGTAGTGTGTGGTGGGGTGGTGCAGTGTGTGGTGGTGTGGTGCAATGTGTCTTGGGGTGGTGCAGTGTGTGGTGTCTTGGTGCAGTGTGTGGTGGGGTGGTACAGTGGTACAGTGTCTTTCTGTGTGTGTGTGTGTACTCACCTATTTACTCACCTATTTGTGGTTGCAGGGGTTGAGTCCTAGCTCCTGGCCCCACCTCTTCACCGGTTGCTACTGGGTCCTCTCTCTTCCTGCTCCATGAGCTTTATCAAACCTCGTCTTAAAACTATGTATGGTTCCCGCCTCCACTTTCTAGGCTATTCCACTGCCTAATAAATCTATGACTGAAGAAATACTTCCTAACATCCCTTTGACTCATCTGAGTCTTCAACTTCCAATTGTGACCTCTTGTTTCTGTGTCCCCTCCCTGGAACATCCTGTCTTTGTCCACCTTGTCTATTCTGCACAGTATTTTATACGTCGTTATCATGTCTCCCCTGACCCTCCTGTCCTCCAGTGTTGTCAGGCCGATTTCCCTTAACCTTTCTTCAGAGGACATTCCCCTTAGCTCTGGAACTAACCTTGTCACAAACCTTTGCACTTTCTCTAATTTCTTGACGTGCTTGATCAAGTGCAGGTTCCAAACAGGTGCTGCATACTCCAGTATGAGCCTGATGTACACGGTGTACAGTGTCTTGAATGATTCCTTGCTAAGGTATTGGAATGCTGTTCTCAGGTTTGCCAGGCGCCCATATGCTGCAGCAATTATCTGGTTGATGTGTGCTTCCTGAGACATGCTCGGTGTTATACTCACCCGAAGATCTTTCTCCTTGAGCGAGGTTTGCAGTCTTTGGCCACCTAGCCTATACTCCATCTGCGGTCTTCTGTGCCCTTCCCCTATCTTCATGACTTTGCATTTGGCGGGGTTAAATTCGAGAAGCCAGTTACTGGACTAGGTGTCCAGTCTGTCCAGGTCTCTTTGAAGTCGGGTCTGATCCTCCTCTGATTTAATTCTCCTCATTAACTTCACATCGTCTGTGAACAGGGGCACTTCTGAGTTTAACCTTTCCATCATGTCGTTCACATATACCAAAAATAGCACTGGTCCTAGGACCGACCCCTGTGTGATCCCGCTCGTCACAGGTGCCCACTGTGATACATCATTACGTACCATGACTCGTTATTGCCTCCCTGTCAGGTATTCTCTGATCCATGGCAGTGCCCTTCCTGTTATATGTGCCTGATCCTATAGCTTCTGCACTAATCTCTTGTGAGGAACTGTGTCAAAGGCCTTCTTGCAGTCCAAGAAGATGCAATCAACCCACCCCTCTCTCTCGTGTCTTACTTCTGTTACTTTATCATAAAACTCCAGAAGGTTTGTGACACAGGATTTGCCTTCCATGAATCCGTGCTGGTTGGCGTTTATACTCTTGTTCCATTTCAGGTGCTCCACCATTCTCCTCCTGATAATCTTCTCCATAACTTTGCATACTATACACGTCAGTGGCCTCTTTTCTGTTTCCTTTTTTAAAAATGTGAACTACATTTGCCGTCTTCCATATCTCAGGTAGTTGCCCAGTTTCCAGGGATGTGTTGAAGATTGTGGTAAGTGGCACACACAACATATCCACTCCCTCTCTAAGGATCCACGGGGAGATGTTGTCCGGTCCCATTGCCTTTGAGGTATCGATGTCCCTTAGCAGCTTCTTCACCTCCTCCTCATTTGTATTTATGTCATCCATCACTTGTTGGTATATTCCTTGCTGGTGTCCCCATCTGGTCTGTCTCCCCAGAGACCTTCCTGTCTCCACTGTAAATACTTCCTTAAATCTCATGTTGAGCTCCTCACGTACCTCTTGGTCGTTTCTTGTGAGTTCTCCACCTTCTTTCCTCAGCCTTATCACCTGGTCTTTGACTGTTGTCTTCCTCCTAATGTGGCTATACAGCAGTTTCGGGTCAGACTTGACTTTCGATGCTATGTCGTTTTCATACTGTCGCTGGGCCTCCCTCCTTATCTGTGCATACTTGTTTCTGGGTCTTCTACTAATCTCCTTATTTCCCTGGGTCCTTTGCCTCCTGTACCTTTTCCATTCTCTGGTGCACTTAGTTTTTGCCTCCCTACACCTTCGAGTAAACCAAGGACTCGCTTTGGTCTTCCTATTATTTCTATTTCCCTTGGGAGCAAACCTTTCCTCTGCCTCCTTGCACTTTGTTGCTACATATTCCATCATCTCGTTTACTGATTTTCCTGCCAGTTCTTTGTCCCACTGAACCTCCTGCAGGAAGTTCCTCATACCTGTGTAGTCCCCCCTTTTATAGTTTGGCTTTTCCCATTCAGTTCCTGTTACCTTCTCCACTTGTAACTCTACTGTATAATCAAAACTCAGAACCATGTGATCGCTTGCTCCAAGGGGTCTCTTCGTAAGTGATGTCCTCAATGTCTAAACTGCTCAGGGTGAACACAAGATCCAGTCTTGTTGGTTCATCCTCCCCTCTCTCTCTCTGGTAGTGTCCCTGACATGTTGATACATGAGATTTTCAAGTACCACATCCATCATCTTGGCTCTCCATGTTTTGGGACCCCCATGTGGCTACAGGTTTTCCCAGTCAATCTCCCTGTGGTTGATATCGCCCATTACCAGTAACTTTGCTCTGCTCGAGTGAGCTCTTGTTGCCACCTCAGCCAGTGTGTCCACCATCGCTCTGTTGTTCTCCTCGTACTCCTCTCTTGGCGTCCTGCAGTTCTGTGGTAGGTTATACATCACTTCAATGACTATGTTCTCCAGACTGAATTGTACCTACTATGTAGTCCCTTTCTCCAATCATGTCCATGCCTTCCATTTCCACAAATCCCCATCGATTTTTTTATGAGCAGTGCAACCCCTCCTACCCCCTCTACTCCTTCCATCTTTCCTCAGGATCTGATATCCCAGTGGGAAGATTGCATCTGTTATTGTCTCAGCGAGTTTCATTTCTGTGACTGCTATGATGTCTGGGGATTTCTCGCTGATTCTTTCGTGGCACTCCTCATATTTATTCATTATTCCATCCGCGTTTGTGTATCAAACCTTCAGCTTCTTTTCTATCACTATGGTCCTGTGAGAATATTGGGGTTGGGGGAGTAGAGCCTTGGTGGGGCCTATGGGGGGCTGTGGTGTGGGTGGGGTTTGTGATGAAGGGGGTGGGGTCAGAATGCTCATAAGGGGAAGCTGTTGGGGTGAGGTTTGTGATATGAGGGTTGGTGGCAGAGGGAACAGTGTGTGGGTTTTGGTTTAGATTGCTCGGTTGTGTTGGGATTGTCGTTGTTGGAGTCTTTCTGTGGGAGTTTCTGAGGGGTGTGTTTGCCCTTCCTCCTGTGTCTGGGTCCTGCTCATCTTCATCTTTGCCTCTCGTTCCTCCTTGCATCTCTGTACCCTCTCTTTCAGTGTAGTCCTTTCTTCTTGTGTTCTGTCGCAATCAAGGTATGCTCTCTGGTACCCCGGTTTGTCCCTCAGTTGTACTTTCTCTTGCAGGATCCTGGTTCGAGCTGATTCTTCCTTGAAAATTACTTTGGCAGGCTGTTTCCTTCCACTCACAAACCACCCAATTCTCCAAAAATTTGTCACCTGAGTCATATCGCCCTCACCTATTGTTTTCATGATGCCTTCAATCATTTTTTCCTTCTCCTGTTTTATTTCTTCGAAGTTGTCCCCTTTGGCTTCTTGGAGCCCGTAGGCAAAAACTGACCTCTCCCTTTCCTCCTCCCACTGAGTCTCCATTTGCATCCTCTCAGGTGTTTTAGTTCCCTCCATTGAAATGTTCTTGCCTTCGATCCTGTCCTTTCTGAAACTTCTATGCACAGTGAACTGTCTTTCATGATCAGCTGTTCCTTGCTACTGCAGTTGGCTGTTAGAGTCTCTGCATATAACATACCTTCATTGTCTTCAGACCTGTCATTTGATCTTAGTGTGCTCCTCGTCCTTTCCCTGGCCTCACGTGGGTCTGATAGAGCCTTCTTGTGCTGTATATCTCCTTTGTTTCTTACCATCCCCTTGTCTGTGCCTGACATAGAATTTCCTGATGTCGCATCTGAATTGTCATTTGTCTCTCTAATCTGTTTTAGGTTTTTTAGTTTCTCTTACAAGCACTGTATCCTAGCTTCTGCTGCTAAGACTTGTAGCTCCCACTTCCTGCACTCTTCAGCTATCCTCTCCTCCATTATCTTGCCAAGCTTTTCTATCTACCTTCCCCACTCTTCCTCCCTTTTTTTGAGCTCTAACTCCCAGTCTTTCTTCACTGGTTCGTCCACCAGATCTCTGGTTTTCCACCCTCTAGGGCCACACATTTTTTTGTTTACAACAGAAAGAAGCTTATGTGTGTGTATGTATGTATGTATGTATGTGTATATGTGTGTGTGTGTGGTGTGTGTGTGTGTGTGTGTGTGTGTGTTGTGTGTGTGTGTGTGTGTGTGTGTGTGTGTGTGTGTGTGTGTGTGTATGTATGTGTGTGCATGTATGTGTGTGTATGTGTATGTATGTCTATGGATGTTTAAGTATGTGTGTATGTGTACATGTGTGTGTGTGTGTGTGTGTGTGTGTGTGTGTATACTCACCTAGTTGTACTCACCTAATTGAGGTTGCAGGGGTCAAGGCCAAGCTCCTGGGCCCACCTCTTCACTGGTCGCTACTAGGTCACTCTCCCTGAACCTTGAGCTTTATCATACCTCTGCTTAAAGCTATGTATGGATTGTGCCTCCACTACATTGCCTCCCAAACTATTCCACTTCCTGACTACCCTGTGGCTGAAGAAATACTTCCTAACATCCTTGTGATTCATCTGTGTCTTCAACTTCCAATTGTGTCCCCTTGTTGCTGTGTCCAATCTCTGGAACATCCTGTCTTTGTCCACCTTGTCAATTCCTCTCAGTATTTTGTATGTCGTTATCATGTCCCCCCTATCTCTCCTGTCCTCCAGTGTCGTCAGGTTGATTTCCCTTAACCTCTCCTCGTAGGACATACCTCTTAGCTCTGGGACTAGTCTTGTTGCGAACCTTTGCATTTTCTCTAGTTTCTTCATGTGCTTGGCTAGGTGTGGGTTCCAGACTGGTGCCGCATTTTCCAAAATGGGCCTAACGTACATGGTGTACAGGGTCCTGAACGATTCCTTATTAAGATGTCGGAATGCTGTTCTGAGGTTTGCTAGGCGCCCATATGCTGCAGCAGTTATTTGGTTGATGTGCGCTTCAGGAGATGTGCCTGGTGTTATACTCACCCCAAGATCTTTTTCCTTGAGTGAGGTTTGTAGTCTCTGGCCTCCTAGACTGTATTCCGTCTGTGGTCTTCTTTGCCCTTCCCCAGTCTTCATGACTTTGCACTTGGTGGGATTGAACTCCAGGAGCCAATTGTTGGACCAGGTTTTCAGCTTGTCCAGATCCCTTTATAGTTCTGCCTGGTCTTTGATCGAATAAATTCTTCTCATCAACTTCATGTCGTCTGCAAACATGCACACAGGGACACTTCGGAGTTTATTCCTTCCGTCATGTCATTCACAAATACCAGAAACAGCACTGGTCCTAGGACTGACCCCTGTGGGACCTCGCTGGTCACAGGTGCCCACTCTGACACCTCGCCACGTACCATGGCTCGCTGCTGTCTTCCTGACAAGTATTCCCTGATCCATTGTAGTGCCTTCCCTGTTACCCCTGCTTGTGTGTGTGTGTGTGTGTGTGTGTGTGTGTGTGTGTGTGTGTGTGTGTGTGTGTGTGTGTGTGTGTGTGCGTGTGTGTGTGTGTGGATACTCACCTATCAGTGAAGAGGCCCCGCCTCTTCACTGATCGCTACTAGGTCCTCTCTCTCCCTGCTCCATGAGCTTTATCAAACTTCGTTCTAAAACTATGTACGGTTCCCGCTTCCACTACGTCACTGTCCAGAGTATTCCACTTCCTGACAACTCTGTGACTGAAGAAATACTCCTTAACATTCCTTTGACTCATCTGAGTCGTGAATTTCCAGTTTTGACCCCTTGCTTCTGTGTCCCATCTCTGGAACATACTGTCTTTGTCCACCTCGTCAATTCCTCGCAGTATTTTATATGTAGTTATCATGTCTCCCCTAACCGTCCTGTACTCCAGTGTCGCCAGGCCGATTTTCCTTAACCTTTCTTCGTAGGACATTCCCCTTAACTCTGGGACTAGTCTTGTTGCAAACCTTTGCAATTTCTCTAATTTCTTGATGTGTGTGTGTGTGTGTGTGTGTGTGTGTGTGTGTGTGTGTGTGTGTGTGTGTGTGTGCGTGTGTACTCACCTAATTGTACTCACCTAAATGTGGCTGCAGGGGTCGAGACTCAGCTCCTGGCTCTGCCTCTTCACTGATCGCCTTATAGGTTCTCTCTCTCTCTCTCCGTTTCGTGAGCTTTGTCATACCTCGTCTTAAAGCTATGTATGGTTTCTGCCTCCACTACATCACTTGCTAGGGTATTCCACTTCCTGACGACTCTACGCCTGAAGAAATACTTCCTAACATCCCTGTGACTCGTCTGAGTCTTCAGCTTCCAATTGTGGCCCCTTGTTTTTGTGTCTCCTCTCTGGAGCAACCTGTCTCTGTCCACCTTATCTATTCCACGCAGTATTTTGTAAGTCGTTATCATGTCTCTCCTGACTCTCCTGTCTTCCAGTGTCGTCAGTTCGATTTCCCTCAACCTTTCTTCGTAGGACATTCCCCTGAGTTCCGGAACTAGGCTTGTTGCAAACCTTTGTACTTTCTCTAATTTCTTGACGTGCTTGACCAGGTGTGGGTTCCAAACTGGTGCTGCATACTCCAGTAGGGGCCTGAAGTACATAGTGTACAGTGTCTTGAACGATTCCTTACTAAGGCATCGGAACGCTATTCTCAGGTTTGCCAGGCGCCCATATGCTGCAGCAATCTGGTTGATGTGTGCCTCTGGAGACCTGCTCGGTGTTATGGTCACTCCAAGATCTTTCTGCTTGAGTGAGGTTTGCAGTCTTCGTCCACCTAGCGTATACTCTGTCTGTGGTCTTCTTTGCCCTTCCCCAATTTTCAGGACTCTGCATTTGGCAGGGTTGAATTCGAGAAACCAGTTGCTGGACCAAGTGTCCAGCCTGTCCAGGTCTCTTTGTAGTTCTGCCTGATCCTCATCTGATTTAATTATTCTCAATAACTTCACATCATCTGCGAACAGAGACATTTCAGAATCTATCCCTTCCACCATGTTATTCACATATATCGAAAATAGCACTGGTCCTAAGACTGACCCCTGTGGGACCCCGCTCGTCACAGGCGCCCACTGTGACACCTCATCACATACCATGACTCGTTGTTGCCTCCCTGTCAGGTATTCTCTGATCCATTGCAGTGCCCTTCCTGTTATACGTGCTTGGTCCTCCAACTTCCACACTAATCTCCTGTGAGGAACTGTGTCGAAGGCCATCCTGAAGTCCAGGAAAATGCAATCAGCCCACCCTTCTCTCTCGTGTCTTACTTCTGTTACCTTGTCATAAAACCCTAGAAAGTTTGTGACACAGGATTTTCCTTCCATGAATCTGTGCTGGTTGTCGTTTATAATCTTGTTCTGTTCCAGGTGCTCCACTACTCTCCTCCTGATAATCTTCTCCATGACTTTGCATACTATACACTTCATAGACACTGGTCTGTAGTTTAGTGCCTCGTTACTATCTCCTTTCTTAAAAATGGAGACTACGTTTTCCGTCTTACATACCTCAGGTAGTTGCCCAGTTTCGATGAATGTATTGAAGATTGTAGTTAGGGGCACGGAGATGCTGTCCAGACCCATTGCCTTTGAAGTATCAAGATCACTTAGCAGCTTCTGCACCTCCTCCTCCATTGTTTGTATGTCATCCAACACTTGATGGTATATTCCCTGTTGGTGTTCCCCTCTGTGCTGTCTTCCCAGAGCCCTTCCTGTCTCTATTGTAAATGTTTCCTTAAATATGATGCTGAGCACCTCACATACCTCGTGATCATTTCATGGGAGTTCCCCACTTTCTTTCCTCAGCCTGCTCACCTGGTTTTTGACTGTTGTCTTCCTCCTGATGTGGCTATATAGCAGTATCGGGTCAGACTTGACTTTTGAGGATATGTTACTTTCATACTGTCGCTGGGCCTCCCTCCTTACCTGTGCATGCTCGTTCCTGACTTTTCAACTAATCTCCCTATTTGCATGTGTTCTTTGCCTTCTCTACTTTTTCCATTCTCTAGTGCACTTAGTTTTTGCCTCCCTGCACCGTCAGGTAAACCAGCCGCTCGTTCTGATCTTCTCATTATTTCTGTTGCCCTTGGGAACAAATCATTCCTGTGCCTCCTTGCATTTTGTTGCTACATATTCCATCATTTCGTTTGCCGATTTTCCTGCCAGTTCTCTGCCACACTGAACCTCCTGCAGGAAGTTCCTCAAACTTTTGTAGTCCCCCCTTTTATGGTCTGGTTTTTCCCATTCAACTCCTGTTACCCTCTCCACTTGTAACTCTACTATGTATTCAAAGCACAGAATTACGTGGTCACTAGCTCCTAGGGGCCTCTCATATGTAATGTCCTCGATGTCTGAACTGCTCAGGGTGAACACAAGGTCCAGTCTTGCTGGTTCATCCTCCCCTCTCTCTCTCTGGTAGTGTCCTTAACATGTTTGTGCATGAGGTTTTCCAGTACCACATCCATCATCTTGGCTCTCCTTGTTTCGGGACCCCCATGTGGCTCCAGGTTTTAACAATCGATCTCCCTGTGGTTGAAATCGCTCATAATCAGTAACTTTGCTTTGCTTGAGTGAGCTCTTCTTGCCACCTCAGCCAGTGTGTCCACCATTGCTCTGTTGCACTCATCATATTCCTCTCTTAGCTTCCTGCAGTTCTGTGGTGGATTATACGTCACTGCAATGACTACCTTGTGCTCCCCAGACTGAAGTGTAACTATGTATTCTCTTTCTCCAATCTCGTCCATGTCTCCTATTTCCTCAAATTTTCATCGTTTTTTTACGAGCAGTGCAATCCCTCCTCCCCCCTCTGCTCCATCTTTCTTTCCTCAGGATCTGATATCCTGCTGGGAAGATTGCATCTGTTATTGTCTCAATGAGTTTCGTTTCTGTGATTGCTATGATGTCTGGGGACCTCTCATTGATTCTTTCATGCCACTCCTCATATTTATTCGTTATTCCATTCGCATTACTGTACCAAATTTCAACTTCTGTTCTAAAACTGTGGTCCTGGGAGAATATTGGGGTTGGGAGAGCAGGAGCCCTGACAGAGGCCTATGGGGGGTTGCAGTAGGGGTGGGGGCAGAGTTCCCATAGGGGGTTGCTGTAGGGGTGGGGTTCGTGGCATGGAGGGTGGGGGCAGAGGGAGTAGTGTGGGATTGTTGGTTTAGATTGTTCAGTTGCCTTGGGGTTGTCATGGTTGGAGTCCTTCTGTGGGTGTTTCTGGGGGTTGTTTGCCCTTCCACCTGTGTCTGGGTTATTCTACTTTTCTTTACCATTTCCTCCCATTCCTCCTTTCGTTTTTGCACTCTCTCTTTCAGTATCATCCTTTCCTCTTGCATGCTGTGTCAATCGAGGTACACACTCTGGAACTCCAGTTTGTCTCTCAGCCGTGCTTTCTCCTGCAGGATCATGGTTCGAGTTGATTCTGCCTTCAAAATTAACTCCATTAACGCCATTTCCTTCTCCAACCAATTCTCAGAAAATTTATCACCTGGGTCATATCGCCCTCGTCTATTGTATATTGCCTTCATGATACCTTCAATCGCTTTTATCTCCTGTTTTCTTTCATCATAGGTTTCCCCTTTGGCTTCCTGGAGCCCATAGACAAAAATTGATCTCTCCTTTTCTTCCTCCCACTGTGTCTCCCATTGCATCCTCTGAGGTGTTTTAGTTCCTTCCTTTTGAGTGTTTTTTCCTTCAGTCCCTTCCCTAGCTGAAGCCCAAATGCTCATTGGTCTGTCCTTCCTGCTCATCTGTTCCTGGCCCTGCAGGAGTCTGGTAGAGTTCCTGCATATATCCTAGCTCCTTGAATGTCTTCAGACCTCTCATTTGTTCCTAGTGTGGCCTGGTGGCTGAAGCTTCCACTTCACACACGGAGGGCCCGGGTTTGATTTCCCAGAGGGTGGAAACATTTCGACACGTTTCCTTACATTTTTTGTCCTGTTCACCTAGAAGCAAATAGGTACCTGGGTGTTAGTCGACTGGTGTGGGTCGCATCCTGGGGCACAAGACTGAGGACTTCAATGGAAATAAGTTAGACAGTCCTTGATGACGCACTGACTTTCTTGGGTTATCCTGGGTGGCTAACCCTCCGGGGTTAAAAATTCGAACAAAATCTTATCTTTTCTCTTATCTTATCTTGACCCTGTGTGGGTCTGACACGAACTTCGCACACAGTATAGCTTCCTTGCTTCCACCAGTCCCCTTGTCTGTGTCTGCTGTAGGAGTTCCTGATGTTATGTCTGGACTGTTATTCTTTTCTTTAGGCTGTTTCAGATTTCTCAGTTCCTCTTCTAAGCACTGTATCTTGGTTTCTGCTACTATGGCATGTTGCTCCCACTTTCTGCTCATTGCAGCTATCCTCTCCTCCATCCTCCTTCCGAGCTCTTCTAGCTTCCTTCCCTTAGGGCTTAAAGCATTTTTGCCCACCATGAGGCAGGCCAAAGCAGCATGGGTTCGAGTCCTTGGCTAGTGCAGTATTGTTATTGATCAATACCACTTGTTCGTGGTCACAATAATATAAAATACTGCTTGTTGAACTAGTACACCAAACAGGGACTAGAATGAAATTAGCCTAGAGTCATCCACACCATCGTGTGTCCTTGAGTAGGGAGTACAACATCCAATTCTGCTGGATGCCCTGCTTGTAAGGATTGTATGGTCCAGTGGAATTAGGGCATCATGCATTTTCGCCCACCATGAGGCAGGCCAAAGCAGCATGGGTTCGAGTCTTTGGCTAGTGCAGTTTTGTTATTGATCAATACCAATATATATAAATATATAATATATATATATATATATAAATACTAAATATAATATATAATATATATACATTAATATATTATAATAATATATTATGTTGTGTGAGTGTGTATAAATATATTATATATTATATATATAATATATATTTATTATATAATATATATATATATATATATATATATAATATATAATATATATATATATTGGTTGTCTGGATTATTATTGTGAAGTGTATATACCATTTGGTCAATTTCTTGGATGAAAGCAATGTTGTGGTTTCGATGTCAACTTGAGAATGCCTCTACTGTTTGACTTCAAACTTTTTAATACTGAAATATTTTGTGTAGATAATTCGATTTTTTTTGTATTGTGTAGGTACTAATTTGCGAATTTTCTTAAAAATGCAATATTTTTCTGTGCAATACGATATAAAGACGATATAAAATTTCGTTGAGTGTATTGGAGTTAATTTGCTTTTTTAATTAAAAATGGGAGCTTTTGTTGTACGATAACTTTTATTGAACGTCTTGAAACAAAAGAGTAAGATACACATAGGAAAATAATATACATATTGGTCCTTACAATAACTTTCATAGTGTGTTTCTCTTCATTACTTTAAAACAACGTTGAGAAATTATTTTCCGAGTATTAACCTGAAAACTTCGATTTTGATCCGCTACAAACTGTCATCACTAATGTTTGTTACTTAGTGGATATTTTGGATTGATTTAGACTGCATAGGGAAAACTTCTGTCGGTTTTATTGACAAAAATTGCTACATTGGTTTTCATGTCATAACTAACTTAAGAATGGTGCTTCATTTCGGCTTGAAACCTCCCATGTTAGTGCCTCTTATAAAAAAAAGTTGGAAATTTTTTACTTAGTTTTGTAGATTTCAATCTGCCCAGGTCAATAAAAAAAACTTATTAAACCCTTTGGGAAACTAAGGGATTGTTGGTAAGGTTGACGAACTAAAATGATCGTTATAGTCTTTTAATTCTACACCACATTTTATTTATGCAGTTTCCTTTAGCCATTTAGTTAATATCTTATT